>JAJAGP010000484.1:0-250000 GCA_025084515.1 Ancistrus triradiatus | reverse complement strand
CAAGGGCCCGGCAGTGAGCTGTTGTTAGTCGCCTTGCGTAAGATCATCTGCTAAGCGCTTTGAATGTCGATGTCTTGCTAAACAGGATTATTGTGGTGTAACGTCCAAACATTCTCCTGATGCCTGAAAACACAGTTTACGTAAAAGCTTCCTCCAGAACAGAACATGATCTTCTCAGGTGTCCACGGTAAACACACCGACTGTACGTGTTGAAAACGATGATCGCTTGCTTACCAGATTATGAGCACATGTCTGGTGCACATGCTCTTTTTCAGGGAGGAAATTGAAGTCTGCTGTGTTAAAGCTGTCATAATATTATTCTTCCAATTAGCTCTTGCTTTTCCCTGCTCTGTTCTCTGCTGTTTTCTTTCTCTCCCGCCCGCTGCAGTAAAACCCAGTGGATCAGCACAGTAACTCAGTGCAATAACTCCAATAACTCCTCCAGCTTCATCCGGCTAATTTTTACCCATAGCCACTAATCCCCACTGCCAGCGTGGAGGCGGGAGGGGGTGGTTTACTTTCTCCATATTTATTCCTCTCTCTTTATTCTTCGGTCTCCCCTTCTGCCTTTGATAAAGAGTCTGGTTTACTGCAGACGTTCTAATTGTATTTGTTTTTTTATTCTCTTTTATCTGATTAAACTCTAAGTTGATCTTGCCTTAATTTTCCATTTGCTGCTTTTTTGTTCTGGAATGAACTTTTGACTTTCTTGTGCTTTCATCTGAAGGAACGAGTTCAGGTTTTTGTATAATTGCAGATATTCGATCGCTCTGATAACAGGGGTTTAAAATTTCAAACCTCTCTCCAAGTCCATTTATCGTCATCTTTATCTTCATAATTTTCTCTCCTGCGCCTTTCTGTTTTCTGGCTTTTTATTTCTTTCTCGTCGTCTTTCTTGGTTCTCGTTCTCGTTTCTCCTGTTCTTATACCATTTTTCGCTTCCTTATTTCCCTTTTCTTTCTCGTTTTCTTATGAATATGTCTGTGCCTCTCAGTCGTGGGAAGGGAAGTGCTGCCGGCGCTGGAGTCCGCCCACGTTGCACCTGTATAGGACACGTTTTAAAACATAAATGTTCATAAATATAAAACATACATAACATTAAAGCGAAAGAAAAGCTTCCTGTTTTACCCCCCACTTGCCCTGGATCTTTAGCCTTAACTGGAATTCACTGGGCGGGCACAGGCAGAGATACACCCAGGGGCAGGATTCTGTAAATGCACCACCCGACCTTCCATTACAAGCCCCACCCAGAACTGGAACCCAGGTCTTCAGGAACTGGCGTTTCCACCAGCTGGCTCAAACTGGTTAAAAAAGTTAATTAAGTAAGTAATAGAACACGAGAGTGAGAGTGTTATTGTGAATAACATCACGGCTCTGATGGCGAGTGCCATAGATAATCACAGCCATGATGTCATTCGCGATAACACATGACTTGAGTGTCATCCTGCCTTTATATAAGTTTTCTTTACAACAAAAAGCCCTGACTTTCATACTGAATATGCTTTAATACTGACAGTACCTTCTGCCAAAGAGTAGGTTCCCAGCAAACGAGTTGTTGCTATGTAATAGTAACAATTCACTACCCTGCCGTAATAGTGTTACGCAAAAGGCTTATTCGTTATATGACAGTACCAAGTGACATAAGTTTGAAATACAAAGCGCAAATAAGCGAAGATGGAAAAGAAAGTACTGAAGCGAAATACATTTAGAATTAAGCAACAGAATTGAGTTATTTATTAGGGTTATTGCATTATTTGTCCAGGTTATGTTTGTGTGCATAAAGCTTCACGCCGGCAGAGTGATACCATTTTGGTACCAGAACGTTTCTCTACCCATCAGATTGTAAGGTCAGAACTAACCGTCGTATAAAAAGACACAAAACGGTGGCGCCCCAGAATGCAAGGCCGGGTTGGGTGCTTTGTAATTGCAGGGTAGCCATTGCTTTTTTGGTACCACTGCCACCGTGCTGTTTGTTTATCCTGTACTTGTTAGATATGCTAAAGTTAATGGGTTTGTTGGTGACGCTGACGCCACGTAATTAGTGTTCAGGAGATTTGGTTCGGTCCCTGTGTACGTGTGCGCCCCCGATATTGGCATAGAGCTTTTCGATTTTGACAGTCCCCATCTGTCTCTCCCCCTCGCTCTGTCTCCCAAACATAAACACTGTTGAGCCACAGACACATGTTAGGATCAGTATTTGTATCAGTGTGTGAGTGTGTGTAGCAGGGGCTCGCAATGAAACCCTGAACTCCTCGATCCTTCCATTTTGTCCTTTCTGTCCTTTTCAATTCACTCTATTGCTTTATCTAAGATCGAGGTGTGTGTTCGTGTGTATTTATTTCTTAAGGACAGTGTGTGTGGTGAGGATGCAGCCTGTAGCATCAACAACACCCACACACTGTGTGTGTGTGTGTGTGTGTGTGTGTGTGTGTGTGTGTGTGTGTTATATAACCTCAGGGGTCAACATCGACAGTGGCATTGATGAGGCGTTTACGAATCTAAGAGGGCCATCTGCCCCCTATTATTGATCTGTCTTTGTTTCTCTCCTTCTCTCATTCTCTCTAGCTCTCTCACTGAAATGCCTCATTCTTTGTAAAAGTTTGTGAACCCTCTGGAATGACCTACCTGGTTTCATTACCTGTAATCAGATCTGATATTTATCGATAAATATAACTAGATCTGCATTTCCTGGAGGAAATACAACAGCGCTTGAAATGTGGCCAAGCAGAAAGAATGTGGGATTGTGTCCCAGTACTTTTGGTCACGTGGGTTTGTATGCCAGTACTTTTGGCCTTGTATGGGTTTGTATGTGTATTGTGTGTGTTGTGATGAGTGCGTGTGATGTGTAGTATTTACTTAAAGATGCACCGATCCTTAGTCATGATGGGATAAATATTTACTATAGTGTGTCGTTTGTTCACATAGATCTGTGTTACGTCAGTCAGCATCCCACAAATGAGTGTGAAACACAACAGATAGTGTCTATTAGACGAGCTGTAGTGGATCATATTTATCCCTCGGTGTCAGTGAGTACAGCACTGTACCGCTCATTACAGCTCTTATTAATCCTAATAGCAGTCATTTAGTCCCATATCATATTCTAATTGCCGCAGTGTCTCTTACACACACACACACACACACACACACACGCTGCTCAGATCAGAAATAGAGTTGACTACGGGTGTGCGATATGTATCCTCTACAATTAATAGCTTAATTGTTGTTTTAACAACGTGAGACCTGACCTTATCGAGTACGCCACTCACTTTGCAATAAACAATCACAAACACGCCTTAAAAAGCAGTGTTCATTTTGACAGCAAATTTTGATTTAGTTTCAGTCAGTCTTTTGACTAAAATGTAATTTAGTTTCATAATTCAGTCATCTGAATTGTTTTTAGTTTTAGTCAACTAATTATAATAAGATTATTGTCGACTAAATCTACAGTAGATTCATTTGACTAAAATATGAAATGTAAAGGTGCAATATGTAATGTTTTTTTTAAACATTCCCCTTTAATTATTTAAGTTGGATGAAATGAAACATCTACATGCATGCATTGATAACAACAGTATACATTAACGTGGTTAGAAGTCCATTTCCACCATAAGTCTGCTTCAAACTTGGTGTGGCCATTCAGCAGATCTTCTATAAAAGAATCGAGTTGGAATGAATGATGTATAATTAGATCTAATTAAGATATAAGCTCAGGTCTGTGTGCATGTACTGATAATAGTATACAGTAAAGTGGTCACAAAACTCATAATTTCCACCAGTCTGCCTCAAACTCGGTGTGGACACTCATGAGATGTTGTAGGATTGAATCAAGTTGGAATAAATGCTATATTAAGAGCTTTATTAAACATACAAGATCAAAAGATCGGAGATATGTGCATGCGCTATATGCGTTTATTCATAATTACTGTATAATACGGACTTATGTTATCCGAATACTCCTTAGAGATGGTATGAACACTTTAGACAAAGTAAAATATGTCCACGTCGCGAATTGGAAACCTATTTTAATCCCTACTTTATTCGCTGAAATATTGGCTTTGACGTAACGAACTTTGAGTGCGTTTGCTACGTGCTACCGTAATACCGCTAAAACAGGAGCTCGAGCCATTTATGTGCTTAGAGCTTGAGCGCAGTTTCAGGATGGCATGCCGGCAGATGTCGTTTCAAGTTTGTCGGATTTTTACCGAAGATAGTCGCTTCACACGGTTTACAAAGAGTCTTGTTTTCATTGACATTAAATGAGAAATGTGTCCATATTATCGACTTCTCCAAAGTGTTGATTTGGTCAAATTGGTTTCCCAAGAAACAGTCCAGAGGCTATTTGTACTGTCTTCTTGGGGTTAGATCAAATGTCTGGGATCGCTACCCAACTCGTCCCGCCTTTCCAAATATGCTAAAGTTATGACTGGATCTTTTCCCTACGTGTCACAAAACCAAATCAGATCTGATTGCATGTCGTCTCTGCCAAACATTTTCGTCTTGTTTTTATTCGTTGACAAAAGTGTCAATTCATTTCATCCTCTTTTTCAATAACTTTAGTTGTCATCGTCTCCTTTAAGTTAGAAACAAATGGTCATTGACGAAAACTATGATGAAAATCATTCGTCAACAAAATGAACACTGCTTAAAAGTTCACGTATTTATTGCGACGTAGCCAGGTAGGATAGCACCACAGATCGAGCTAGTGTTCTACCTAAAAACGCATGGCTGACGTTAAAAATGAGTGAACAAACTGCACCTGGAGACAAAGTACAGACACCACCAGCCTCACAGTCTAAGTCATTAGATTTCATTGGCTCATCCTCACTCGCATGGAGGTGGATTGGTTTTTAAAAGATGGATGTTGGTCAAAAGAGGGCAAACTGTCAGTTGTGTTAAAGACAGATCGACAACTAACTTATTTCATCATCTGTGATCTGACCAATGTGCAGAATATGAAGATTATGACAATCGTCTGGAGTCAGCTGTCCATGACAGGCTTAATTCAGACAAGGTACCAGTACAAGAACACACTCAGCAAACCGTGGAATCATTGTGCAGCAAAAAGTGCGTCCATGTAGTCATGCCCTGGCTCTGTACAAAGCAACCAGGCATAGACGAGGTCAGTGTCAGATTTGTTTCTGAAGCCCTGGTTATAATAGAGCATTGTCTCAAATCAGCTTTACACATTTTCTATTGGACTCCCTAAGAATAGTGTGAGTACACCCTCGGTGTCCTGGCTCATCACTGGTGGAATGAGTTTCCAAGACCAGTCCAGTTCTTTGAATATATTTTGTGAACTTCTGGGCAGAATTGGTCTGTAGTCTAACATACGATGTACACTTGTAGATGATCAAGTATCCGCAGTGTATCACCTTGAACTTGTACGTTGTGTTATTAAGTCGCCATGGATAAGAGCGTCTGCTGAATCTAAATGTAAAACTCATCTGGAAGAATGCCAACATTTGTGGTTCTACTTCAGTTCCTAAATGGTATGCATGTGTCACATTTAAATTCCTTGCAGAAGACACGTCCCTTTCATTTGAGAAATGGCAAGATCAAATGTTCAGTTTTACCAGGGGTGCCGAAACTTTGGCATGAGACTGTTGGAATGTTGGGCATGTTTGCTTCTGCATCACTCTGTCTATGTCGCATACTGTGTGTCTTCCAATGCTTTTTGATCTGTTATGGGCTTCTGGGTTAAGTTTATAGAGTATTGTCCAAAAGTCTTAGGCCACCATTAGATTTTATATATATATATATATATACCGTTGTTTTAGCAGTGTTATAATGACCAAATATATTTTTTTCAGTCTCTTTATTAGAATTACAACCAAACTACAGGATATTTGTGTGCAGTATTAAAACAAAATATAAAAACAGATTCTATAGGCGACAGAGGCAAGTGCGACCTCCTCTAACACTTGAGCAACAGCAGGATGTGGCAGATTCATCGGGATGCCAAGTTGATCCTTCAGTAGCCTGAAGGAGCTTGATTAGGAATGGTATTTTTGGAAGGGTAGCAGCCAAGAACCCACTTTTTGGAAGGGAAACAGGGTGAAAAGGCTAAGATGTGCTAAAGCTCACAAAGATTTGAGTGAAGATTGGTGGAAAAGAGGACTATTTATTGATGAATCCAAGTTTTTGGATCCATGTGTTATATATGATTGGGACGATGTGTTATATATGATCATTATACCGTTGCAAAAGTCTTAGGCCACCATTAAATTTGTTGTTTTAGCACAGTACTGTGTTATGTTGGTCCTCATAAGGAAATTACTTTTTTTCCCCATAAACTGCAACTTTAAATAAAACAAGAGAGACAACATATTTGCTTCAAGTTCTTCATATTAAGGTTAGGATTAGGTGTAACTTTATACAGTTACAGTGACATGCCAATGGAAATTCTTTGTTACAATGATAGCTTGAGAATCGTGTGTGTGCGTGTGTAATCGATGCCAGGGTGTGGAGTGCACACCTGTTCTTACAGGTTGTATGTCATAAATATCACTTTCGTCAAACAACCTGAGGAAATTCTAAAGGATAGCTGAGTACAAGTCACAGCATTCTTTTCACCCATACACATGTCGAAGTGTCACAGGCTCTCGATTGCCATCATCAGTAGTTATGTCAGTTCTGTCCATTATCCGCCCCTTCCGTTCCGTGGTGCAGGATCGGACAGGTTCGTGTGAAGTGTCCATCACTCCACACTCCAGTTGTTCAGCTAATACAGTCCATCATCATCTGAATGTTTTCCTTTACTGAGCACCCAGACAAAAAGTATTGGCATGTACCAAATTTGCCTGGATGAACGTGCCATTAAACCAGAAGGGAACTTCACTTTTCTTGAGGTGCGTGTGCAGATTTGTGAAGAGCAGTATCAACAGAGATGGCGTCGTGTAAAATGGGTTGGGAGAAGGACGTCACGGAGAGGCAAAACGTGTGATCTAACACTAATCGGAGGAAGTGGCTGAATTTGGATATTGGATAATACCCCAGTCCCATTCAAAACTGAGATGGAGTAGCAGGTGAATTGCAATAATAGGCCCCTCACAGCGTGAGCCAAATTAGACCCAGACAGCGGAAGAGTGGCTGAAACGAAGAGGAACTATTTTATGGGCCATGTGATGATTTTAGATGACTTTAGAGGACTTAACAGAGAGATCATGAGAACCGTCGTACTAAACGCATTTTATTACTTTTGCTGAGAACGCTGACATGACATCCCAAGGTGGTTTAACAAGCAAACGCTACACCGGTGGTTCCCAACGTGTGGAAGGAGATATTCGCTTTAGTAATTCCACTGTAAAGGTGATGTCACTTGGTTTTATTTTGTTTAATAAAAAGTTGCAGTTTTGTATGAATTACAGTGTTTAAAAATATATTCCAGTGGGGCAAAATGTGTACGTGAATGTTGGAGTGGCAGGGTTTATTTTTATACAACCAGCTTGATGAAAACAGCAGTTTTTGCAACATTTGCAATGACAAGGTAGGTACGTCTGGTTTAAACACAACAATTCTGCCCAATTCTTGTCTTTCTGGTTAAGAATTATAAATGACAGCATACAGAAACAGTTCAACTTTTCTTTTAATGGAAACGTCTTCATTGCTAAAGAAAGATGGAAGACGCTGCTGGCCTGACTCTGCACTTTCACTAGCTTTAGCCTTCTGCCTTCGTTCGTTTTGTGAAATTCCACATATTCAATGGGATGGTTCTGAACGCCTTATTAAATGAGTTGTTCCTCCACGGCTTATTTTCTCTATGCATGTAATCCAAACCGCTCTGGTGATGGACAGACTAACAGATGAGGTCAGACAGGAATCGCCGTGGACTATGATGTTTGCAGACGACATTGCGATCTGTAGTGAGAACAGGGAACAGGTAGAAGAGAACTTGGAGAGATGGAGGTATAATCTGGAAAGAAGAGGAATGAAAGTCAACTGTAGGCAGGTGGAACAGTCAAGCTACAGGGATCAGTGGTCACAAAGGTCCAGGAGTTCAGGTACTTGGGATCAACTGTCCAAGGAAATGGGGAGTGTGGAAAGGAGGTGAAGAAGAGAGTACAGGCAGGATGGAGTAGGTGGAGAAGAGTGTCAGGAGTGCTGTGTGACAAAAGGGTCGCAGCAAAAGTGAAAGGAAAGATTTATAAGAGAGTAGTGAGACCAGCCTTGTTGTATGGGTTAGAGACAGTGGCACTGACAAAGAGACAGGAAGCAGAGCTGGAGGTGCAGAACTTAAAGATGTTTAGGTTACTCTTTATGGAGTGTCTAGGGGTGGACAGGAATTAGGAATGAGATCATCAGAGGCGCACTTGGAACATTGGGAGACAAAATTCGAGAGGGAAGACTGAGATGGTTTGGACATGTGCAGAGGAGGGATCGTGGATATATTGGTAGGAGGATGTTGGAGGTGGAGCTGCCAGGCAAGAGACGGAGAGGAAGACCAAAGAGGAGTTATTTGGTTGTGGTGAATGAAGATATGCAGGGAGTTGGGGTGAGAGTAGAGGACGTGGAGGACAGGGTGAGGTGGAAACGTTTAACTCGCTGTGGTGACCCCTGGTAAAGGGAGAAGCCGGAAGAAGAAGATGTAATCCAAACCGCACGCTCTGAAGAGCTTTCACGCTGAAGACATGGCTGTGTCTGAAATAGATCCCTACCCCTTTCTTTAGTGCTATGCTTTTTAGGGCAACTGTTTAGTTGACTAAGTAGCACTCAAAACACAACCCAAAATCTAACGCATCCTCATCATGAACATGTCAGCAGTGGTCTCATAAACAAACCTACACACTACTACTACTGTAGGCTACACACTGAATTCTGCATTAAAGAACTAAAAAATGGCCGATTCCGGTCACTGGCAGTGTCGATTTGGTTCATCTCTGTTGTTAATGATTTGTCCAACTGTAGTTTTAATGCGACAGGATAGTAGGGTTGGATGAATGGAATGGATAGCTGAATAGCCTATGCTATGATGGAGAGTATACTGTGGTGCTTGAAAGTTTGTGAACCCTTTAGAATTTTCTATATTTCTGCATAAATATGAGCTAAAACATCATCAGATTTTCACACAAGTCCTAAAAGTAGATAAAGAGAACCCAGTTAAACAAATGAGACAAAAATATTATACTTGGTCATTTATTTATTGAGGAAAATGATCCAATATTACATATTAGTGAGTGGCAAAAGTATGTGAACCGCTAGGATTAGCAGTTCATTTGAAGGTGAACTTAGATGCAGGTGTTTGACGCCGAACAAAACAGTCAAAAACTGGGGGGTTCACAGACTTATTCTTGCATTCACATGAGCTTGGTTCTCTGACTTGTAACACACCTGAGTCAGGTTTCATGAGTCGACATTGTGTGTCTGTCTGTCTGCTCCTCTAACATGTCTGTGTGTAATGGAGTGTGTGATGCCATCTCTCCACTTTCATCACTAAAACCAGAACCATCGATCTGGGTCAGTGGAAGCACACACACAGACACACAAACGCACACTGTTTACGCAAATGGAGGCACTTCAAACAGCCTCTGAAATCAGAACCATGTCTTTAAACCCTGTTTTTCTGATTGTGTGTGTGACTTTCCAACTCGTACAAACACAGTTTCTGTGACTGTTTCTCAAACAGAGACTCACAACATGTCTGTCTGATTTGAATGTTCAATTAGTGATTAGCATTTCTCCTAACGAAGCACTCTGCCTGGCTAATTAGACCTGATTAATTATGAATGAAGACTCCAAACCCCCAGCGGGTACCTGCGCTAACATTTCCTTCTGCTCCAGTTTGGCTACAGCGCTCAGAGCCCCGAGCTTTTCCTCCTCTCACTTCTTTATGCCCTGCCTCGTCCCTCCACCTTTTCATCTCTCCATCCTTCCTCATTTTCATTCTCTTTCTTGGGAATTGAGCTGAATGTATCAGGACATCCACCATGCTGCAGAGAATAAAGACTGGGGTTTTTTTTTTATATATAAATGCAGAGTAAAAGAGAGATGTGAAGAGAGACACCTAGAAATTTGACATGGATAACCTGGACAGTTCTACAACTGTGCAGAGAAAGTGTTTGTAAGAACATGGGTAGATAAATATGTAACAGATTAACATGCAGTAGATGGATGTGAACTCAGAGGACTGGAGATGGATGGATACATAGATGGTGGTATCAATGGATAGATAGAGCGATGAATAGATAGATGGATAGCTAGGTGGATGGAAGGATAGTTAGATGGAGGGATGGATGATAAATGGATGGATTGATAGATGAAAGGGTGGACGGATGGATGTATAGATGTATATATGGAGGGATAGACAAATAGATAAATGTGTAGATGGATGAATGGTAGACGGATAGCTAGGTGGATGGATGGATAGATAGATAGATGCACGGGTGGACGGATGGACAGATGGATAGATAGATTGGATAGCTGGATGGATGGATAGATGAATGTATATATGGATGGATAGCTAAGTGGATAGATAGATAGATAGATGAGAGGGTGGAAGGACAAGTGGATGGAAGTATAGACAGACAGATGAATGTATAGATGGATGGCTAAGTTGATGGATGGATGGAAGGGTGGCTGAATAGGTAGCTAGATAATTGGATAAAAGGGTGGTTGGACAGATGGATGGATGGATGGATAGATAAATGGATAGATAAATGAATAGATATCTGGATGGATGGATGGGTTGAGTGACAGAGGTCTGGACAGATGGATGGGTGGATGGATGGATGTGCACGATTACAGCAGAGTTAAAACGTTACAGAACTAAACCTAAATAAGGCTTTAAGTATAGTACGTTACCCAGAGGGCAAAACTGTGGCTCAGCGGTGATCTCCTCACAGAGCTCCGTGTGGAGTTTGCATGTTCTCCCTGTAACTGTAGGGGGCTTCCTCTGGACACTGTGGTTTGCTCCACATTAGAAAGACATACATTAGGTCAATTAGTGTCTCTAAAGTGTCCCAGTGGCTAGGGTTGGTTCCAATATGTGCGAGTTATGGCCCCGGACCCTGAATTGGATTAAGCAGGTATGAAAACATAAGAATGAATGAATGTTCCACAGATGGCTTTTCACTGCAGTAACTAAACATAGACAGAAATACAGTTCATCTGTAATGAGATTTGTCAGTTTTCCCTGTGTGTGTGTGTGTGTGTGTGTGTGTGTGTGTGAGCTGTAAATCAGAGATATTAAATTGAATTATGGGTGAAATTAGCACTGAGCATTACACAGGAAGCCATTAAGCAGAAGAGTGCAGCTTTATTTCCCACGCGGCACGTTCCTGTCCTCTCTCACTTCACATCACGGTGCAGCTCGGTGTGTGTGTGTGTGTGTGTGTGTCGTCTTGTGTATATACTGCGGCTCTCTGAGAGTTTGATCTCAGGAATATTAGCGAGTTTGAGGCGCTAATTGCTGCCGAGCAGATGTTATTCTCTTCTAAAGCTGCTTTTAACTGCGCCGCGTTACTCCTCAGCTCTGAATCGGAAAGACTTCCATGTTATAAGGTTGTGTGTGTGTGTGTGTGTGTACTCTAGTGGTATAGCACGATCCTGTATCTGGGAGTGATATCACTTCAGTTTCTTTCTAAAGTGCAGTATAATATTCATGGTCGAATTCAAGCTGAAGCTTTTTTTCCCACAAATGGCTGCTGGAAGTGATAAAGGGATGAAAGAGCGAGATTTCAAAAGATACATTATCAAAAGCCCTAATCACAGTATGAAAAGTAGATGTTCGTAGATGAAGTGAATGGAATGAACGGTCGCAAGGAAGGAATACATGGAGAAATGAAATAAATGAAATAATATTTAAAGGGATAAAATAATACATAATTGCGAAAATTTTAAATAGTATCATAGAAGGAAGAAAGAGAGTGACAGAAAAACAACGATAAATAGAAATAATTGAAAGAATAAATGACAGAGCAGAATAAGAGAGAGAAGAGCTAGATCAGTCTCTCCAGGGTGTAGCAGTAATGTTGGAGGTCCAGATTTATATACACTGAGTGGCCACTTTTTTTAGAGACACCTGCCCTTTTGCAATTGGACCCCTGCGTGCAGCCTAAAATTAAGTGAGCAGGTTTTCTGTGGCTCAGTTTCAGTGTGAACCCGCATTAGAATGGGAAAATCGATTCTTGTCACCAATCTTGTAGGGTTCTCTCGTGCAGCAGTGTCGAGAGTCCAGGTGCTCCCCTTTTATGATGGTCTGGTTCCCGATTTTTCGACTTTATATTGGGAATCTGATAACAGACTTAAATAGACATTCAGCAGAAACCACATTCTGAATTTTGAATTTAGATTTTTTTCTTGAGCAGCAGCACCCTCAATCTGCCAACGAACTAACCATTTTGTTTTTGTTTTTTACTTTCAGTACGTTGTTCAATAAATGACATGAGATATTCAACACTAAATGTACTTTGTGTTAATGATTTTGCCCAACTGTAGGATAATGTAAATGTTGTAAGCATGTTTAGGGTAGGCTACACTATGCTATTTACAGTATATATGATGGGTTTGCAGGAACGTCTCCCCACCATAAATCAGGGAGCATCTGTATACTGAGAAGAATTGGTTCCAAATAAAAGTTGTTTATGGAAATTGTGTGTTATTTATATAAGATTTTAACACTGACACTGTCACAATACAGCTTAACAAAGCACAAAAAGCCAACTCTGAGTCAAATGAGTTAGAACTCTTCTATTGCCGAATACACTCACCAATCACTTTATTAGGTATTCCTTCTTTTTCTACACTCATTCCGTTCCACTTGCCATATAGAAGCCCTTTGTAGTTCTACAATTACAGACTGTAGCCCATTGTTTTTCTACATCCTTTGTAAGTTCCTTTTACTCTGTTCTGTAACAGTCAGGGCCCCCACAGGACCTGGGGGTGGACAAAACGCAGCAGTGCTGCTGGAGTTTTAACACACTGTTTACTCACTGTCCACTTTATTAGAGACAATGAACTTATTGCTCCATCTTGTAGATGTAAAGTCCATTTAGACCATTAGAGAACAGAGTCTGTAATTGTAGAACTATAAATTGCTTCTATATAAGTGGTACTGATGAAATGGATGACATGGAGGTGTACCTAATAAAGTGTCCAGTGAGCGCATACAGAAAGTGTTCTGTTGTCATTTCTTAGTGACATCTAGCATCTGGTGTGAGGCTTTCCTACGTTCACTTTCTCTGAACGTCCACACAATGGAGGAAGAATGTCTTTTGTTGAGCAGTTCTTTTCGTGAGCTTCTTTTCTCCTTCCCACATTTTTGCTGAAATAAAAATTCCTCAGGCATCAGCAGCGCTCGTCTTTGTGAGAGAATCAATTAGCACAAATAAGAACAATTATGATTAACCATTCACAAAGCAGAGCTCTTAAAGAGCAGTAACGGCAAAGCCATTAAATTTGACTACATCTTTTACATTTGCAATGGAGGTCTGTCTGCTTTAGTTTTCCTTTCCTGTGAAACATTATAAATGATTAATAGCCTTTGTGATATATCTATTGTGTGTGTAGAATAAAAAAGCTGAACCGTACAGTACTGTGCAAAAGTCTTAGGCCACTGTTAGATTGGACAGACTGTTGTTTTAGCAATGGTATAATGACCATATATAATGATTTCCCAGTCTCTTTATTAGAATACAACCAGTATACAGGAAATTTGTATTTTAAAAATGTTTAAAAACTTTTGTTTTTAAAAAATAAGGAAACAGCCTCTATGGACTACAGTGGTAAGTATTTAGTGTTTCCTCCCCTTCATCGGGATGGCAAGTTACACTCCAAAGAAGCTTGACCAGGTATGGTTTTTTAGGAAAGCCAGCTGAAAAGAAACCACTTTTTTTTAGAAGGAGAACAGGTTGAAAAGTTATGCTAAAGCTCACAAAGATTGAAATGAAGATCAGTATTATCAGATTATGATGGAGTGACAAATCCAAGTTTGAAATATTTCGGTCCAGTCATCGACATTATGTCATATATGGTCATTATACCTTTGCTAAAACAACAAATCTAATGGTGGCCTAAGACTTTTGCGCAGGGTACTTTAGCACTGTCAGTGTGGCTGCAGGTTTTCACGCGAAACAAGTAGGACCGTCTTGGTCTTCAAATGATTATTACATGTGGCTCTTATTTGGCTGGGATGAAACCCTGCAGCGATAATGCTGAAGACCCATGGAGTAATGTCTCTAATCGTTATGGAGAGCTCTGGGAAAACCACCTGAATCAAATTGGTACAGGTTTATTTTCACCCAGCACCTCCCTGTTGGTGCATTCTCATTACAGGTGCTGATAGGAGGCACAGTCGTGCATTCCCTAGTGCTAATTAGTACAGGGAGGACTCTTGCATTGAATTGCTTACACTTACTAATGTGGTCGCTGGAGTCATGGGATTCTATTCCAGGTTACCGGGATAAGGTTTATATTTACTAGATAAATGCAAAATTGGTACCTGCACCTCATTTCAAGAAGCATTTCCAAAAAAATAGATGTTTGTTATCATTACCAGGACTGTAGTCGCACAGTAGTTAAGGTACCGGACAGTGGACCACAAGGTCCAAGGTTTTAAGCCTCAGTGCTACCAAGCTGCCACTGTTTGGATCTTGAGTAATATGTATGAGCTTGGATTGCACACTTGTCAGATTGTAAATCGCTCTGGATTAGATCGTCCACCAAATGACTAAATATAAACGTAAGTGAGTCCTTTTACCAAAGCAGAAGCTGTACAGCTTCATTCTGAAAAATATGATGTTGAAATCAGAAATCAATAATATCTCGCACAGTAGCTCCATATCAAGTGACGTCTAGATTTGAAGTTAATTGGCTCTAATCAGCTGCTTTATGCTTTGCTCTACACATGAGTAATTTTAATGGCCACCACTGACAAGTTCAATTCATGATGAAAAACACTTGGCTGGTTTCCCAGACCAAGAGTAGTAATAAGAAAAGTTTATTCATAAAGTGCATTGAAATACAGCTGAAGTTGCTCAGAATGCTGCAGGTAATGGAAACGGTCACATTTAAAGCTGAGAAAGAAAGCAAACGCAGATGAATGAAATAAAAGGAAATGATTATTGACACAATAAAAGTACAGGCAGTTCTGACTCCAAGATCTACCATCAAATGCTGTAGATTTCAAACTAGATATATGATTGCTTCATGCTGTATAGTGGACTGTGGAATGAGACTGAAAGGCTTTCAATGGTAAATCACTATTAATAGTGATAATTTAATTTAATCCAAGATGAGGCTTTAAACATTCTTTTGCCTTCAATTTTAAGCATTTACAGACCAATTTACCAATGAGCTGAGCAGCTTCAGGGCTCAACAGTTGCAGCTTGGCAGAGCCTGGATTTGAACTCGCAACCTACCTACAGTGTTGTGCAAAAGTCTTAGGCCACCATTAGATTTGTTGTTTTAGCTTTGGTATGATGACCATATATAACATATTGTCGACAATTGGACCCACAAAGGTCAAAATTTCGATTCGTCACTCCATAACACACTTTTCCACTGATCTTCATTCCAGTCTTGGTGAGATTTAGTATATCTTAAAAAATTCACTCTGTTTCCTTTCTGAGAAAGTGCTTTCTTGGCTGCTACCCTTCCAGAAAGACCATTCCTGTTCAAGCTTCGTCGGATTGTAGAAGCGTCAACTTGGCATCTCAATGACGTTCCCAGATGCTGCTGTTATCCAAGTGTAAGGGAAGGTCACACTAAATACTTACCACTATAGCCTATAGAAGCTGTTTTTAATACTGTCTACAAACGCCCTGTATTTTCTGGTTGTGTTCCAATAAAGAGACTGAGAAATAATTAAATTTTCGTCATTATACCATTGCTAAAACAATGGTATATCTGATCTAAAGGTGGCCTATGACTTTTGCACAGTACTGTATTTACCCTGTCAGTCTGAAGTGTCGTACAATTGGTATAGTTCAAGCAGTTAAGGGTGAAAATCTGATTGAATGCCCAACAGTGTCATATTTGCCGTGCTGGGTCTTGAATCCTTACTTTACTGGTCAGTTTTTGTCACCGCTGAGCTACCACTGGGACCTGTGATTGGTTCTAACCATCATTTCTGGGCAAACTGCCATATGTGTGATAATGAGGGACCAATATTTTCTCCACTGTGTAGTTTTAAACAGGGGATGAGAGAAAATTAAATGTTGGCAGAGATTGATGGGATGATGATGATAAAGCTGACATGAATCACAAACTGACAGATTGTCATATGTTTTCTGCCTGTGTGTGCTTGGGCTTTGTGAGGCCCTGATGTTTGACGTGTGTGTTTTGCCATGTTTCCTCAGTTTAGAAACTTCCAGAAGACAGCAGGGTCACAGGAACTGCTGGGAGACCAAAATATTAGCGTCCTCCAGGGAGGCGTTATTCAATTTTAGTGTGTGTGTGTGTGTGTGTGTGTGTGTGTGTGTATATATGCGCTTCCGTGTATATGTTTGTGTGCGGTAGGCCTCTGCCACCCCCCAGGTGTTCGCTCAGTCCTCTGTGCCATCTGAAAAACAAGTGTGAGAGAGAAACGGAAAACCTCACACTGGCGAAGAGGAGACAAATTCCAGGGAGGTGCTGTGAAGCATTTCTGAAAAGGTCGAGGACAAAAGTGCAGGAAGCTGTGAGACCGAGTGGAAGGCAGGGAGGGAGGTAAAAAATGCAGCACGTCCTGTTTGTGGTCGGTAAATTAAGTCGGTTAAGTGTAAAAGATACATCATTAGATATGTGAAGTTATTTGTATTCGGACTTGCTATATGCCGCCCCAAAAATCTGCTCATTCCATTCAGGTTATGGAAATCCTATGAGTGAACTTCACACCTGCAAGATTGCCAACTATTTCCTGAGCTGATCACAGTTGGAGATTTGCTGCTCCTCCAGTTCCGTTTACCCTAGATGGTTTCACGCGTCTCTAGTATCAGGATTGTCTTATGTTCAATAACAGGATTGCCTAATAAACATTTCTAACAGATGTCTGCTTAAACATTAGCTCTCGAGGTTGGTGCTTTTTTCCACTTAGGAGATTAATAAGACCATATAAAACATCTATATTTGAGGCAGCAAACATCTTTTGGAGAAAAATACTCATTCATTCATTCCTGCGCAAGGCGGGAACAACTCCAGACAGGACGCCAATCCATCCATCGTAGGGCGAGATAAATAGTCTGATTTCAGACGGATTTCAACTGACTGACTGGAGACATTTGACTTATTAAGCATAAATGCACATGGTTAAAATAACTAACCATTTATCAGAATATTAGATAAATTAGTATCATTCTTACAGTTATCATCTACGCCACCCAAGGAGGGCGAGTATTTTCTTTGAGCCTTTGAGCCTTTTCATGAATATTGCTTTACTTTGCCTTAACTACGTGCATAAGCAGGAACTACGTTACGTTATGGTCTGTGTTGTCCCAGCTTCACCTACATATACCTAGAAGTGCTGAGCACCGGTCATGTGACCGCGGTGACTTATTACTGGTAGCGCCATGCTGGATTTATATACTTAAAGGTTTAGGTGTTTAAAAGGTGGTCCTGCATTGCCTGTTCTTGAAATGAGTGTTTCTTCAAGTGTACTCATTCCCTCTTGGTTGTGTGCAGCCAGCGAGGTATGTTTAATTATGTTTATATCCCATGATGCACACTTATACTATATACTGGTTCTACAGTGTGTGTGTGTGTGTGAGATCTATAATGTGTGCTTGTAACTGAAGCATTGGGGTGTTGTGTATTTGCTGGAGGGGATAATGTGTATAACAGTATAGGCTTGTAGGCTTGTGGTTGCTGTGTAGATGGTAGCGTTCCACTCGTGTTTTCAGCTGAATCCCTGGCGCGTTTACACGCAGTTGTCTTGTGGAAAATACTCTTTATATTTACAAGACTGTGTGACTGTGGTACTATCCGGTCAATGTCCATTTCAATGGTCTGTTTGCAGTCGTTAAACGGCACATACAGTGGTGCTTGAAAGTTTGTGAACCCTTTAGAATTTTCTGTATTTCTGCATAATATGAACAAACATCATCATATTTTCATCACAAATCCGAAAAGTAGATAAGAGAACCCAGTTAAACAATGAGACAAAAATATTCATTCTTGGTCATTTATGTATTGAGGAAATGATCCAGTATACATATTAGTGATTGGCAAAAGTATGTGACCCTTTGCTTTCAGTAAGCTGGTGTGACCTCCCTGTGCAGCAATAACTGCAACTACCGTTTCCTTTAACTGTTGATCAGTCCTGCACACCGGCTTGGAGGAATTTTAGCCCATTCCTCCGTACAGAACAGCTTCAGCTCTGGGATGTTGGTGGGTTTCCTCACATTAGCTGCTCGCTTCAGGTCCTTCCACAACATTTCCATTGGATTAAGGTCAGGACTTTGACTTGGCCATTCCAAAACATGAACTTTATTCTTCTTTAACCATTCTTTGGAAGAACGACTTGTGTGCTTAGGGTCTTTGTCTTGCTGTATGACCCACCTTCTCTTGAGATTCAGTTCATGGACAGATGTCCTGACATTTTCCTTTAGAATTCTCTGATATCATTCAGAATTCATTGTTCCATCAATGATGGCAAGCCGTCCTGCCCAGATGCAGCAAAACAGGCCGAAACCATGGTACTACCACCACCATGTTTCACAGATATGGTTCTTATGCTGGAATGCAGTGTTTTCCTTTCTCCAAACATACCGCTTTACTTTTAACCAAAAAGTTCTATTTTCCATTGTTCCATAGTTTCCATTGTTGTTCAGTGTTCTTCTGATGGTGGACTCATGAACATTAACATTAGCCAATGTGAGAGAGGCCTTCAGTTGCTTAGAAATTACCCTGAGGTCCTTTGTGACCTCACCAGCTATTACACGCCTTGGTCTTGGAGTGATCTTTGTTGGTCGACCACTCCTGGGGAGGGTAACAATGGTCTTGAATTTTCTCCACTTGTACACAATCTGTCTGACTGTGGATTGGTGGAGTCCTCTTTTTAGAGATGGGTTTGTAACCTTTTTCAGCCTGATGAGCATCAACAACTATTTTTCTGAGCTCCTCAGAAATCTCCTTTGTTCGAACCATGATACACTTCCACAAACATGTGTTGTGAAGAGCAGACTTTGATAGATCCCTGTTCTTTAAATAAAACAGGGTGCCCACTCACACCTGATTGTCATCCCATTGATTGAAAACACCTGTACAATTTCACCTTCAATTGAACTGCAAATCCTAGAGGTTCCCATACTTTTGCCACTCACTAATATGTAATATTGGATAATTTTCCTCAATAAATAAATGACCAAGTATAATATTTTTGTCTCATTTGTTTAACTGGATTCTCTATCTATTTTTAGGACTTGTGTGACAATCTGATGATGTTTTGGGTCATATTTATGCAGAAATCTAGAAAATTCTAAAGGGTTCACAAACTTTCAAGCACCACTGTACCTGTAATGGTGTTTACACTCTTTATGGTGCACTGCATATCAAATAGGAAGCCATTTCGGCTTAGCCAAAGGGCAACTTAATATTTTTGAATGACATAACGGACCCTTGCGTGGGTGTACGTGTGTCCAAACTAAAAAGGTTGACAAAAACTATTGGAAGCTACATTTAACTGGCTTCATTTTGGCAGTCTAGTGCACAGTAGGGAAGGTAATTAAAAAGCCAGGAGTGCAGGACAGACATTGGCTGCACTATTCAGTCCTATTAATTTCCATTTTCCCAAGTGGGGTCTGGGGGGGTACGTTGGCAAATATGTTTTCCATGAACTGCCAATAATGGCAGTAAATAAATGATGGCGGATATGTGTGTGTATATAGCCATGATTATTTTTATTAATATTACTACATGGATTCCTGCACTTCCAATTACTAACGTCATCCCTCTTGATGTTGTTAGTACAAGCTCAGGCACCTCATTATGGACAAATTAAGCACCGCTACGGACCTCGTTAGGATACATGACATCATGGAATTCGTTTATTTTATGGACTGTCTCTCCCAAGAAGCTCCAGCCGAGTCATGGTATGATCTTGCAGCAGTTGTGATCCAAACTGTAGACCGAAAGCAAATGAGGCTTTGGACATGATCAGACCAGTCCAGACCAAAACTGAAAGTGCTGTATTAAGGAGTGTTCGATTAGTTGCTCTGGATCTCCAATTTCATAAAACAGTCCACACAATAGCGACTTAATACGGCTTGCCGCTGAAGTAAATATCGTGCAAAGCTAAACGGCTTCAGTTCAAACTGTGCGTTATGAATAATGGAGACACACCTGTGTTCTGGGAAAACCCCACCCATACCTAACTGTCTGAGTGTGGACATACGCCTCTGCTCTAATGTGTACTGTTGTGTAATTCCATTCTTAAGCTCCTCTGTACGCGTGTAGGGGGAACATTATGGATTTAACACCGAGCCCATATTAAACGTGGTTAGTGTTATACAGAAAACATGGTTAGAGACGCAGTAAGTCTTAAGTGATGAGAGACAGTAGTGTGGTTTAGTGAGGGCTTTGTGGTGTGTGTGTGTGTGTGTGTGTGTGTGTGTGTGTGTGTGTGTGTGTGTGTGTGTGTGTGTGTGTGTGTGTGTGAGAGAGAGAGAGAGAGAGAGAGAGAGACTCGGCGCTGTGGTGATCCTGCGGTCATAGTGTGTTTGTTTTTCCTTCCCTCTGTGACCACATCCTGAGAGGAGAGCGAGCGTGAAGGAAACAGCACACGACAATCACAACTGCTCTAAACACACACTTACCTACTAGGCACACTTCTATACTACACACTTTTTCTCTTTCTGAGTCGATTTAAATTTAGCTTCATTAAATCATAATATCGGCAAAATGACAAAAATACAATTTGAACATTGACAATGGTAATAACAGTTCATAGCTCTAGATCTGCATTTGACTTTGTGTCCCAATACTTTTGGCCACATGTGACTTTGTGTCCCAATATTTTTGACCACTTGCGAGGTTGTGTCCCAGTACTTTTGGCTGCATGCAGGCTTGTGTCCCAATACTTTTGGCCACTTGTGGGTTTGTGTCCCAGTACTTTTGGACAGATGCTAGTTTGTCTCCTTGTACTTTTGGCCACATGCGGATTTGTGTCTCAGTACTTTTGGCAACTTGTGGCTTTGAGTCCCAATACTTTTGGCCACGTGTGGGTTTGTGTCCCAGTACTTTTGGACAGATGTAGCTTTGTGTCCCAATACGTTTGGCCACATTTTGGTTTGTTCCCCAATACTTTTGGCCACAGACGGATTTGTGTCTCAGTACTTTTGGCAACTTGTGGCTTTGAGTCCCAATACTTTTGGCCACGTGTGGCTTTGTGTCCCAATACTTTAGGAAACATGCAGATTTGTGTCCCAGTGCTTTTGGCTACATGTGCCTTTGTTTCTCAATACTTTTAGCTACATTTGTGTTTACGCCCCAATACTTTTGGCCACATGGGGCTTTGTGTCCCAATACTTTAGGGAACGTGCAGGTTTGTGTCTTAGTGCTTTTGACTACATGTGGCTTTGTGTCCCAATACTTTTGGCCTCGTGTGTTTGTGTCCCAATACTTTTGGTCACTTGGGTGTTTGTGTCCCAATACTTTAGGCAACGTGCAGGTCTGTGTCCCAGTGCTTTTGGCTACATGTGGCTTTGTTTCTCAATACTTTTAGCCACATTTGGGTTTGTGTCCCAATACTTTTGGCCACATGCAGGTTTGTGTTTTAAAAAGAACTTCTGTATGTCGCACTGGATAAGGGCATCTGCTAAATGATGTAAATTCCATTGTGGCCCAATACTATTGGTCACACGTGGCTTTGTGTCCCAGTACTTTTGGCCACATGCAGGTTTGTGTCTCAGTACTTTTGGCCACATGGGAGTTTGGTAGTGTATACATACATGGTCACAGGGAGAACATGTAAACTCCAGGCTAGGCTCAAACCCAGGTCTTTGGAACTGTGAGGTAACAGCACTAACTACTGTGACACACACACACACACACACACACACACACACACACACACACACACACACCCCCACACCCCCACCCCACCCCACCCCACCCCACCAATGAGCAAACACATTATGACCACCTGGTGAATATGCTATCGATCTTCTACATGCCACCGAACAACTCTAATGTGGGGAATTTGGAGGCCAAGGCAACACTGTAAACTCCTTTTCATGCCTTCCTCAAACCATTTCTGAACGATGTGTGCAGTGTGGCACCCCACAAGCCTAGATTATTCTGCTTAGATGTCTGGCCCTTATCACTCAGATTTTTATGCCTCCCACGTCCGTCATGTCAACTATAAGCCTCGACAGTTCGTTCACTGTCTGATATATCTCAGACCTTGAGCTACAGTACTGTGCAAAAGTCTTAGGCCACGATGCAATGGTATAGCAATGGTATAATGACCATATATAACACATTGTCAATGATTGACGTGGATTCGTCACTCCATAATCCTCTTTTCCACTGATGTTCATTCCAATCTTTTTTGAGCTTTAGCATATCTTAGCCTTTTCACCCCATTCCCTTTCTGAAAAAGTGTTTTCTTGGCGTCTCCAGACTGTAGAAGCGTCAGCTTGGCATCCTGATGAAGCTGCCAGATGGCAGTGGTAGTGGCGATAGTGGAAGTCACAGTAAATACTTGCCACTGTAGCCTTTCAAAGCTGTTTTCTGAATTTCTTCAGTTGTGTAATACTGCATACACATTTTCTGTATTTTGGTTGTATTCTAGTAAACAGACTGAGGAATAATTATGTATGTTCATTATACCATTGATAAAACAATGTTCTATCCAATCTAATGGTGGCCTAAGACTTTTGCACAGTACTGTGTAACAGGTTAGTTGTCATTATGTTACTTAATATGCAAGTGGTCGTAATGTTTTGGCTCGTGTGTGTGTGTGTGTGTGTGTGTGTGTGTGTGTGTGTGTGTGTGTAGTCAATGTTTCTCTGACTCTGATCTCTCTCTCAGCATAGAGGATTACAGAGTTAATTAACTAATAGCGATTAAATTAATACTGGCACACGACCTTCATCAAAGAGCTGTCAAACATGAGCACATTTACTCGTCACGCTAACACTCGTTACCCCCCCCCCCGTGTGTGTGTGTGTGTGTGTGTGTGTGTGTGTGTGTGTGTGTATATCCTGCTGCTCTCTGTAGGTCGTCTGTCATTGATCCGTTGTGGAAGTATGTACAAACACACACAGTCAAGTCACTCTTCCTCCTACTGCACACACACATTGTGCTAAGCTGTTGGATATGTTGTTAACAGCTGATGCACACATACTGTACACATCCCCGCCACACACACATACACATGGTGACAAGTCAGTGTAAGCAGTGCTACATCATGGTGTGAGGTGACCCCAAGAGCGTTTCCTGTCCACCAAGAAAACAGGCATTCGTTCAGGTCAGCCAGTCTGTGTGTGAGATTCTGCAACGCTGACTGAAGTCATCCTGGGGTTACTACGAACCAACCCATTATCCACCGGTAAAAGTTTTAGTGATTTTACATTTATAGTGGGGCAAAAAAGTATTTAGTCAGCCACATTGTGCAAGTTCTCCTACTTAGAAAGTTGAGAGAGGTCTGTAAATTTCTTCATAGGTACACTTCAATTATGAGAAACAAAATGAGAAAAAAATCCAGGAAATCACATTGTATTATTTTTAAAGAATTTAATTGTAAATCATGGTGGAAAATAAGTATTTATTCACCCACAAACAAGCAAGATTTCTGGCTCTCACAGACCTGTAACTTCTTCTTTAAGAACTCTTCTGTTCTCCCACTCGTTTACCTGTATTAATGGCACCGTTTGGACCTCGTTATCTGTATAATAGACACCTGTCCACAGCCCTCAAACAGTCAGACTCCAAACTGAATCATTGGACCAAAGACCAAAGAGCTGTTGAAGGACACCAGGAAGAAAATTGTAGGACCTGCACCAGGGGCTGGGAAGAGTGAATCTACAATAGGCAAGCAGGTTGGTGTGAATAAATCAACTGTGGGAGCAACTGTAAGAAAATCGAAGACATACAAGACCATTGATAATCTCCTTCGATCCTCTTACCGTGGGGTCAAAATGATTATAGGAACAGTGAGCAAAAATCCCAGAACTACACGGAGGGACCTGATGAATGACCTGCAGAGAGCTGGGACCAAATTAACAAAGGCTACCATCAATAACACACTATGCCGAGAGGGACTCAAATCCTGCAGTGCCAGGCATGTTCCCCTGCTTAAGCCAGTACATGTCCAGGCCCGCCTGCAGTTTGCCAGAGAGCATATGGATGATCCAGTAGAGGATTGGGAGAATATCACGTGGTCAGATGAAACCAAAATAGAACTTTTTGGGAAAAACTTAACTGGAGGAAGAAGAATGCTGAGTTGCATCCCAAGAGCACCATACCTACTGTGAAGCATGGGGGTGGAAACCTCATGCTTTGGGGCTGTTTTTCTGCAGAGGGGACAGGACGACTGATCCGTGGTAGGGGAAGAATGAATGGGGCCATGTATCGTGAGATTTTAAGCCAAAACCACCTTCCATTAGTGAGAGCATTGAAGATGGAACGTGGCTGGGTCTTCGAGCATGACAATGATCCCAAACACACCGCTCGGGCAATGAAGGAGTGGCTCCGTAAAAAGCATTTCAAGGTTCTGGAGTGGCCTAGCCAGTCTCCAGACCTCAGCCCCATAGAACATTTGTGAAGTTCGTGTTGCCCAGCGACAGCCCCATACATCACTGCTCTAGAGGAAATCTACATGGAGGAATGGGCCAAAATACCAGCTACAGTGTGTGCAAACCTGGTGAAGACTTACAGGAAACGTTTGACCTCTGTCATTGCCAACAAAGGTTATGTTACAAAGTATTTAGTTGAACTTTTGTTATTGAGCAAATACTTATTTTCCACCATAATTTACAATTAAATTCTTTAAAAATCCTACAATGTGATTTCCTGGCTTTTTCTTTCTCATTTTGTCTCTCATAGTTGAAGTGTACCTATGATGAAAATTACAGACCTCTCTCATTTTTCTAAGTAGGACAACTTGCACAATCAGTGGCTGACTAAATACTTTTTTGCCCCACTGTATGTCACTTAGCAGACACTCTTATCCAGAGCAACTTTTAATACAGTCTTACAATATATGTGGGTTAAGGGCCTTGCTCAAGCACTCAACAGTTGCAGCACCCTGGCAGAGGTGGGATTTGAACCCTGGACTATCTGGTCCATAGTCCAATACCTTAATTAGATTTTCTAAATGGAAAGAAGCCACAAAACCTCTACAGGGAATAAATTGCATATAGCCCTATTCGGACTGGGTTAGTTTCTCCATTTATATTTTTACATGACTTCTCAGTGATGAACCCTGACACACACACACAAAACCACACGGAAAAGCAAGATTTTTTTTTTACAGAAATTGCTCACGCTTGTGTTTCGACTTTATAAATTCACATTTATTATGACTACATTTGAATGGCATTTTTAATGGAAAGCTGTTCATCATGAAAATGATAAGTAAAGTCTGATCTGTTTTATTTTATTTTATTTTATTTTTTTCGTATATCATGATATTATATCGTTATCGTATCGATGGTGGGAAAAAATCGTGATTATAAATTTTAGTTCATATCGCCTGACCCTAGCATGAACATATTTCTGAGGGGTTCTTTTCTCTTTTAACCCAAGTCAAGTCAGATTTATTTCTATAGCGCTTTTTACAATGGAGCATTGTTTCAAAGCAACTTTACAAGTTTAGATTATCTCCTAATATCTACGTCCAATCCCAAATTGAGCAAGCCTTGGGCGTAAGTGGCAAGGAAAAACTCCCTAAGTGTTTTGAGAAAGAAACCTTAGGAGGACCAAAACTCAAAAAGGGACCCAACCTCCTTGGCGTAGATGATAAATGTAAAAATGAAACTAATTTATCTAACTAATAAGTCATGGAGTGATAACTCAAATAAAATGTAAAATATGCACATCGGCATTAAGTAGTTCGATACACAGAGTCACTCCAGGATCTTGTTTTCATCACACATAAGTAACATGGGTAACTGATTATTATTTCCAGAAAAATAGTACAAAAGATATATGTTGTGCATATTTAAATATGATGCTGTGCTTTATTTTTGTAGCTGACATTAAAATCCTACTTTAATCAACCAATCAGCCATTGACATATTGAATTTCTCCTCTCATGGTGCACCGACTGATGTGAATTTACTCCTCTTATAATCCAGTCCAATTACATAGAGCAGACACTCTTGTAAAGCCTCCGTTTGTGGAATGGGAAATGTCTATGACTGACTTGTATTTGCTTGCTAGAAGACCTCCGGTGATTAGTAGCGTTCAAAACCTTTTTCCCCCAACACAAGGTTAGATATACCTTTAAAATTAAAGAGGCGTGTATTGAGACGGAACTGGAAAGATCAGAGCACAGTTTAGACAGTAGGAACTTCTGCAGGTAATTTTATTAGGGGAAGAAAGAAAAATTCATAGAGTAGTTCCTGAAAAAGAGGAGATTACTCCAGAACTCTATATAACTTTGATGGGCTATATATAGATTATGTAATTTAACTATTATCAATTAAAATGTTTATTAAAAAAAAAAAAGATTCATGTAGAAGCTGTATTAACATCTTTTTATCTGGGAAATTAACTTATCTGACCAGGGCTGCAGTAACTTCTGCATGAAACTGAAATATTGGCTATTAGGACGTTCTAGTATTATTATTAGCAAGTAGACTAGCACACGGAGATTTTACACACATCCCAATCAATCTAGGTTAGCTTTCACACTCTGGAATAGCTTTCCTTCTGTAGTTTAGCTGTCACTCTGTAAATTAGCATAGATGTCTGGATTACATTTCACCCTCTAGATTAGCTTTCACTGTCTGGGTTAGCTTTCTTTCTCTGGATTAGCCTTCTAGTTTTTTTTTTCACTCTCAGGGATGAATTTCACCCTCTAGATTAGCTTTCACTCTCTAAATTAGCATATATGTCTGGGTTAGATTTCACTCTCTAGAATTGTTTTCACTCTAGATTAGCTCTCACTCTCTGAATTAGCTTTCTCTCTCAGGGTTAGCATTCACTCTGTAGGCTAGTTTCCGTTCTCTCTATTAGCTGTTATTGTGATTCAAATATTACTTTCTGTGTTAGCATTTACTCGCTAGGTTAGCTTTCACTTTGTAGGCTTTTTTCATTCTCTTTGTTAAATTTCACCCTCCAAGTTAGCATTCACTCTCTCTCTCTGTTAGCTCTTACTGTAAGTAAAATATTACTTTCTATATAGCTCATACTCTCTGGGTTAGCTTTCTTTCGTTGGGTTAACATTCATTTTCTGTTAGTTCTCATTCTCTGGATTAGCTTTCTCTCTCTGTTGGGCCTTACTGTAAATTAAATATGATTTATATTAGCTCTCACTCTCTAGGATAACTCTTAATCTCTAGGTTAGCATTCACTCTCTGGGTTAGCTTTCTCTGCTTGGGTTAACATTAATTTTCTGAGTTAGTTTTCACTCTCAGCTTTTTCTTTGGGGCTTCGCTAGGTTGTTAGCCTGTTAGATTTTCTAGAATACTCTATTATTATTAAGCTGTTAGACGAGTAGGTGACATTTTGACTGATGAGCATATGTTTAAAGATCGATTCATTTCATTTGTACACTAAACATGCAGAATTTCTTCAGTTCGTATTGATGCTGGAAATGCATGAGATTGTATAAAAGACATTTAGTTGATTCAAACTGATTACAGGTTTAATTTCCCTGCAGCTTTCAAGACACAATAAAACGTACGCCGTGTTCCTCATAGTCACTCAGCCATGTTTAGCTTCTGAAATTTATTCCATTTAGCCATTTAGTGACACTCAAACACTGACGGTGGTGGTTACAGGGCTAAAACAGATGCTGAATCCCAGATGTGATTACACATTAACTGATAACGTCACAACACAACCTCAATTAACACAACTGCATTAGTGTATTTATCACTACAGCAAATTAGCAGCTCTACAGCCATGCTGAGGGTCGCTAACAGATAATGAATGTGAAAAGAATTTTAAAAAATGAAATGAAAGCTAATGCTCCATTCAGATCGCAAACCCTCGGTGCTAAATGTGACCAATCTAACCAAAATTGATACTTTTAAATGCATGATTTTTGTACAGTCATTAGCTGTCATGTTCTAGGATGGCTTTTACCCTGTCCTTTAGTTTTCAGTCTCTGGACTACAGCTTTCAGCAGTAGGTTACCTTGCAGTCAAAAGGTTAGCTTTCACTCTAGGTAGCTGTCACTCTCTCCTTTAGTTTTCAGTCTCTAGATTAGCACTCACTCTCTGTATTAGCTTTCAGACTTGGTACTGAGATTGTGTAGAACACATTCAACTCATTGATCGATTACAGGTTTCATTTCTCTGCAACTTTTTCTTCAAGGTCTCTGCAGGGTAAACTAAAATACTATAAATAACATGCTCTGTGTTCCTCTTGGGTACTCTGCCATGTTTAGCTTCTGAATTCCATTTAGTCATTTGGTGACGGTGGTGGTTACAGGGCTAAAACAGATGCTGAATCCCAGGTGTGATTACACATTCACTGATAACTTCACAACACAACCTCATTTAACACCACTGCATCAGAGTATTTATCACTACAGCAAATTAGCAGCATGCCTCTACAGACATGCCGAGGGTCGCTAAGAGAGAGATGATGAATGGAAAAAGAAAGCTTAAATCTAATTAAATCAAAGCTTCATTCAGATTGCAACCGCTGTGCTTAATGTTAACTGTCAACGCAAAAGAGATTAGTTTTCACTCTCTCTGATAACATTCACTGTGGGACTGTGGTAGCCTAGTGGCTAAGGTACAGGACTATGGACCAGAAGGTCAATGGTTCAAATCCCACCTCAGCCAAGCTACCACTGTTTGCTCCTTGAGCAAGGTCCTTAACCCACAATTGCTTGGATTGTAAAGACTATCAATTGTAAGTCCCTCTGGATAAGAGTGTCTGCTAAATGACATAAATGTAAATGTAAATTCACAGGTTAAGTTTACTCCTTAGGGTAGCTTTTATTCTGTAGGTTGGCTCACGCTACTAAATTTGCTTTCACTCTCCATGTTGGTGGGCAGTCGCTGTAGGTTGTGAGACTGTGGTGGCCTAGCGGTTAAGGTATTGGACTATGGACCCCACCTCTGCCAAGCTACCACTGTTGGGTCCTTGAGCAAGGCCCTTAACCCACAGTTGCTTGGATTGATTATCAACTGTAAATCGCTCTGGATATGGGCATCTGCTAAATGACATAAATGTAAATGTCGTCTTTCACTCTAGGTTCCTTGGTCACTCTCTAGGTTAAGGGTGTGTCTGAAATGGTCCACTCATTCACACATTCACTAATGACTATGTAGTGTTTTTTGAAGTACACTATATAAGGTAGCAGTGAGCGACACTAACGAGGGAATTCAGACAACCCTGACCTTTCGTTGCATCAACCAGCCGGAACGTCAACAAGCCTACCTACGAAGGAGTATTACAATTTAACAGTGTTTAACTCTTGTTAAGGTGTAAAACGTCACTCATTTGTCCGACGAACTAAAACCATGACGAACACATAAATATTAAATGCACCATTTTCACCAGTAAACAGACTATTATCAACTGTTTGTTGTTTAATAGTCATTAAATTATATTTTGTACTTATTTGTGGGACTTATATTTGTGGGACTGTGGTGGCCTAGCGGTTAAGGTGCTGGTCTCTAGGTTCAGGGTTCAAATCCCACATCTGCCAAGCCGCCACTGTTGGGTCCTTGATCAAGACCCTCAACCCACAACTGTATCAATTGTAAGTCGCTCTGGATAAGGGTGGCTGCTAAATGACGCAAATGTAAATATTTGTACACGGGATCCATCACTCTGGTGGTTTCGGATTCGTCCACCATGTTTGCCAAGTAAATCCGCGGAAAATTGCTATGCATTAGCGCTACCTTAACATTACCTTAGCTCTCACTCTCTAGGCTAGCTTTCTCTCGCTAACTCTGCTTGGGCCCTGTAGCTCTGCTTTTGATGTATAGCTTTGCTTTCACGCATTAGCTTATTCTCTTTTACTCTCCAGATTAGCTTTCATTCCTTAGGTCATCTTAAGTTCCCACCTTAAATTAGTGTATAATTTATAAATATATATATACTGTGTACACAAATTTCTAACACAGTGCACCACTAGTAGAAAGCTATTTAGTTAATTATGCTGCTTTGCTCATTACTGCAGCAGATTCCATCATGTGAAGCCTGTCAAATTTCTGTCAAATCATGGCATCAGTCCAGTGTAACCTCCCACTTTTACACTTTAGGCTAGCTTTCATTCTCTAGGTCAGCTTTTGCATTGTAGGCAAGCTTTTACTGTCTAGGCTAGCTTTCTCTCAGCAGGCTTGGACACATGGATCTCATTCAGCAGAACATTAGACCATGTCTACAGCTCAGTCCATGTTCATCTGTTATGTGATCTGTTATCACGTTTAATGTTTATCATGTTCGGTGGTTCCGTACCTATATGCGGAGCCGAAGTCAGAAAACTGGACTTTTTCAGCTCTTTAAAGGTGTCACATTTAGTAAAGGCTGCATTCACACTTTCCAGCTTATGGGAGGCTTGTTCACGAGGCCGGTGGGAAACATCCTCGCGTGGCTGAGGGGAAACAGGATGGAGGGATTTTACACCATCGAGTGACTGGAGGATTAGAAAAATAGGATTTATAACACGAGAGCTGGGAGGATTGCGAAGGAGGCAGAAAAGATGAAAGGAAGTGGGAGAGGGAGAGAGCGATGGTGTTTAGAAACTAGAAAAAATGAAAAGGAAGATGAAAGGAAGCGTGTATGATTGCAAGAAAAAGTTTCTGGACCTTTTGCCGTTACCTGGATTTCTGCATTAATTAGTCCTTGAATGTGGTCTGACACTTATCCAAATCCGGACAATAACAGAGAAGCATGCAGTGCTGAAGGAGGGAGGCTGAAGTCACGGTGTTAATATAAGAATGACACAGACGAAAAACTTTTTACATGCTTAAGTTCCATAATGCATGTTTTGTGGACAGATGAGAGAAGCCTAACTTTTTTGGGAGAAATGGACGCCAACTTTATCCCAACTGTAAAGCATCGGCTGTAAAGCAATCAACAACAGAATGGTGTAAAAAGAGTAAAAATGTGTCTTTTGGACTGGCTCGGTTGGGATCCAAGCCTTAACCCAATAAAGATGCTGTGGTATGACCTGAACAGAGCTGTTCATGCAAGAAATCCCATAATGGTCAAAATAATGTGCAGTCTTTGTCTGTTGGCAGAATGTTTGTCTATTATTATGACACAGGAGAAATCTCAAAGGGTGAGTGGAGAGGGAAAAGTAGAAACAGATGGAAAAAGGGAAGGAGAAAAATGGCTAAAGGACTGAAGGAGAAAAGACATGGCAAGAGTGGAGAGAGATTGAAAAAGAAAGACAGATGGATAGAGAGGAGGAGGGATAAAGAGAATGAGAAGCAAGATGAAGCCAAAGGGGATAAAGAAACTGATAAGTAGAGGTAGAGAAAGAAGGGGGAAACAACAACAGAGGCAGAAAGATGGATGGCAAGGGAGAGAGAAGAAATGGGTGGATAAGATGTATGGCGGAGTGAGAGTAGACGAAGCAGACAGGGATGGACGGGGTGACTGGAGGATAGGATATAAAGCAGAGAGGTTGGAGATGGATCTAAGCGTGCATGGGTGGAGGAATAAGAGATTCTGTATATACATGGTGGGATGGACGGGTGACGGGAGGTGGGGTGGAGGGAGGAAAGAGTCTTATATGAATAAGAGAACTGAATGAGAGGAATAGATGCTATCTTTCTTTTGCAATGAAGTTGTTTGCATTAAAAGAAAAGAAAAATGTTTATGCTGTCATTTATAGTTCTTAGAAAGAAAGAAAACCGGAATTGACCAGTATTGTGTGGGGGGGAAAAGAAAAAAAAAAAAAAAAGAAAATCGGAATCGGCCAAGAAAATGGCAATTGGTGCATGATGGATGATGGAGTAGAGTGAGATGGATAAGAATGGATGGATGATGTAGTGAGAGAGAGGAATGTATGAATGGGTGGATAGACTGACAGATAGAGTAGACTGAGATGAATAAATGAGTCGACAAGCAGAATGGATGAATGTATGAAAGGACTGGAGTAGTGAGGGTGAGGAATAGATGGATGGATGGATTCCTGAAAGCACGGATGGAGCAGTGAGAGTGATGGATGAATGGCTGAATGCATGGTTGGAGTGGTGTGGAATGGATGGCTGAGTGCACGGATGGAGTAGTGAGGGGTGAGGAATAGATGGATGGATGAACGGCTGAATGCATGGATGGAGCAGTGAGAGTGATGAATACATAGATAAGTGGATGAATGCACTCATGGAGTAGTGAGGGTGAGGAATAGATGGATGAATGGCTGAATGCATGGATGGAGCAGTGAGTGATGAATAGATAGGTGAATGGCTGAATGCACTGATGGAGTAGCGAGTGTGAGGAATGGATGGCTGCATGGATGGAGTAGTGAGAGTGAGGAATAGATGGATGAATGGGTGAATGCACAGATGGAGCAGTGAGAGTGATGAATAGGTAGATGAATGGCTGAATGCACTGGTGGAGCAGTGAGAGTGATGAGATAGGTAGAGATGATTGGCTGAATGCACTGATGGGAGTAGTGGAGTGTGAGGAATGGATGGCTGCATGGATGGAGTAGTGAGAGTGAGGAATAGATGGATGAATGGCTGAATGCACAGATGGAGCAGTGAGCAGTGATGAAAAAAATAGGTAGATGAATGGCTGAAATGCAACTGGTGGAGCAGTGGAGAGTGATGAATAGGTAGATGATTGGCTGAATGCACTGATGGAGTAGTGAGTTGTGGAGGAATGGGATGGCTGCCACTGATGGAGCAGTGAGAGTGATGAATAGGTAGATGAATGAATGCACTGGTGGAAAGCAGTGAGGGGTGAGCAGAGCACCAGACCCCCTTGATTAGTTTGAATTTGGCTAATGGGAAAAAATCCCCCTGCAAGTTTTTCAGTAATTCAAAAGTGCACTGTTTATATGTGTGGGGAAGTACACAAAGTGTGCAAAAAATCAGTCAGTATTATCCTGTGTGTGTGTGTGTGTGTGTGTTTGTGTGTGTTTTTCCTGGTAGACTGCAAGAAGTCTGCTCATGGAATTCACATCTGCTGCCAATCTCTTCTCAGTCCAAAACCCAGGAAACAGGAACCATGGAACAATGGAGAACCGACCTACTGCCAAAACATGATTTTGTGTGTGTGTAATTGGTAGGTGGGTCAAGTTTATATCTCACTGCGAGGACCAAATGCCCTCGCAAGGAAAGAACGTTTGACATGGTTACATTGTGGGGCCCCCATGTTGGAACCCCCACCCTTTTATTAACGAAACTGCACCTTTCTTTTGAAAAATAATAAATGACTAAAAAGAGCCAAAAGATGTGCTTTAGGTTACTGCAATGCCAGTGGGTTAGTGCGATCAGGCGTAGGTGGATCTGTGGCCCGGTGTACGTACACCACTCATACACGCTACCCAGTATATGGTGTTGTACACAATGGAAACGTCCCCACAGTACGAGAAAAGACAAAAGTGCCTGATGCCACTAGAGGTTTCCCCGTTTTCCATACTATAATCTGTTGCTTTTTATCCACGTTTACATTCGTAGGTCTCTCTGTATTTGACGCCTTACTCTCTCATTTTATCTCCTACGTTCCACTCTCCTCCTTTTTCCTTTTTTTTTTTTTCGCTCCTGATTTGTATGCCTGACCAGGTTTTGCCGGCTGCTTTTGGTTCTCGTAGAGTCATGTATCAGACAAAAAGCGATCTTCGGTGTTCCATCCTTGCACTGCATTGATTTCCTTAGTTCTTAATTCTACGTAGTCCCACCTTTGATCTGCTTAAGTTTCCTTTAGTTTTAGTGTACTACCTCACCAACTTTATAGTATGTTCGTCCAGGCTTAGCCTCACACCAATGGCCCCATTTTATCAGTTTTGGTAGTGCCTGGTTCCCCCCGAGGAACTGCGCTAATTCGTGTGCCCTGTGCTCGTTTTTTTTTTCGCCCTCCCCTTTTTTGTTTGCACCTTGTGCGTGATGTTTGCCATATTTTTTTCTTTTTTTTCTTCTCTCCTTCTCCAAACATCCCCTTCGTTTACATTCACTTTTCTTTTCTCCCTGCTGAAGGCCTTATGCTTTACAGTTTCTCTAGCACCATTACCTTTCAGGTACAGCGGTGTGTAGATTTTTTTTTTTGTGTGTGCCTTTTTTTAGCTTTCATGCTGTCATAACTTGTCTACTCCTTTGGTCATCGTACTTACTCTCAGCCACTCCATATGAGGTCCTGGTGTGATGCACTCCTTAGCTCCTGTGTGATCGGCCTTTTCGGTTATCTTTGTTCTGTGGAGCTGGAGCCTAGCCGGGCCTACTGCACGTTTTTATCACAGCACCCCAGCCCATTATTGGTAACCTCTGATTATATCACTTATCTCATTGGGTACCGATCTCCCACGCTGCCTCATGTGTTTCACAATGACAGGGGCTATGCTCATGTCCATCATTTTAATTTCGATCTATTTGTTACGCGCCACACCCTATGACTGTCGCACCAGTCTCTTACTTTTCCTCTGTTTGTATTCCATACGTGTTTTCTATTGTATTTTTTGCTGTGTATGTCTTAATATTACCCCCCCCTTCTGTTCTGTTCATTCTTTCTCGACGCCTTTGTTATCGTTTTTGTGGATTACCGGCCACATTCATTTACAAAACACTACATACGGTTCGCCATTATGTTGTTGCTGTCAGTTTCCCTGTATTAAATTTTGTACCAATTCCCGCCCCCACTCTTGTACAGTCCTTATTGACCCTTTACAGTTGTGTTTCTTTGTATAGGATGTCTCTTGACCTTCACCGTGATTTGCGTAGTGATAGATAGCAATCCTTATTGCACACCTACATATACCACTCTTGTGCGCCAAGTGTTTTCTTGTGTTTTTTATTATTTTCTTCCCGAGGACATACGTGGCACATCTTTCTATTCGTGACAACTTACTTCCTTTTTATTCACCAGTTGCGTGTTTCGCGAATCACCGTTTTTTTTTTTTTTCTGTGTGTGACATCACTTCTTTATGTCATTTCCCTTTCTGCACTCTATATATTGTTGGTTTTTTAAATAAAACATCATACAGATTTTAACTTTTCATCTGTAACTACAACCCCCCCTCAAACAGCCACTCCCTCCGTTTCATCATATGATTGATACCTGCAGTGTTGTTTGTCCTTTAGTTGTGAAGAGTTGCCAAAAATCATCAGTTTTCACAAAAAGTCCTAAGAAAGCAGATCAAGAGAACCCAGTTAAGCAAATTAGACATTAATCATATTATATTTGGTCATTTATGTATTATTGAGGAAAAATGATCCAATTATTACATATTAGTGAGTTCATGGACAGACTTGTCCCTGACAATTTGTTCCTTTTAGAATTATCGGATACTTCTATTTCAGAATTCATTGTTCTCCTATCCAGTGATGGCAAGTCGTCCTGCCCAGAATCTGTTTGCAGCAAGCCAAAACAGGCCCAAATCAAAAATGACACTACCACCACCATGTTTCACATAGCAGGGATTTAACCGGTTCTATTATGCTGGAATGCAGTGTTTCCCTTTCTCCAAACACATAACGCTTTTTCATTTAAAAACACCAAAAAAGTTTCTATTTTGGTCTCATTCCATCCACAAAACATTCTTCAACAATAGCCTCTTCTGGCCTCGTCCACGTTGATCTTTAGCAACTGCAGAAGACGAGCAGCAATGTTCTCTTTTTGAGAGCAGTGGCTTTTTCTCCTTGCAACCCCCTGCCATGCGCACCATTGTTGTTCAGTGGTTCTTCTGATGGTGGACTCATGAACATTAACAATTAGACAATGTGAGGGAGGCCCTTCAGTTTGCTTAGAAATTCCCTGGGCTCCTTGTGAATCTCGCCAACTACTTACCCACGCCTTGCTCTGGAGTGATCTTTGTTGGGTCGACCACTTTCTGGGGAGGGTAACAATGGTCTTGAATTTCCTCCATCTCCCCCTTTTGTACACAATCTGTCTGACTGTGGATTGGTGGAGTCCAGACTTTTTAGAGATGGTTTGTAACCTTTTCCAGCCTGATGAGCATCAACAACTCTCTTTCTGAGCTCCTCAGAAATCTCCTTTGTTCGTGCCATGATACACTTCCACAAACATGTGTTGTGAAGAGCAGACATTGGTAGAATATGCATCGTATCGCAATGTGTTGTGATATCATCATATTGTGACTATCGAGATATGGTATGGTAAGTTCTTCCCAAAACCCACCCCAGTATATATATGAATAGTTTTGATATAATCTTGTGGCTGTTGTTATAATAGCCATGGATGCTGAAAGTGATGTTAAACAAACCAAATAAACTTGTGTACAAAAGTTTTGGCACTCTTGGTCAAACACCAGCCTCGACAACCAACAAACCAAAATCTGCTGAGTTTCGGCTCACACACTTCACATAGTAATGTACCATGGGCACTTTGAGCCACGCCTTTGGTTCAGATTGCATCGAATGTAAGAGAAAATGGATATCGAAATCAGCTTGCTGAAGATCTTTCGGCTGTTAGCTGCCACCGATGTCCTGCGTTCACCCTTTAGGATCTTATGGTGTACCGCGCTCTCTCCGCATTTCACCTCATTAGCAAATATGAGTCTAAGGTTTCCCACTTGTGCGTATACAGTAATTGTGTTACGTTACACAAGTAACCCCTAAATTCAGAACGCCAGACTGGAACTGATCCTGGACAGGATGCCAGTTCTTCACTGGGCACAAGCACGCACACAGTCACTCATTCACGTGAGAACGTGGCAGGAAATGCACAAATATACAGGGAGAACATACAAACCCCACACAGGCAGTGGCCAGGCTGGGACTCGAACCCAGGCCTCTGGAGCTGGGATGCAATGGAGCAAACCCTGTGCACTGTGCCACCCACTCTAAACAGTCATGGTTTGATATTTTTATTGTGTTGTGACAATGATGGTTTTTGTTTTTAATTCAATTGTGCCTTTGTTAAACATTTCCTTGAAGCCACAGAAAAAACTTGAGATGATGCAAGTTTTCTCGCTATTGCATTTGACTTCTCATTATCATGAGGCTAACTCTAGTACTGTGCAAAAGTCTTTGGTTAATATTAGATTTGCAGTTTTAGCATCAGTATAATGACCAAACAGAATTATTAATCAGTCTCATTATTAAAATACAACCAGGAACTAAGTACACACAATTTAAAAAACACAATTTTCAGAACAAAAGAGAGATCACTCCTGATCAAGACTGTAGAAGGGTCAACTTGGCATCCCGATGAAGCTGCCAGATTTGCTCAGGTGTAAGGGGAGGTCACACTAAATACACTGTAGCCTGTAGAAGCTGGGTTTTTTACAGATTTTTGTTCTTCAGTTTTTAATACCTCATACAAATGTATTGTATTTTCTGACTGAGAAATAATTATATATGGTCATTATACCATTGCTTAAACAGCATATCTAATGGTGGCCTAAAACTTTTGCACACATCTGCATAACTTGCAAACCTCAGGAGAACAGCGTGTGATTTCAGGATATCAAGTTAATTATGTTTTAATCGGGGGGAAAATGTTAATCTCGAGATACTGATAAATAATTTGATTTGCTCCCCCGGGATCGTCGCCTATCGCAGTTTGTTTCATGTGAAACAGCATTTCTGATTTTCTTGATGGACCTGGTGTGGTATGATGGCGTCTGCTCAGAGGAGCATTATTTTGTGAATGCAGCTTGGAGAGATTTTGGGGCTAAAACAGGGATCAGACCTCCTTACGCTGGCCTTACACCAAACGAATTTTCGTGATGAATCATTTCACTGTTGCAGACAAATTTCCAATTTCGGAAAAAGATCATGTCTTGCTAGTGTTGCATCATGCTCGAGTCATCTTGTTCGCTTAGTGTAAAGTTGTCAGGATAGCTGTCTTTTGTCAGTCTTTTTTCTCATCTTAATAAAATGAAGTAGTTTAGTACTTATTAGTGCAAACATGCATCTGTCAGCAGGCACCTGTCTCCCTCGTGTAAAAATAATCACGTAGTTTTGTATTGACGCTCTTAGCATTAGCATTAGCAGAAGACGGACCTCGGGAAGCACTCAAAAGTTTGGCTCCACTTTGTGACAGAAAACGAAAAGGTGAAATGCAATACATGGAAACATGGCAATCAGGACATCACTTAAATAGGACCTGCCTGACAAAGTGAAGGACACCAAAAGATCCTTAAAAGCTACACATCATGCCGAGATCCAAAGAAATTCAGGAACAATTGAGAAAGAAAGTCATTGAGATCTATCAGTCTGAAAAGCTTTGGGACTCAAGCGAACCACAGTGAGAGCCATAATCCACTAATGGCGAAGACATGGAACAGTGGTGAACCTTTCCAGGAGTGGCCGGCCGACCCCAAGAGCGCAGCAACGACTGATCCAAGAGGTCACAAGAGACCCCACAACAACATCCAAAGAACTGCAGGCTTTATTTGCCTCAGTTAAGGTCAGTGTTCATGCCTCCACCATAAGAAAGAGACTGGGCAAAAATGGCCTGCATGCAGAGTTCCAAGATGAAAACCACTGCTGAGCAAAAAGAACATTAAAGCTCGTCTCAATTTTTCCAGAACACATCTTGATGATCCCCAAGACTTTTGGGAAAACATTCTGTGGACTGACGAGACAAAAGTTGAACTCTTTGGAAGGTGTGTGTCCCATTACATCTGGTGTAACAGTAACACAACATTTCAGAAAGAGAACATTATAGCAGCAGTAAAATATGGTGGTGGTAGTGTGATGGTCTGGGGCTGTTTTGCTGCATCAGGACCTGGAAGACTTGCTGTGATAAATGGAACTATGAATGCTGCTGTCTACCAAAAAATCCTGACGGAGAATGTCCGGCCATCTGTTGGTGACCTCAAGCTGGAACGAACTTGGGTTCTGCAGAAGGACAATGATCCAAAACACACCAGCAAGTCCACCTCTGAATGGCTGAAGAAAAACAAAATGAAGACTTTGGAGTGGCCTAGTCAAAGTCCTGACCTGAATCCTATTGAGATGCTGCGGCATGACCTTAAAAAGGCCGTTCATGCTGGAAAACCTTCCACTGTGGCTGAATTACGACAATTCTGCAAAGATGAGTGGCCAAAATTCCTCCACAACGCTGTAAGAGACTCATTGCAAGTTATCGCAAACGCTTGGTTGCAGTTGTTGCTGCTAAGGGCCAACTAGTTATTAGGTTTAGGGGGCAATCACTTTTTTCACACAGGGCCATGTAGGTTTGGATTTTTTTCTACCTTAATAATAAACACCTTCATTTAAAAACTGCATTTTGTGTTTACTTGTGTTGTCTTTGACTAATACTTAAATTGGTTTGATGTTCCGAAACACTTAAGTCCGACAATTATGTAAAAAAAAAAAACAGGAAATCAGGAAGGTAGCAAACACTTTTTCACACCACTGTAGATCTGTATTAAGGAAGCATTTATCTGCTCAGGCCCGGTGTGTCATGTGATCACATATGTCGTCACACAGTTTTGTTTTTGAACGCTCTGCTATAGCATTAATGGAAAATTAGTGGAGCTCAAAAATGCTTGTTTGGTATTCCTAGGTATTCTAGGGGACTGTGGTAGAGTAGCGGATAAGGTACTGGACTCTGGACCAGGAGGTCCAGGGTTCAAATCCCACCTCTGCCAAGCTGCCACTGTTGGGTCCTTGAGCAAGGCCCTTAACCCACAATTGCTTGGATTGTAAGATTGTACCAATTGTAAGTCGCTCTAGATAAGGGCATCTGCTAAATGCTGTAAATGTAAATGTACTTGCGTTACGCCACTTTAAGCTTTTTCCCTATAATAGGTTTTACTGGGAACAAAAAAATGAATATATTCTTTATTCCTAAACATTTGACACATTTTTAGGTGAATCGGAATTCGGACAAGGAATCGATAAAATGCAAACTATACCCAACTGTAAATATTTGCACACCCCTAGGATGGCCAGACCTTGCTTACCCCCGCTCACTCAACCAGGGTTGTGTCTGCATTCTGCACTGCCTTGTCTTTTTCTTTTTGGCTGTTTTTTTTTTCTGAACAAATAACTACACACACAAGGGCAACTGTGGCCGCTTCTGTTTCTGCACAATTCAACAGTTTCTCCTCTTGTAAAATCCCACCAGCATCATGATGGGAAGTAATCTCAAAAGGAATGTAGTTGTAGTCTTGCAAACAGTGGCTATGCAAAATCCCCAGTCTTTGCAAAATCATAGTTTGTGACTAAAAACTGACTTGTCTGTAGATCTGAGATGTCAGACTGTAGTCTTTTAAAAGTCTCTTCAGGGTCTGCTCAGAGTTTTCTCGTATGGTTAGCATTAGAGGTTTCATTAAAATCTGCTTTAACTGTAGCTCGGGTGCACTTACACCTGCACGTAGATACCTCAGAACAGTCCCGATACACAAAGCGAATGACCCTATGAATGAGCTCCTGCTGTGCTCTCTCTAATAGCAGGACTGCATCTAGACTTTTGTCTCTTCAGTCATAACTAATCATTACTTCCTTTACAGAATCCCTCTTCCTGTGTCTCCTCTCCCTCTCTCTTTGTCTTGCTCGGGGCATTTACAGACCTCCCTTTGTGCTAATTATCAGTCATTAATGGGTGCATTGTTTGTGGTTGTCGTTTCTAACCTATATAAGAGGAAAGGCAAGAAGGAGGCATGTACCGGAAGAAAGGAGAGGAGAGAAGGAGAGATGAGTTATTCCTCTGCCCGAGGGCTCGCTCGCCCGTGGCACACCATGCTTTGGGTATTAAATCACCATCTGAAAGCTGGAGATGCACTGTGCTGCAATAACAAAGTATACATTACACACACACACACACACACTCACATACAAAAGAAGGCCTTTGTTAGCCACATGTACACCGACTGGAAGTACTAGTACTCTGGAATGCTTTCCTCGTTTGCCACTCTTTTTTGTTTTACACAAATAAGTCTCATCTTGACGCACAACATCCTCCTCAAGCATCAGAACCGTTAGTGTTTCAGACAGGTCTCAATGCTTCAAGTACACAACACACAACTACACAACGTGATCCTCGAGTGCTGAACACTTCCTTCTGTTAGACTCGTTTAATGTGAAGGTCTCAAGCACAGTCTTGAAGTGGTTTAGAGATCATTTAAAATATTTGCTACTCACTTCATAGATTGTTCTTCCTCCACATTTTCACCAGCTTTTTTCCCAGTGAGGGTGGCAGAAAGTCCGGTGTTTATCCCCGAGAACACAAGGCGCGGGAGTAAGCATCCAGCTTGCACACATCGTTTTTCAACGATCGCCGATTCTTTTTGTTTAAATTTTTAGACGAGAGAATACACATCAATTTGAACTGTTATTCTTCAGAAATAAAAAAGGAATGATTTCACTCAGGTATTTAAGATATTGTGAGGTTGCCATAGAGCATTATGTTTATTAAATGCGTTTTTTGTATACAAATGCATCCAAGAAAATGTACATTGTTTTGGATTGTTTACACTACAGAAATAATGTCCTTTATCTAATTTAAAATGATAATCGGGAGAAACATGAATCATGTATCCAATCAAATGTGAGCCGAGTGGGTTGTTACACCCCACCAGAAATCATAATGATCCACAGCTGCAGCAATCCGACTCTGACTGTATGGAGTTTGTATGTTCTCCCCTGTGTCTTTGTGAGTTTATTCTGGGTGCTCCGGTTTCCTCCCACATTCCAAAGACATGAGTTAAGTCAGTTGGCCTCTGGATTGTCCCCAGTCTGTGTGTGTGTGTGTGTGAGAGAGAGACTACTTTCATTATAACCTTTCTTCTGTCACTAATTGCCATTGATGGTGTGGTCACGTTAAATAAATAAACCAAACTTGATTTCTACTTCTTATTTCTCGAGTGCTGACACTGGAACGGAGAAATTGTAGCAGTGTTAAAAAAAGGGGGAAAATTCTTTTCTTTTCCCTAACTGACAAGAACAGTCCTAAAACGACTCCAAAATGTGTTCTGCATTTTGTCTCTATATCTGTGGTGTAGTGGTAGTTTTAAATTTACATTTTAAATTTACAGCATTTAGCAGACGCCCTTATCCAGAGTGACTTATAATTGATACAGTCTTATAATCCAAGCCATTGTGGCTTAAGGGTCTTGCTCAAGGACCCAACAGTGGCAGCTTGGCAGAGGTGGGATTTGAACCCTTGACCTTCTGGTCTAGAGTCCAGTACCTAGGCTAGGCTACCACAGTCCCAGAATTTCCGGAAGTTTTAAAAGAAGGGGAATAGCATAGGAAGGCGTGTTGCATAATAACAATTCTGGCAAGATGTAGTAAGTGTAAATCAATTGTAAGACGTACTACCTCTCTTGTATTGACATTTGAGAAGTCAGTCTTGCTCCTGAGTTCTGATGGTACTGATGGACCACCGGTTACGAGGGTCCACCCCTTTGAGATCAACTCAGAAGTGTTTTCTTCTGTGTAAAACACACCACATACCATTCACGTCCGGTGAAGTTCGTGGCTTAAATGATGTGAATAAAGCCGTTTGTCCAGTGAGCATTACCGTATTTTTCGGACCATAAGGCGCACTTAAAATCCTTTAACTTTCTCAAAAATTGACAGTGTGCCTTTAAATGCGGTGCGTCTAATGTATGAATTACTTCTGGTTGTGCTTTCTGACCTAGAACCGATTGTAGATGGTACACGGCGCTCATAAATCTGCCAAAATGTTTTTAGCACGGCCTTGGTAAGTTACGAAGCTTACGGCCACCGTAGTGCGCAGCATCGCGGGGTAAATACGGTATGTGCTTCAGCATTAGGGGGGTACGTGCATTCATTCATTCATTTATTTTCGAAGCGGATTTCAAACTCAACGCTATCAGTCACGCAGTACAACATGGACATAGAGCAGCTGTGAGAGAATTCAACATTAACAATCAATGGTACGGAAGTGGAGGAAGCAAGAAGACGCCCTGCGCCAGGTAAAGACCAAACTGAGCTTCCCGACGGAACTTAGAGTTTGTTTCATTTAATGCGTCTTATAACCCGGTGCGCTTTATGTATGAAAATAGACCCGTTAGCAGCCGATCACTGATATTGCGTCTTATAACCCGGTGCGCTTTATGGTCCGGAAAACACGGTAATCTTTTTTCCTATATGAATATGATCGCCCAGTAGACACCCAGAGTTACACAGGCTTCAGCCGGAGTCTATTAGCTCGGTGTTTAGGAGTTTAACAGTACAGTCTGCATGGAAAATCTCCCTTTAATCAGGAGTTTGATGTTAATGAATGAACAGTGCACCTACCCTGTTTTACCTGAAGATCCCTATTAAAATGTATGTTATTAATTATTTGATAATAGTTGATCATTCAATAATTTCCTATTATTATGTAAATTTTTTTGCTTGTTCATTATAAATTAGTGCCTCCCATTGAGGCCCAGCGGAGTAACTCAGCTCTGAGCTAATCAGGGAAGTCAATGATCAATCCTGGAGGAATCAGGATTTGTACACTGAACAATGAATTCTCTTTGAATCCGGTAAATAAATCATGATAATCGAATTTTAGGCCTGACTGAATCAAATGTGTGCGCTAAACAATTTATGTCCGACTCCTTTAAGGGAGGGTGGTACAGTGATTAGCCGTGTCACCTCACACCTCCAGAGATAAGGGTTCGGGTCCCAGTCCGGCTGCTTTCTGTGTGGAGTTTGCATGTTCTCCTCATGTCTGGGCCGGTTTCCTCTGGGTACTTCAGTTTCATCCCACATTCCAAAGACGTGTCTCGGCTTACGAAAACTCAATTTAAAGTGGATTTTTCCGAATGCATCCCCATCAGGGACTAACTGTGTCTTAACATAACTTTTACCTTTGACATTTTCACCCAAAACGGACACCATTTTGAAACGATGAAACATTTTGAAAGCCATGTGAGTAACATGAAGAGTTACAGTAACTTAAATCTAGAGACACAGCACTTTTTATTCGTACATGTTTTATGACTCGTTCCACAATGGGCAGTGTGTCGTTCATTCCAGGACAGATACGTTCGGTGTACAGTTAGAATGAAGGTAAGCGAATTTCCATGTGAGCAGTTGAAATACGGCGACTATCAGAACATCTTGTTAGAACCCGTTCTGCTGTAATGTTGCCTGACATTCTAGTAAGAACACTAAGTGGATTTGACTTGTAGCATTTGGGACAGAGCCTGAACACTCAGAACTCTGGCACCAGCATTACACCATAAACATGTGCTCTCAATCAGGCTGTGTGTAACCCGAGCTGGCCTTATGTACCGTGTGTGTGTGTGTGTGTGTGTGTGTGTGTGTGTGTGTGTGTGTGTGTGTGTGTGTAGATGTTGCTCCTGTAATGTGGTTCTGGTTGGGTAAATGCTCGAGCCGTCAGAGGTGATTTATCACACTGAATGAATGCAACACAGGTCCTCGACAGAGACAGAGCGCAAAAGTGTGTGTGTGTGTGTGTGTGTGTGTGTGTGTGTGTGTGTGTGTAAGACAAGTAAAAAGCTGATGCTCTCTGTTACATGATATATGAACCGGGTGAATCCCCCCATGCTGCATGGTGGAATAATAAACACATGTTTATACATGCCCTTAACACACACACACACACACACACACACACACACACACTATCATTCAGCTGGTGTTCTAAACTATTGCATACAAACTGCATTACAACTACACATGGTTTCATTTTGTACAGTGCTGTACACAGACATTAACATGAACTTAGAGCTGCTGGAGGATAAAGTGGGGTTTTGTGTGTGTGTGTGTGTGTGTGTGTGTGTGTGTGTGTGTGTGTGTGTGTGTGTGTGTGTGTGTGTGTGTGTGTGTGTGTGTGTGTGTGTGTGTGTGCGCACATGCGTGCGCTATGTTCTTATTGTTACAATTCTTTTATTTGAAAGCCAAAAGCAAATACCTGTTTCAGGTTAGTAAGATTATGAATAGCATTATTTCATTACAGTAATACCAAGTCAATAGTACATTACAAATACAGTAATACAAAAGTGTGTGTGTGTGTGTGTGTGTTTTAAATGAAATACTCCCACTCCTTACAGGTCTTGGTGCAATTTCTTAGCAGAAACAGTTTATGTCCATATGACTGCACATTTCTGCGCACACACACAAAATGTCTTTGTGATGTTCTTCCTTTGACTCAGGCTTTACTACTAATAATTTTAAACTGTTCCTAACCCTAAAGGGTCGCCCCAAGCAGAAGAAAACCTACAAAATGTTCCTCTTACTTCCATTGCAGTTCATCATCCAAGACAAGTTTGCTTCTATTGTACCGGACTCTATTATTAGATGACTCTAACAAATAATGAAAGCTATCCTGTAGCTAACGCCTAGCGCTGTCGAGAATTTCAACATTTCGTTGCGCTAATCGCACAAGTGTTATCTTGCACCATTTTTTCTGAGTAAGGAAAGCTCACATGATAGCAGACAAAAAGTGAAATCGAACAGGTACTGAAAGGTAATGGAGCTACCAAGTAAAGAAAGCTATCATAACTAACGATTACGGAAAGCAAGGATGTAGCTAACGAGCAATAAGTCTAACGTACAATAGTTAACAAGTAAGGAGTGGTAGCATTTTTGCTTGCTCTTATTTGACACTAAAATATTTTGTCTGAGTAAGGAAATCTCACATGGTACCAGACAAGTAGTGAAATCTATCAGGTAAGCAAAGCTAACGTAGCTAACAAGCAATAAGTCTAACGTACAATAGTTAACAAGTAAAGAGTGGTAGCATTTTTGCTTGCTCTTATTTGACGCTAAAATATTTTGTCTGAGTAAGGAAATCTCACATGGTACCAGACAAGTAGTGAAATCCAACAGGTAAGCAAAGCTAACGTAGCTAACAAGCAATAAGTCTAATGTACAATAGTTAACAAGTAAAGATTCATAGCATTTTTGCTTTTTTCTGAGTAAGGAAAGCTCACATGTTAACAGACAAAGTAAAGTCTAACAGGTGAGCAAAGCTAACATTTAGCTAACACGTGAAGAAAGCTAAGATGTAACTAGCGATTAAGGAAAGCAAACTTGTAGCAAACAAGCAAAAATTCTAACATAGGTATCAAAGATTCGTCACATCTTTGCTTGCTCTTATTTGACACTAATATTTTTCTAAGTAAGGAAAAGCCCACATGGTAACAGACAAGTAATTAAATCTGACCGGTAAGCAAAGCTAACAGCTAAGAAGCAATAAATCTAACGTACAGTAGTTAACAAATAAAGATTTGCTTGCTCTTATTTGACACAAAAACTTTTTCTAAGTAAGGAAAGCTCACATGGTAATGATTAAGGAAAGCAAACAAGCAATAAATCTAACATCTAATTAACAAGTAAAGATTTTTCACAAGGATTGCTTACTCTAATTTGACTCTAATATTTTTTAAAAGCTCACATGGTATTGAAATCTAACTTAAAGCTAACAGGCAATACGTCTATTATATGTCTATAAGAAATAAAAGTAACTACAAGAAATATAAGTATTCTAGCCAAAGTCTTTTTGAAAACCTGCACTATTTTCCTCAGTGACACTGATTAGTAAACAAGTCATATATATATAAATATATATTTGTATCAGCTCATGTCAGTGAATCAGTCATCTGAGTTGTATCTTGGCTTCTGTGCTTTGTTAGTGTAGATATAGGGTTGAATGTTGATTCTTACTCCGTTAGCGAGCCAAACGCGAGTCAAAGTTGCAGATTCGCAATACAGACGAGTTCATTGTCATCAAATCATCTCACTCATCGAATTTCTTGGTTTGCGGTCTGTTCATGGAGTTGGACGACCCAAGATCCAAGAATTTCCAGAGCTGATCTCATCAACCACTCTGACATGTGGAGAAGGTTGATGTGTTTGCTTTAAAGTCTGCCTTTGTTATGGATGGGTTTTGGTCCTCAGTATTCCCCTTTCCCAGCACGCACACACACAACCCTACACCTACCCCTAACTCTGTCCTTACCCTCAATATGATCTTTTTTAGGAGTTTTTCCAAATCAAAGCTTTACAGATCCTTAAAGCCTATCTGAGGATCTGCATGACCAACCCATGTTCTGTATCTCCAATTGGAGGTCCTGTCCAACCTATTTGGTCCTAATCATGATACTTCTCCAAACATATATATATTTACACATGTGGGTGATGACAAACTTTACAGTAGGCTATAAAGGTCAGTATTCACATATTTTATTACAAAAGTTATAACAATCAGAATGTCAAACTTCTCTTACTGACCACTTTCCACACAAAATGGGCAAAAATAACAAGCCATAACGCTATGCTACATGGTATGATTTATTATTTGTGGTTTCAGCTAAACCGTTCAATTGCTCGCAAGCTAAGAGGAATCTATGGAGGGAGGAGATGTTTCTGCCAGCCAGATATACATGGAATTTGTTACTGGAGAGAGAGAGAGAGAGAGTGTGCTCACCTATATGTTGTCGACAATGTTCACATCACTGTTTTTGTGAGCCAAGACTTAAGACTTTTGACAGTATTACAGATGGTTAATTTTATCGGAACGTCAAGACGAGCAAAAGACTCACTTGACTCTGACCACCTTGCACCAAATGATCAAAATGACGCAACTCTGGCAAGACTTTCGTGATTTTATTCAGACATTGAAAATTTGTCTCCGATCGTGAAATCGCTTGAACAGTCGTTTGATGTAAGACCGTGATCCCCATTCCAGAGTCAATTCCAGAGACCAAAACCAAAGTTGCATTGATAATCAATTAATAATCGAATCCCAGCCCTCATACTTGTAATCGAAACATGAGGTGCCTATCATATGGTATGCTAAAGTATTATGGAGTGATGAATGTAAGTTTGAAGGGGCCAGTCGTTGACATTATATATGGTCATTAAACCATTGCAGATACACAAATCTAATGGTTAAGACTTTTCGCAGTCTGAGTCTTTCATCATAGACCTATAAATACACACGGACACAAACACACACTATCTCTAGAGGAACTAGTATGTAGACTAGTTGTAGTCTTTCCTTGTGCTATAGCTCTGCACTGCTATCTAGTGGTTTGGACTTCGGTGGATTCAAACTCATCCCCTGCCCAGGCCATGTTGGCATTTCCTAAAATGGCCTTACACAATATGTCTGCTTCATTATTCTAAGTGGGTCACTATCAGAATGCAGGATGTTCGTTGGAAGAGAGGTCAAGTGGTTAAGGCTCTTCTTATCAGAAGCTCTTGAACAGATACCTTAACCTTCATCTGTTCAGCTCAGCTGCAAGTCCCCCTGGATAAGGGTGTTTACTGAATGCTATAAATGTAATAGTACTATGGAGTAACAGACCACTTAACTGTACGACCTATTAGGCCATACAATGAATCATACTGCTGTAGAATGTTTTTTCAAAATCTTACAGAGACCCAAGTCTACATCCACTAATTAGCAAGCTCAAAGCAATGGTGACACGGAACAAGTAATTAAACACTGTGAGGAAGGAGCATAAAGCAGAAAGAAACCATTACTCCAGGTGAAACTGCACAGCATGAGCCCTGACTTTAACTAAATAGTTCAGAGCAATACGTTTGATGATATGAACTTTCGGCAGGGAGATATTTACTATGAAGATGTCTTTGTTTGAATAGAATGTGCGTTTAAGTGGAACTTGAATTTGAGGTTGATATAACATGAACACACTTGCTAGATTGTTGATAGCTACAGTGTTCTAGCTAAGTCAGTGAATGGTGTAGTGAGAGTAGAAATGAGATATGAGAGTCAACTGTATACTTTTTCCTTTAAAATGTTCTGTAGTTCTGGATATATGTGATCGATAACATCAGGCTTTCTCAGAAGTCCTAAAGAAGATAGAGGACCCATTAAAACAAAAAAAGACAAAAATATTACAATGGGTCGATTACCGTATTTTCCGGGCTATAAAGCGCACCGGGTTATAAGGGGCGATATCAATGATCGGCTGCTAACGGGTATATTTTCATACATAAAGCTCACCGGATTATAAGGCGCATGAAATGAAACAAAACTCTTAAGTTCCGTCGGAAGCTCAGTTTGGTCTTTACCAGGCACAGGGCATCTTCTTGCTTCCTCCACTTCCGTACCATTGATTCGTTAATGTTGAATTCTCTCGCAGCTGCTCTATGTCCATGTTGTACTGCGTGACTGATAGCGTTGAGTTTGAAATCCGCTTCGAAAATGAATGAATGAATGCACGTACCCTAATGCTGAAGCACATACCGTATTACTCCGCGATGCTGCGCACTACGGTTGTCGTAAGCTTCGTAACTTACCAAGGCCGTGCTAAAACATTTTGACAGATTTATGAGCGCCATGTACCATCTACAATCGGTTCTAGGTCAGAAAGCACAACCAGAATTAATTCATACATTAGACGCACCGCATTTAAAGGCGCACTGTCGATTTTTGAGAAAGGTAAAGGATTTTAAGTGCGCCTTACGGTCCGAAAAATACGGTATTTGGCGGAAAATGATCCAAAACTGTGTATCTGTGACCAGAAGTGGTAAATAAAGTACAAGTACTTTTTTTCTGTACGTAAGAATTTTTTTAGGTATCTGTACTTTGCTTGATTATTTTTTGTGACTTGATACTTTTTACTTACCGTACAACATTTCAAAAGAAAAATCTCTACATTTTCAAAACAGGCTTGTCACTTTAGCTTTAGTATAAAACTTTTGAACATTTTTAAATGTTCTGCATAATGCATTCTGCATCCAAAAATAACTGTATACGTTTTACACTATCTTTATTAATCAGACACTAGAGGTTTATCCTTGTCCCTGAGACAGTGAATATGAATTTAAGAGGTGTATTTAAAAAAACTATATAATATTTCTAAAGGTTTTGATTTTTTAAATTAAGTAGTGGAGTGATTAAAAGAAGAACTGCTTTAACAAATGGGTGAAGCTGCAGTTTCAATGGTATCAATGGAGTCAATGGTACCTATTGTTTGGGTTAAATATCATGATTTACTGCATTACTGAATATTACCATGTATAGATATGAGAGATTTAGCAGCGTTTACTTACAAAATCCAAGTTTTTTGTATATTTTGGTTCTTTTTTTGGTATATTAGCAAAAGATAAGGTCATTTGCATGATTTTTTGCAGATGATTCATGTGGTTGTAGTACAAACCATTATGTACCCTTTGCCAGCAAAAAGAAAATGTCGCCATTTAACACAAGACTGTTTTTGAATAATCCTTGTTTCCGAGAGAGTATTTTCTTAAAATGGCCAAGGTTCTAGCATGAACACCAACAGTGTAAAAATGTCATGAAAACATCCTGTTTGCCCCCTGTTTTAGTGGCTATGGTTCTTTTCCCTGCTGTGGAATACAACACACACGTTGTAAATTACAAACCAACACTCGTGTTTACTTCCAGTGTATATATTTTTGCAGTTATTTAACGCCAAAGTCATGTGCAGTCTGTTTTCTTATAATTTCCGTTTAGAACTGGTTATGTAATTAGCACGTTGACATTTATGCGCACTTTAACACAAACTACACCTCATTGTTAAAATATGAGCAGCTTTACAGCTTCGTCCACTGTGGCCCACTTTGTTATTACGTTTCCTGAAAACGAGTTGGAATAAAATGGATTTATACTCATGCAGTGATGCAAAAATCACATAACAAGCCACTTAAGTGTGATCCCCACAGGCTGCGTGTTGATTATAGCTACTTAGCATGTGCACTAGAGGACAAGTGAGAGGACAGAAGGAGACAGACGGATGATATGAACGAAAAGAGGGAAAGATAAAAAAAAAAAAAAAAAACCAAAAAAAAAAAAAACAGGAGCTGAAAATAACTTGCGTGTGAACAAAGGAAAACCTGGTACCTACGTACACTGGCCATGCTATTGTATGAATATCTGCTGAGTAGTAAAATAGTAAAAATAATTATGACGCTCTCTGAGCTTTCAACTGTGGGAAACAGTAACCTGTGTGTGAGACGGGGAACATGTATTTGTTATACTTGTGAGGACCATATCTCTTCTGATGGTAGAAACATCGGACATTTTTGACATTATGGAGACATTTGTTAGGTCCCCAAAACTTCTAATGCTTTTTGTACAAAAACTGTATTTTTTCGCAAATCATGTTATTTAAAAACAAAACAGAAGTTCCAGTAAATATGTCAATGGAAAGTCCCTATAAACATAGGTTTACCGTGACTGTGTGTGTTATCTTTGAGGCTTAACTCAACTGTGAGACTCATCTGAGGTCCTGAGAAACCCATCCGAGATCCTACGAGGTCTGTCTGAAGATCAATTAAGGTTATCTGAGGTCCTGTGATATCTTTCAGAGATCCTTCAAGACCCACCTGATGTCCTGTGAGACGACTCCTGTTCTGGAAAGACAGTGGAGTTCCTGTGAAAGATCCATCTGAGCTCTTTTGGTGAAAATCTCAGGTTCTGTGGTACACATCTGAGGTCCTTCAGTACCCATCCAAGGTCCTGCGTAGCCCATTCAAGATCCTGTGAAATCTATCCGAGGTCCTGTGAAGCCCATCCGAGGTCCTGTGAAGCCCAACCAAGGTCCTGTGAAGCCCATCCAAGGTCCTGTGAGTTTTCAGGTCTTGTGAAGCCCAGCCAAGGTCCTGTGAGTTCTATTGGAGGTCCTGTGAAGCCCATCCACGGTCCTGTGAGTTCTATTGGAGGTCCTGTGAAGCCCATCCACGGTCCTGTGAGTTCTGTCTGAGGTCCGGTGAAGCCCATCCAAGATCCTGTGAGTTCTGTCTGAGGTCCGGTGAAGCCCATCCAAGATCCTGTGAGTTCTATCTGAGGTCCTGTGAAGCACATCCAAGGTCCTATGAGTTCTGTCTGAGGTCCTGTGGTACCCGTCTGAAGTCCTGACACCCAGCAGAGGTCCTGTAAAATGTATTAGAGATCAATCCAAGGTCTTAGAGGTCTGGATTGATCCTATCTGATGCCCATCTGAGCATGGCAACATGACAGCCAAGCTTTATTGAAATCACAATAGTAACTACAAAAAACTACATATTTTAGTAAGTTCTGCAAATATACACTGGTTAATCCTCTATCTAGAATACTAACCGAAAGGTTGCGAGTTCAAATCCCAGCTCCACCGAGCTGCCACTGTTGGGTCCTTGAGCAAGGCAATTAACCTTCAAGAGCTCCGCTAAAATGTAAGTCGCTCTTGATAAGGGTGTCTGAATATACTGAGTAAATGTTAATGACTTCTGGTGAGTTAGTCACAGGCAATATACTGATATAAATTGAGGCAGCGATACTGAAATCCCACTCGTGTATCAGTAGGTAATAGTTTCCATATCAATTAGGAACTCTTTCTGCAGTCTTTTTTCTGCTGAATTAGAAGGCATACTCAGTTGGAGGTTTTGTGCCTTAAGCAGGGGTGAAAGTAGTTTTACATTCTTGCCAGTACTACCACAGCCTTCATCGCTTCGTATTGTTCATCTCTCCTCAGCTTCATGCTTCCTTGAAAAAACTGAAATTTGAAGCTTGACGTTGTGTACATTTGCAGTTTCAGCACCTCTGACTATTAAACGTTTGAATAATTGTTCTCTGCATTATTCTTTTTGTGTGTTCTTGGGCTAAGCGACTTTAGGCTTATTTTTTTAGCGTTGCCTACAAATGTTGGTAGTTGTGGGGTGCAAGATTTTTGGGGTTTGTAGTGTAGTTCCTTATTTGGGCTTAAATTGAATCAGACAAATGCAAAAGACTGATAATGTCTCATAAAATTTGAAATTTGTGAAGCAGTTAGCGCAACATAGACGTAATGAACTGTGTATTTTTTTAAACACATTATTTTATTCAAACAAAACCATCTGAAATGTGTCATTTACACATGGAAATCGTAGATTTTTAGTAATTAAATAGTTCCATAATTCTGAAATGATTACTAAGTACATTTTCCGAGGTCATCTCCCGTACCACCTCGTGCTCCTTCGAGTACCACCAGTGGTACGCGTACGACAGTTTGAGAACCACTGTTTTAGGGGAACGCAGTACCAGATCATTCCAGTCTACTTTCAGTTCTGGCCTTTAGTCATATAGGGTTAAAATAATGAGAAAAACATATAGTTGGACAGCACAGCACCTAAATTGGATAGTGTTGCAGGGAACAATGGAAAATAGTTGCAGCCGTCTCATGGGATGGAACTCTCATATGTATAGTGTCAGTACTGAAAGATAACACTAGAAAAGTTTTAGATCAGCTTTGTGTTTAGCTTAATCATGTACCTCATCCACATGGTTCCTGTGTAATGTTTATGTACATTAAACGCGAACATCTGCTTAATTAATCATGTTACATGTGAAAGTAATTTCGACCCAGAGCTCGCTCTCTTGCTCACATACACACTCGGGCGTTTGCAGGATTGCCTCTTGTATCTGCCTCAGTAGTTGCCAGCAGCACATGAGTAATGATCAACACTGCCATCCTGTGTGTGTGTGTGTGTGTGAGCGTGTGTGTCTGTGTGTTTCTGCACCGTGCAGCACAATCCCTGACCCTGACCACAATAAAGGTTAGTTGAGTGCAGAATGGGAGGAAGACGCTGGCCGCCTCTCGTCCGTGTTCTAGCGTCCCTCCGCTTTGTTTCTCTTGATTCCTCTGTGAGCTCGTCTTCCTGACCTACAAGCACACTGCAGCGCCACAGCTACTGTACCCACAGTGATGGTGCCTACTGTGAACCTTGAGACTACACACACACTTGTACACACAGAGCTGATGACATGATGCTTCCTGCTGTGTCTGCATCAGTGTCGGAATCACATCCACATGTTACTGCTCTCCCAGAATGAATCAATTGTGTGCAGAGATATTTTTTTGTTCCATGGCGCTACTGCTGCATGATTCTAATCCCTGACATGAACCTGAGTTCTACTGAGGTAGTTCAAACTGCAGTCCCATAGAGACAAATACCTACTAAAATACAAATAAGTATTCAGACCTTGGGTATTTACCAACACGATGTTCTGATGTACTGTATTTAAAGCCAAAGCATTATTAGAGATGGAATTTAAATGCCTTCTCGCTCGAACAATTCGGACTTTGAACATGGGCAGCCTAAATAAAACACTCAATGGTGTGGTCATCCAACCACGATGAACATAACCCAGTCCAGTCAGTATCCCAATCGTCATGAAACCCAAAAGAAGAGGAACTACTAGGAATGCAATCATAGGCATATCATGCTTATGATATTATTTTATTATTATATTATGTCTATGTATATTACATCAGTCTATGCACGTCTGGCACTGCAGGATCTGAGTCCCTCTCGGTGTAGTGTGTTACTGATGGTAGCCTTTGTTACTTTGGTCCCAGCTCTCTGCAGGTCATTCATCAGTTCCCTCCTTGTAGTTCTGGGATTTTTGCTCACCGTTCTCATGATCATTTTGACCCCACGGGATGAGATCTTGCGTGGCACCCCAGATCGAGGGAGATTATTAATGGTCTTGTATGTCTTCCATTTTCTTACAGTTGCTCCCACAGCTGATTTATTCACACCAACCTGCTTGCCTATTGTAGATTCACTCTTCCCAGACTGGTGCAGGTCTACAATTTTCTTCCTTGTGTCCTTCGGCAGCTCTTTGGTCTTGGCCATGGTTGAGTTTGGAGTCTGACTGTGAGGCTGTGGACAGGTGTCTTTTATACAGATAACGACGTCAAACAGATGCCATTAATACAGGTAATGAGTGGAGGACAGAAGATCTTCTTAAAGAAGAAGTTACAGGTCTGTGAGAGCCAGAAATCTTGCTTGTTTGTGGGTGACCAAATACTTATTTTTCACCATGATTTACAATTAAATTCTTTAAAAATCCTACAATGTGATTTCCTGGATTCTTTTCTCATTATGTCTCTCATAGTTGAAGTGTACCTACGATGAAAATTACAGACCTCTCTCATCTTTCTAAGTAGGAAAACTTGCATCATCAGTGGCTGACGTCCATCAGTGCTGCTATATCTTCCATTCTCCAATGGAAACTAGGAGATTTGGGATGTTTATAGATAGTTTTAGAGCCCTTTTCACACACACAATTGATACAAATTGAAAATGATAACGGGGTCATTTTCAATTTAATATAGCACTTAGTTGTTTATATTTCTAGTTATTACAATTATTTTAACTGCAGGGGACTGCAATTTTTCTTTTTTTGTGTTTAAAAACTTGTACAAAAATGTGCACTATTTTGCATTGTTTACACTTCTGAAATTAAAATGGAAGGTCAAATCGATAATCGTGAGAAAATCAAATTGTGTGAATCAAATAGAATCATTGTTACACCCCTATTTAAAATTATTTGACTTTGATTAATCGGATTAATATCATTTCTTAAAAGTTTAAAAAACATTTTTTAATGAATTCCTGAAACACTGGAAAGTGTGGATCACTAAGAGTTTTTGTTCATAGGTGGGATGTTAATACATCTACAAAACTGCATTTTACAACAGGAAGTGAGACTGCACCCCTGGACCTCATGGCCACGTGGTGAGTAGTTAGATCATACAGTTCTAAAGTAAAGGTGCCACAACAACAAGTTCCTGAACAAGCTTTGCAAGGGGGAACTTGGTCGGCAACAACGTTTGGGTAGGTGATAAGTGTCAAGGTATTTATAGGATTCCCATACTATAATAGCAGAATACTATATGCAGAGATCACTGCTATTCATATAAGGTAGTAATACTGAACATTTAACTCCATATGAATAAAATGCATATTATGCTGATTTATATGATTTGCAATAGCAAACGATTTGAGAAAAATGCAAAATAGTTCACGCTAATTGTCACTAGTGAAAATACGATGTAGTTTTAAATGATATTTCAGCACATAATACTGGCCTATAATGTCTAGTGATGATCGAGGTATTGAGCAGAATTACAGATCTCACTTCCACTGCTCTAAAACTGCATTTATATACTGTAACACTAAAACTAATAGCATGCAAATCACACACTGTACATCTGTTAGACATTAGTAAGTTGAATATTGACTGGGTGCTTATAAAGCACTTAGACCTCACAAGCTTTCTTATGTGTACATTAATCAGTGTTGGGTATGATGGGAGATCTCGCGTGCGGTGATTCATGCAATGAGTCGGAGGAGAATAAATCCCATAGTGACTTTCAGACTTGCATAATTCATGATAAACGTGTGTGTGTTCATTGGTGAGTGAGCTAAGGAGCAGATCGATGGGAAATTGCTGAAACAATGCTTGTTGAATAGAGAAGAGGAATTTATGGAGGGTCCCTTACAAGGCTCTGACCTCAGTCCTCTGACCTTCTTATCTCTGGGATAAGAGGTTATTTCTGAGGAAGGCGTCAGACTGGGAGAGTGCTGAAGGCTGAAAAATGACGTTTGCAATATTGTGCTTTTAGGATTTATTGTATTCAATAAAAGCTTTGTTTGGTTTTATCCTGTCGACAGTCTGTTCCATTTCCTTCATTGCTTTCCCTTTGCTTTTATAAAGGCGGTGAGAGCAGACGGGGGAATCATCTCCCAGTGCTGCAACAGAGACCTCTGTCAGCCTAGTGATGGACTGGTGTCCTGTCCAGGACACATTTACATCTGCGCCTTGTGTTCTATGTTATAGACATTAGGAGCTGGACTGAGAAAAGCTTTCTTAAGAGAAAACTTGCAAAAGTTCTCAAGACAAACGCGAAGAAGTTCATAAGAATGATCTTAAATGCAGTTCTCTAAAAAATATCTTAAGTTCTCAAATATTATCTTAAGGCAGTCTTAATTCTTCTCTTGTGTCACATTTGACAGCTTACAATATATGCCATGAGACACATTTTGAATTTGTATTTATCATTATTTCCATTATTTAGTTTAATCCGCTCAGAGAATATAAAAAAAAAGAGAAACAAGTGTTCAAAATTTTTTAGCAAACAACAAATAGAGGTGATGGTGGATGAAATGGAGAACAGCAAAAAAAACCTCGTTGGAAAATGAAAGCTTGAATTGAAAGTATGTAGGCCTTATAAAGTTTGGATGCTTACCTTTTGAACTCTTACAGCATAAGACAAGTGTGAGGCTATCGTAAGGTTAAGAAAACATTTAAGAATAATGTTTACAAGAACACAATTTGCTCTTTGAACTGTTCCTAAGAAAAGATTTAAGAAACAAGTTATTTGAAGAATAACGTGTTTAATAACTTTTATTCTTAAGAATGAAGTAAGGAAAAAACACACGTTTAAGAAGAATTTCTTTTTTTAAGACGCTTGTGAATTCGGTCCCAGACCCACACGGCCCCGACCAGCTGACCCATGTTGTCCCAGGATTGTCTTTTGGCCAGGTCAGACTTCACACGCACATTTTGCCTTGTCTGAGAAAAAAGAGGCTGGATGAGGGGATTATCTCCTCTTCTCTCATCTGTGGCTCCATGGGCTGGGCTTAGCAACATGGAGCTCGGGTGGTGCGGTTACAGAACTCTGCGATGGACTGGTGTCACATTCAGTGTACTCTGTGTACTCACCCTGTATAGGACCCTCACACTCACCCCTTATGCTCCTGACCAGGTTAAGTGGGGTAAAAACATCAAATATTTGTTATTAGTTACAAAATAAAGCGTAGTAGTGGTAGTCATTTACTTGAGTTAGCCTGGATATGATGTAACTGTTTTAAGGATCAATGAAGCGTGATATTCATCAGGTGAAACTAAGCGAACCCAACACAGATCAGGTTTGTCCAGAAGCATGTGGTGAATTGGTAGCTAAGCAGAGTTTAATATTAGCTTGTTTTGTGGAGCTGGAATTGAGGGAATTAGCCAGACTTGCACAGTTCCTGTACTGGACAGATGGACTGATGCCTTGTCCGGGCTGTACGTCTGAATGCGTCCAGTCATTTCTGTGAATTTCCTCTTCAGTTCATTACCAGGTTTAATAAGGCATCAAGTTGTGTAACCAAGCTTTGTCATATCGTATTCTTAGCCGTAACGTGTTAAACATGGAGCGTACCGCCATCTGGTGGTCAAATGTCGCTTAAACACCAGTCAAAAATTGCTGTCCTCATTCGTCCTCAAAACATCTTGTTCTAAATCGCCCCCATTTCTAAGTAAATATGAGCAAATTTGAGCGAGATGCTCAGTGATGGACTGCTAGAGTGTATTGCCGTCCAGTTTTCCTGATGAAAAGTGTGAAAGTGATAATAATGACGACACAGTTTAATGAAGTCACACTTCCTTCATTATGTGTAATGTTTGAGCTGTATTTAATAGTCTTTGTTTTGGCTTATTTATCCTTGTGGTGATGAATTTGACAAAAAAAAAGCAGCGTCTCAAAAGTAGGTGAGCTTGACGATCCTGACAGGAACCGCTGCTAATTCCACTTGGCAGCATTGAGAGCAGAGCATATAATTCTTTGATGAATAGTTAATGATTCCAGATGTCTGGTATTTGAACTGAAGAGTTAAATCAACTCAGCACTCAGGAGCAGCTAACATTGTTTTTTTCCCCCCATGACCCGCTTCCAATCTCACACGTTACAACATGTTATTTTTACTAGACGATAGTTTCCACTTTCTAGGTCAGATGGAGCTATCAAAGCTGAAACGAGGGAGCAAAGTGAGACATGAAATAATTCCGAGCAGATTTTACACCATTACAAACAATCTATGCAGAATAATAAATTATTTACTGTGGCCTAGAAACAGTCTGTGCACATTTCCCTAGACAGAAAGTCTTACGACAATGCACAGAATATTCCAGAAATGCTGATTTGCGGGTGGCATCACATCAGAAAGAAAAACTCAACTTAATATATTTTAATATATCTTTACTACTGGTTGCAAAGGTTTTACAGTAATTAAGCAAACGAAATGTTGATTTTAAAGGTTGTTTTGTCAGAGAGTGCTGCTCATTTGTACATGGACTTTTACGAGGAAACGCGATTTTGTGACCAGCATTGATTATACCTTATTTGGCCACTAGGTGTCAGCAGACACGAGTTTGGATAATAAACAGCAGTTCGTATAATTGTGTGAACGTCTACAGACACCTAGTAAATGTAATCTCTGTTAAAATATAATATGAATGGTAGCTGTGTGTAAATCACAGGTGAAATTGAAAATTCGTGATTGTACATGCAGTGTGCAGAGTTTTATATATGAGAGCCCAGGTTCCTCATTGTTTGCATTTCGCAGATGCCTTATCCAGGGCCACTTTTGGGTTAAGGGCATTTCTCAAGTGTCCAGCAGTCACAGCTTGGTAATGCTGGGGCTTGAACCCTGGGCCTTCTGTTTTTTAGTTCAGTACCTTAACCACTGTGCTAGTCATCTTCTAGTTATTGAAATATCAGATGGAATTGGATCCAATTTGTGGAATTTAAATAGTGATATCACTTTTAACTCCTGTTATCTTCAAATTTACTAACTCTTGTGCTTGGGGTCAGTTTGACCTCAATAATAGAACACCCTGGTTTTGTTAGAGTAACGCCCTAAAGCAGAGGGATGTTTGCATTTTTGACGACAATATAGCTGCATGGTACAGTGTACCAAATAAGATGTGTGCAAAATCCCGACATTGCTTATATTCTTGTGTGTCAAACTGAACTTAAAGAACACATCCGAAATGTGTTCATGACATTGAAAACATATCCTCAATTTAATTAAATATGAAGCAAAAAGGGTTCAATCATTATTTAGATTTGGAAATCACTGAATTTGGTCAAACCATCCTCAAGCTAAATCATCATATTCTCTAAATGTAGTTCTGCTTTTTCTACATGAACTATCTGATATAAATAGAAAGTGTAACTGATGTACTGCTGTAATAATTGTGGCCCAAATGGCCAAACCTGTGTAGCCAAAATCAGCCATCAGAGAGGAGTGCAAAAGAGAATTTTAATGGATTCAAAATTCATGCATTGAAAACATAAATGACAGTGCAAGCACAAGCTGTAACGACATCATTACTAGTGATACAATTACATTTCTTAACTGAAACTAATTTTGAACATGCTGAGCCAAAACCCAAAAAGTTTGACCAAAATAACTGCGGGTAAAATGGGAAGCTTTTACTGATACCAGTGAACACAAAAAGCAATCTGCAGCTGCTAAGGAGTGCAAAGGAAACAAATAGCACTTTAGTTCCTCATTTTCATTATCGTTAAATTTAGTTTGTGTTTTTAGACTTCCCTCTCCCTCGCACGGCTCCGATTCAGCCCTGTCTTATCCATAAAAAAAAAACCCACAGCTGTAGATCAGTGAAGCAAGCACCCAGAAAAGTTTCGGAGCATGAGAGCACAGGCATTTGGTGCGAGAAACGAGCTTCTGTGTTCCTTTCAGATCCTCACAGATCCCTGCATTTCAGTTGTGACTCTGAACTGATTTTTGAAACTTTGGTTCAGGGAGAAGAGGAACGAACGCCTTCACTTGTATGATTTGTGACTGTTGAACTAGTATGTGGTAGCTGAGAGCAGCTGAGAGACACACTAATTAGAACAGCGAATTATATTCTGTTAGGATACGTTTCTGCTCCGATAATATAATATCAGTTATTAGAAATGGTTTAAATATCGACTAGTGTCAAGGGTGAGTTGCGGGCAGTGGCGAGCGTGGGAGAAAGCAGCACTGAAGCTTCTCTACATGCTCGTTTCACACTCATGAATACGTTTCAGTGTCACATTTTGGCAGTCCACACTCTCAGTTAATGAATTAATAAAAATAGAATCCTCGTGTTATGATTTACAACATTTCGGCTTTACAAAGTGAATCCGATAATACACATAACACATTCGGCAGAAACTGACAAGTGATATGCGGCACGATAATCTAACCTCCTGCATTCTCTCCTTGCTACACGAGGAACTTGGCAGTGCGTGACTTAAGGAGTCACGAGACGCGAGTGATGGGCGCTGGGAAATGTAGTGAGCAAAAGCTGTGGCCGTGAAAATATAAAACTCCACTTACAAAAATAGAATTTACAATGGACTTCGTGAAGTTACTATTTTTTGTCTGATAAACCAGGAATAATCTTTGCTCAAGTCCTTGTAGTGTCCTATTTGTCCACTTGGTGGTGCTATTGCCTCTAAAAATAGCTAAATCCTGATTAGGTATTAGCGAAGTACCCATTTAATGAATATGTCAGGGTGTTTCTAGATTGTTGTGCTAGTGCACACAGAATTTAGAGGGGCACAGCTGTACCCCTCTGCTGGCCAGCCATGGATAGGGGCACAACTATGAATAAAAATAAGTCTGCTAAACCTAAAAAGATTAAGTGAACTTAACACTAAAGTGGTTCTTTCATACTTCTGGTAGATAATACTTTTATATAAGTGATCAAAACATATGCAGTCAAGCCAGAAAGTCTGCACGCCACTTTCACCTTCTCCATGTTTTATTGTGTTACGAACTTATTCTACAAAAGATTGAGTTCATTTTTTGTCAAAAAATTCTACACAAAATAGCCCACAATGACGAAGTGAAAGCACATTTTTAGACATTTGTGCTAATTCATTAAAAATCAAATGTAAAATATTATGTGTGCACGCACACCTTTGATAGGACACCCCAAAGTGTGTTGAGGTGCATTTTGTTTATACTGATGCTACTTGAGATGTTCCTACAACTTAATTGGAGTCCCACCTGTGGTAAATTCTATTGATTAGACATGACTGGGGATTGCCAGAACCTGCCTATATAAGGTTCCACAGTTGACAGTGCACATCAGAGAAAACTCTGTGCCATGGGGTAAATGACATTATCTGCAGACCTCAGAAACAGGAATGTATCAGGGCATAACTCTGGAGAAGGGTACAGAAAAATGGCTGCAGCTTTACCGGTCCCAAAGAGCACAGAGCACATCATTCCTAAATGGAAGTTTGGAAACACCAAGAATCTTCCTAGACGAGGCCGCCCGGCCAAACTGAGCGATTGGGGAAGAAATGCCTTGGAGGTGAGCAGGAACTCGAGGGTCACTCTAAAGGAGCTCCAGCATATCCTTGTGGAAATGGGAGAACCTTTCAGAAGATCAACCATCCAGGCAGCACTTCACAAATCATGTCTTTATGGTAGAGGGGCCACTCCTTAGTAAGGCACATGACAGTTTGCCAAAAGGCACGTAGAGGACTCTCAAACCACTACAGACAAGATTCTCTGGTCTGATGAAACCAAAATTGAGCTTTTTGATCTGAATACCAAGCGTCACGTCTGGAGGAAACCAGGCACTGCTCATGAGCTGGCTAATGCCATCCCTAGAGTGAAGCATGACGTGGGGATGTTTTTCAGCAGCGGGACTGGGGCGACTCGTTCTGATGGAGGGAAAGATGAATGCAGTTAAGTACACCCAGATCCTTGAAGAAAACCTTCTCCAGCGTGCTGGGGCGAAGGTTTACCTTCCAACATGACATCAACCTGAAGCACACAGCCAAGAAAAGACAGGAGTGGCTTCTGAGAAAGTCTGTGAACGTCCTTGAGTATCCCAGCCAGAGCCGAATCTCACTGAACATCTGTGGAAGGAGATGAAAATGGCTCTGTACCGACACTCCCCATCCAACTTGACAGAGCTTGCAAGGATATGCCAAGAGGAATGGGCAACAATGTCGAGAAACTAGTGTGCCAAGTTCGATGCTTCTTTCCCAAGACGCCTTGAAGCTGTAACTGCTGGCAAAGGTGCATCAACCAAGTACGAGGCTCAGGGTGTGTACAGACATGTACCCCTAAATAACCCAGTTTTGTCAGTCAAATAAAATTGCATGTTTTCTAAAAACCTGCTTTCACTTTGACATTGTGGGACAAAAATGAACTCAATCTACTGTAGAATAAGTCTGTAACATAAAACATGGAGTAGGTGAAAGGGGTGTGCAGACATTCCGGTTTGACTGTAGCTATGAGCTATCATTAGTTTGTCTGCACCCGGGCTTTTTTAAAATTTTTATTAAAATTTTAAAAACTGGGTCTGACTGAAAGTGTTATTCCCTCAAGCCTTTGGACAGATGCTGGGCCATTATGGGAAATGTAGTGCCTGTAGTGAATTTGCATGGCATGCCCTGTAGTTCTGCTCAGCAATCCATGATAAAAATGACTTTTTTACCACCATGATTTTTAGTGGGGCACAGCAACTTGGGTCTGATGACACCCCGAAATATACCTGTACTAGTGGAAATGCAGTCCTGTATAAGTGCTCATTCAGCCATGTAAGAAAACTAATACAGGGATACAGTGCAAGTGCTGCTTTGAGTAAAGTCTGATGCAGCCAGCAAAACCTTACAGCGCCATTTTTTTTCTCTCTTTCATGCCATGAATAGTCACTAACGAGCACACAGGGAGTCTGGAGCTCAGATACTGATGAACCCCATGAAGGTGGCCTGAGCTGAAAGGACCAGGCCAGCAGATCTGCGGGGGACAGAAAGTTCCAGAACTGATCCCGACTCCAGGAAGTGAACGCCTGAAAGAAAACCACACACGCAGCTTACAGTTTGGGTTCTTCATAGGGTATTGGCAGGAAATGTCTGAGTCACTGTTCTGAAATCTATTCCTGGTAAGAAAGTGCTTCAGTTTTAGGAATGTACTGGGCAAATTTCCTCCTTCCTTTATTTAAGTCAGAATTATTGACAAGCACAGTCTGCTTTCTGCTTCTCCTAATAATGAACACACAATATTATACCTACCATGACTTTCTTAAACAGATGGGTTAATCACAGTTCAGACTGGATTAAACATCCGTGGCCGAAAGCTTTCTTAAGAAAAAAGTTGCGAAGGTTCTTAAGACAAACACTAAGAAGTTCATAAGAATGGTCTTAAATGTAATTCTCCAAAAAAACTCTCAAGTTCTCAATTATTTTCTTAAGATTTTCCTTAAGAAACTCTTCATTTTCTTATGTAGACTACGTTGCATTTTACAGCTTACAATTTACTGTGCAAGACACATTTTGAATTTGTTTTGACCGATATTATTAGTTTAATTCTCTCTGAGGATGGCAAAATGGAGGAAATTCAAATAAAGCGTTCAAAAAACTTTAGAGGTGGAAGAAATAGCCAGCTTTGCCACAAACTATCCTTATGTAGACTTTTGTATTTTAAGGACGACCTTTACTGGAAAGGCTTTTAAGCATTTAAATGTAAGCCTTATTTCCAGTAACTAATTTGTTTAAAGTATTAAATTTAAATGCTTACCTTCAATTCTTACAGCCTAAGATAAGTGGGATTGTCTTAAGGTTAAGAAAACATTTAAGAACATGATGTGTTCAAGAATACCACTCCTTCTTAAAATTGCTCTTAAGATGAGAGTTAAGAAAAAAAAAATTCTTAAAAAGTTATTTGAAGAATAACAAACTTTCGTAGCTTCTTTCCTAAGAATGAAGTTTGGAAAATACACACATTTAAGAAGATTTTCTTTCTTAAGAAACTTTTGTGAATCCGGCCCCTGGGGCCGGAAAAATTTTCGGAGGTTTGTTATTCTTCAAATAACTTTTTCAGAATTAAGAAGTTATTTGAAGCTATATTTCTTAACCTTACGATAACCTCACATTTGTCTTAGGCTGTAAGAGTTGAGGGTAAGCATCGAAATGTAATACTTTAAACGGTTTTGTTACTGGAAATAAGGTGTACATTTCAATGTAAATGCTTAAAAGCCTTTCGAGTGAAGGTCATCCTTAAAATACAAAAATCGTCTTCCACCATTACCTCTATTTCTTGTCTGCTAAAGCAAATCTTAAGAACATAATTATAATTTTCTTAAGAAAAGATTTGAGAACCTCTTAAGTTTTTTTTGAAAATTGCATTTAAGAACATTCTTATGAACTTCTTAGTGTTTGTCTGAAGAACCTTCACAGGTTTTTTCTTAAGGAAGCTTTCGTGAATCCAGCCCCTGAAGCCTAACTTGTAGAACTTTCTTTTGCAGCAACAACATCTCGAGCATTTGATTTGTACAGCAGTGAGTAGGAATTTTATGTGGGAGGATGGGATGAAGCATGGGTGAACGATCGATGGAATAGGGGTGAAGCAAAGGGAAACTAGAGGTGGAGCAGCATGGTGGTGCAGTGGTAAAAATTCTCTAGACCAGGGACCGGATTTACAAAATTGTCTTAAGAAAATATTCTCAAATGTGTGTTTTTCTTAACTTCATTCTTAATAAAAAATTTATAAACATAAAATTATTCTTCAAATACCTTCTTCAGAATTATCTCATTTTTTCTGAACTCTCTTTTCTTTAAAACAATTTTAAGAACAAGTCGTATTCTTGAAAACCATGTTCTTAAAGGTTTTCTTAACCTTATGATAACCTCACAATGTAAGTGTGGACAAGATTATGAAGTATCTACATCTAACAAACTTTAACCAGTTTTGTTATTGGAAATATTATCCTGATCATTTGCTTTCCGATGTCACCTCATGTTTATCGTACTTTCCAAGGAGTTTTTTTTTCTTTTGGCTATTTCTTCCACCATCACCTCTATTTCTTCTTTGTTAAATTTTATTGATGCTTGTTTTGGTGTTTATCCTCTATGTTGCTGTCCTCTGAGTGGATTAAACAAAAAAATTAGAACCAAGGAACTAATTATGATTTTCTTAAGATAATATTTGAGAACTTAAGGGTTTTTTTTGAGAATTGCATTTAGGAACATTCTTATGAGTTTCTTAGTTTGTTGTTAGAATTTTCTCAAGTCTTTTCTTAAGATAGCTTTCATGAATATGGCCTCAGGTCTTTAGTCTGTGCCCACTGCAGCCTCAGCTTTCTGTTTTGATTGACAGATTTGGAACAAGATTTGGTCTTCTGTTCTTCTAGCCCATCAAGGTTTGAAGTGTTGTGCATTCTGAGATTCTTTTCTTCTCGTCGCAGTAGTACATGGAGGTTATCTGTGTAACCTTAGCCTTTCTGTCTCTGGTAACCACTCTGAGCAACAAAGTGTTTCGGTCCGAAAAACTGCCACATTTACATTACATTTACATTTACAGCATTTAGCAGACACCCTTATCCAGAGCGACTTACAACTCATACAATCTTACAATCCAAGCAATTGTGGGTTAAGGGCCTTGCTCAAGGACCCAACAGTGGCAGCTTGGCAGAGGTGGGATTTGAACTCTGGATCTTTTGGTCCATAGTCCAGTACCTTAACCGCTAGGCAACCACAGTCCACTGAGTGGGTGTTTTTTTCCTTATTGCGCCATTTGAATAAATTGTAGATACTGTTGTGTGTGAAATTCTCAGGAGTTCAGAGTTATAGAAATCCTCAAAACCAACCAACAATCATGCCATAGTCAGAATCATGCAATAAAATGCTCTGTGAGTGTATATAAGAAAGGGGGTAGATCTTTACCTGCAGTGTAGCATGTGTTCAGAGGCATGCTGACGTTACTGGGCATGCTTTTTAGACACTTCATCAGTTTAGTCTCCTCCCCATTCAGCCGCTTGGTGATCACATGACCCATAAAGCAGGTACTGTCCTTGTAGAGCACCTAGAGCATGCGTAAGTTTGAGTCACGTGTGAGGAGAATGTCTTCCATATATACATTAGTAATCGTCCAGGTACAGGTATGCCCCGTTTAGCGTCCGCATTAAGTTCTGTGAAGCAGGACGTTGACCGGACATAACCATAGTCACACAGGAGTATAGATACTTTGTGCATAGTGCTATATTCAATATGAAAACATTTAGTAGAGTACTGTACTTCACAATACAGCAATGCTTCTCTTTGTATGTTTTATAAAATTTGAAACACTTACCCAAAACAGGTAAGCAAAAGGAACATCAACATTTTCTGCCTTCAAGACTGTTAGCAGGTGTTACAAGGGTTCGCACATACTAGTTTGCTGTCTTTAGGTGCTTTCGCACCAAACAGTTCTAGGGACTCATTTGGCAGGAACTATCCTCCGTGGAATTCCCACCGAGAACTACATTTGTTCCTCGGTTTTTTCATTTAGTTCCTCCAGTGCGAAAGCACCTATCTAGACGTGAATTAGATATATACAGTGGGGCCAAAAAGTATTTAGTCAGTCACTGGTCGTGCAAGTTCTCCTACTTAGAAAGATGAGAGAGGTCTGTAATTTTCCTCATAGGTACACTTCAGCTATGAGAGACAAAATGAGAAAAATCCAGGAAATCACATTGTAGGATTTTTAAAGAATTTAATTGTAAATTATGGTGGAAAATAAGTATTTGGTCAATAACAAAATTTCAACTCAGTACTTAACCTTTGTAACATAACCTTTGTTGGCAATGACAGAGGTCAAACGTTTCCTGTAAGCCCCAGATCGAGGGAGATTATCAATGGTCTTGTAAGGCTTCCATTTTCTTACAATTGCTCCCACAGTTGATTTATTCACACCAACCTGCTTGCCTATTGTAGATTCACTCTTCCCAGCCTGGTGCAGGTCTACAATTTTCTTCCTGGTGTCCTTCGACAGCTCTTTGGTCTTGGCCATGGTTTGAGTTTGGAGTTCTGACTGTTGAGGTGGAACAGTGTTTTTATACAGATAAACTGAGGTCAAACAGGTGCCATTTAATACAGGTAAACAAGTGGAGGACGAAGAAGCTTCTTAAAGAAGAAGTTTAAAGTCTGTGAGAGCCAGAAATCTTGCTTGTTTGGGGGTGACCAAAACTTATTTTTCCACCGTGATTTACAATTAAAATTCTTTAAAAATCCTACAATGTGATTTCCTGGATTCTTTTCTCATTTTGTCTCTCATAGTTGACCTGTAGCTATGATGAAAATTACAGACCTCTCTCATCTTTCTGAGTAGGAGAACTTGCACAATCAGTGGCTGACTAAATACTTCTTTGCCCCATTGTATAAGACAGATGTATATTCCCTATTAAAATTCTTAAGACATTACAGTAAGCAGTTAATTGGATGGATGTTAAACAGTGCTTAACTCAACCTGCAAATTGTTTAAAATATATTTTTTTTACAGTATTTTTCTTTTTAAAACAAAAACTGTGTAAGATAATAACACCTTTTGGGTAAATTATACTACTATAGTCTCAAAGAGGGGGGTTGTGCCCCCTAGGGGTGGCATAAAACTATTGGGGGTGCGCAGCAAGGCAAATGAATGAGGTATGTTTAAGATGCATAATGCATGTCACTTGTAATAATTCCAGCGTAAAGGTGATTTGTCACTTTAATTAATTTTGTTAAATAAGAAGTTGCAGTTTTGTAAATGTACAATATTTAATATAAATTCCAGTGGAGTTTGGAAGCAAAAGCTGTGTATGTGTGTAGTAGGGGGGTCAAATATTATTATCTACACAAGGGGGGCACCTCACAAGAAGTCTGAGAACCACTGGTCTATACTGATGCTCAGTCACTCAAGTACTCCAGAGTCACCTAACAAACTTTATGTGAACTACAAGTAAGTATAAGTGGATAAGCTAAGAGTTACGAAGAATTTGTTTTCAAAATAGTATCAAACCAAGGCTTGAGCACTAACCTGACTATATATGAAGTACAGGCCCTCAGCTGCCACGGTGATAGACTCCCCATCCACCTTCAGTCCCGTGCCCTGATTCAGCGCGAGAGCCCAGGTAAGAACTGTCATATCTTGCTCATCTGGGATAGGAAAAAGAGAGGATGACGTTGTAAGGAAGACTCTGGCTGTACCGTTCTCTTGTTGATACCCGTTACTTCTCTGACATTAACATGATTCAGTCTAAAAATATGTCCAGTACAAATCCTGGTCAGTACTGGAACCATATCCGTACTCAGGATCATGTCTAGAAGCTCACATGCTATAATACAAACGTGGTGGAGGCACTCTAGGCTATGTGTTCCAAAGGTGTAGGTGTGGGTACCGTTAGATCGCATGGAGACAGGAACCAGGTGCAGGAAGTTGCGCTGCTCTGCTGAGGAACAACAAAACCACTCAGCTCAGAAAAGAACACATGTATAGCGTGAGCACTGATGTGGTTTGGCATGTGTGTATGATAGGGAGGTAGACAGGAAGAGAAAAAATTCGTAGGAAAGAAAAAAGATTGCAATACTGACCATCAGTTACAGATTTTACTGTTACTGTTAGACTGTTCAGAAGAAAGTGACTCACTATGTTTCTTTTGTCTTGGCATTCTTTGTAAGGATGAATCCCTTTTTTCTCGGACATTACCACCAGAGAGCGTCATCGACACCTGAAAGATATATATATATATATATATATATATATACTCTAACTTACCACTTCATCAGTTTCACCTACTATATGGGGGCACAGATATATATCTGTAGTAATTCATAACCCTAATCACTTTTTAATGTTTCTTTCAATGGTACAGCAGATATTATTTGGGAGAGATCTTGATAGACAGACAGATAGATAAATAGATTTTGAGAGAGCGAGAGAGAGATTAGTAGTTACATTCATAGATAGACAGACAGATGGATGGATAGATGGACTAACAGATAGGCAGACAGACAGACTAATAGATGGATGCGTGCATAGATGAATAGGCAGATAGATTGTTAGATGTATATATTTATAGATAGACACAGGCAGACAGATAGATAGACAGACGGGTAGATAGATGGTTAGACTTATAGATAGATAGACAGACAGACAGATGGGTAGACAAATGGTTAGATTATAGATAGATAGACAGATAGTTAGACAGACAGACGGGTAGACAGATGGTCAGACTTATAGATAGATAGATAGATAGATAAATTGTTAGATGGTTATATTTATAGATGGACACAGACAGACAGATGGACAGATATATAGACAGACAGATGGGTGGATAGATGGTTAGACAGACAGACAGACAGACAGACAGACAGATAGATAGATAGATAGATAGATATAAATTGTTAGATGGTTATATTTATAGATGGACACAGACAGACAGACAGACAGATGGGTAGACAGATGGTCAGACTGATAGACAGATAGACAAAATTGTCAGATGGACACAGACAGACAGATGGACAGATAGATAGACAGATGGGTAGATAGATGGTTAGACTTATAGATAGACAGATAGATAGACAGACAGACAGACAGGTAGATAGATGGTTAGACTTATAGATAGACAGACAGACAGGTAGATAGATGGTTAGACTTATAGATAGACAGACAGACAGGTAGATAGATGGTTAGACTTATAGATAGACAGACAGACAGACACAGACAGACAGACAGATAGATAGATAGATAGATAGATAGATAGGCAGACAGACAGGTAGATAGATGGTTAGACTTACAGATAGATAGATAGATAGCTAGACAGACATACGTGTAGACAGATGGTTAGATTATAGATAGATAGATAGATAGATAGATAGATAGATAGATAGATAAACAAACAAATTGTTAGATGGTTGTATTTATAGATGGACACAGATAGATAGACAGACGGGTAGATAGATGGTTAGACTTATAGATAGATAGACGGGTAGATAGATAGACAGACAGACAGACAGACAGGTAGATAGATGGTTAGACTTAGATAGATAGATAGATAGACAGATAGATAGATAGACTTATAGATAGATAGACAGACAAACGGGTAGATAGATGGTTAGACATAGATAGACAGACAGACAGACAGACAGACAGACAGACAGATGGATGGACAAGTAGGCAGACAGGTAGTTGACTGCACTCACCCACCCCTGAGCAGCAGCAGTTACAGTTGTTACACTCCTTCTTGACTCTATGTAGCTCCATCAGTATCCACCTGTGACTCCAGTACAGGTGGAGCAGAGCCACAGCAAACACGGCACAGCTTAACACACCGCACTTCAGCATGACGGTCTGATCCACCGAAAGCCACAGCGAGAGAAGAAGAAAGATGCACATGCAGCTATTGCTCCAGCTTCGTAAATTCAGTTCTTATGAAACACGCATAACAGCTTCCGAACTTTCACTTTCGCAATATGATGACAGACCGGTGCGGGGGAGAGGAGCAATGTCATTGACTCACCAGCCAACTGACCACAGAAGGGCTGCCGGAAAGACGGCACACGAGTGCCGTCTGCAGTTAATCTGATGCTTCATTATACAAAAACGCTTCAAACGCATACGCTGAAGCATCAACGAGCCTTTTAACAGATCGATTCGATAATTCTGTAGTCTTTGATCAAAAGACGTGATTGGTCCACTTTCTACATAATAACTTAAGCTTTACAGAAGCTTAAATATGACAGTAATTCTGTACGTTATAAATGCGCCAGTAACAAGTCTGTTAAGTTCTGACACTTTACAAAGGCAATGATGGATAGTCTTTAAGGTGCCCAAAAGAGAATTTTATTTACCAGAAAGAAAGTTTCAGTTTAGACGTTGCTAATCCTCAGGGTGCCCCAAACCCTATCCCGGAATTCAGTGAGAGGAGGCGAAAATTCTCCCGGGATTGAACCTTGCCTACAGTCTTTGTGTATTTGCAGTGTTCTCCAGTGTCCGCAATGGATTTTTCTTGGTCATCTGGTTTCCCCCGACCTCCAAAAAAACGTTACATGGACTGGCTGCTATCCATCGGCCCTCCCTGCACTTAAGAGTGTGAATGCGTGACGGACTGGTGCCCTGTCTAACCACTCGAAATCACTTCTACTGATGCCGCAACAGACCACTAGTGAAAGTCTACATTAAGATCACAAGGTAATGGGCCAGCATTACCAGTAAAGGCACACAATAGGCTACTGTTTCACGTTTTATTAGTCAGAATAAATACATGACAATTTGTGTAAACATTTAAAACCAAACAATAAAATGTGTCTTGGTCTAGCTTCATTTTAAACTCATACAAACAGGAGTTTCATAACATTCTTTATAATATTTCCTGCTTTACTCTGTCATGCAGGCACACCCCAGTCTGCTTGCACTACCACAGATCAAGCACCCTGGATTTTGAGGGAGCTTCTGGCAAATCTGAACCCACAGACGTGGATGAGACAGAGGGTAAAAAAACGGGATGCAAGGCCGCCCTATTTCACTATGTCCGACTCCACATCATCGGCGTCCTGTTCTTAGAGTTTTTTTCCAGTCTGTCACTACACTGATCAGCCATAACATAGCAGTGGCACTGAGATGTTGAAAATCTCCAGCAGCACTGCTGTGTCTGATCCACTCATACTACCACAACACACACTAGCACACCACCACCACATCAGTGTCAGTGCAGTGCCGAGAATGATCCACCACCCAAATAGTACCTGATCTGTGCTGGTCCTGCGGGGGTCCTGACCATTAGAGAACGGAGTAAAGGGGACTAAAAGCATGTAGAGAAACAAATGGACTACAGAGTGCAATTCCTGAACTACAAAGTGCTCCTCTATGCTAAACAGAGGCAGATACATGGACAGTGAGTGTAGAAACAAAGGGTGGTCATAATACTGTCTTAAGTCTGTGTAGTTCAGGAATGGTTTGAGGAACATGACAAAGAGTTCAAGGTGTTGGTGAACTCTAACTTCCCCAGATCCCAATCCGCATCTGTGGGACGAGCTGGATAAACAAATTTGATCCATGAAAGCCCCATCTCACAACTTAAAGGACGTAAAAGATCTGCAGCGAACGTCCTTGTGCCAGACACCACAGGACACCTTCAGAGGTCTTGTGTAATCAATGCCTTGATGACTCAGAGCCTTGGTGGCACAAGGGAGACCTACAGAGCATTAGGCAGGTGGTTTTGATGATACGGCTGATGGGTGTATGTCTGTTTCCCATTTCCAGGGCATTACAAGTGTCTGAGTGTCCTTGAATCTAGCTGGGTCTGTGGTAGCACAATCAGATCAGAGGTGGCCCTGTATATGAGAGATTTAGATTGATGAAAAATGTCATTCTTTTAAGATCTTTAAAAGCAGATCTAAAAGCACGGATAAATAACAAACAGGGAACACAGAACGTTTCTGTTGTTGATCAAATCTACAGTTAAATATGGAGAGATATGGAGATAATGAGACTTCAAATGACTCCTTTAAGAGAACAGGAACAATGTTAAAACACGTCTAGGAGTGGCATTACTACTCCTCTGGGTTAAAGTTGAAACCCCAGAATTCAGCAGTAGAGAGACTGGGTGTGTCCCAATCCCTCTGTGTTCCTCTGTGAGCTGTTCCTGTCACCACAAACGACGTCATTGGGTTTCCACCTGGAGCGAGATCCAGCAGAGACCGGCAGCCTCCAGGCTCCTGCAGGATCAGAGACATGGATTACATTTCGTTGTTTATTGCGAGGCGGCATGATGGCACAGTGGTTTAGTGCCGCTACCTCAATAATCATCCTCCTATCTATCCATCTGTCCATCTAAAATACACACAACCCCAATTCCAATGAAGGTACATTGTATAAAACATAAATAAAAATAGAATACGATGATTTGCAAATCCTTTTCAACCCATATTCAATTGAATACACTACAAAGACAAGCGATTTAATGTTCAAATGGATAAACTTTATTGTTTTTGTGCAAATATTCACTCATTTTAAATTTGATGCCTCCAACACGTTCCAAAACAGTTGGGACAGGGGCAACAAAAGACTGGGAAAGTTGAGGAATGCTCAGAAAACACCTGTCTGGAACATTCCACAGATGAGCAGGTTCATGATTGGGTATAAATGGAGCATCCCCGACCAGGGTTCACCACTTTGTGAGCAACTGGGTGAGCAAATAGTCCAACAGTTTAAGAACATTTCTCAATGTGCAGTTGCAAGGAATTTAGGGATTTCTTCATCTCCAGTCCATAATATCATCAAAGGATTCAGAGAATCTGGAGAAATCTCTGCAAGTATGCGGCAAGGCCGAAAACCAACACTGATTGCCTGTGACCTTTGATCCCTCAGGCGGCACTGCATTAAAAACCGACATCATTCTGTAAGATCTTACCGCATGGGCTCAGGAAGACTTCAGAAAACCACTGTCAGTGAACACAGTTCGTCGCTCCATCTACAAGAGAAAGTTAAAACTCTACCATGCAGAGCAAAAGCCATATATCAACAACACCCAGAAACCCCACCGGCTTCTCTGGGCCAGAGCTCATCTGAGATGGACTGACCAAAGTGGAAAAGTGTCCCGTGGTCTGACGAGTCCACATTTCAAACTGTTTTTGGAAATCATGGACGTCGTGTCCTCCGGGCCAAAGAGGAAAAGGACTGTCCAGATTGTTATCAGTGCTAAGTTCAAAAGCCAGCATCTCTGATGGTATGGGGGTGTGTTAGTGCCCATGGCATGGGTAACTTGCACATCTGTGAAGGCACCGTTAATGCTGAAAGCTACATACAGGTTTTGGAGCAACATATGCTGCCATCCAAGGAACATCTTCTTCAGGGACGTCCCTGCTTATTTCTGCAAGACAATACCAAGCCACATTCTGCACGTGTTACAGCAGCGTGGCTTTGTGGTAAAAGAGTGCGGGTACTAGACTGACCTGCCTGCAGCCCAGACCTGTCTCCCACTGAAAATGTGTGGTGCATTATGAAGCGCAAAATACGACAACAGAGACCCCAGACTGTTGAGCAACTGAAGGTGTACATCAAGCAAGAATTGGAAAGAATTCCACCGACAAAGCTTCAACAATGAGTGTCCTCAGTTCCCAGATGCTTAGTGAGTGTTGTTAAAAGGAAAGGTGATGTAACACAGTGGTAAACATGCTCCTGTCTCAACAGTTTTGGAACGTGTTGCAGGCATCACATTCAAAATGAGTGAATATTTGCAAAAATCAATACAGTTTATCGCTTTGAACATGAAATATCTTGTCCTTGTAGTGTATTCAATTGAATATGGGATGAAAAGGATTTGCAAATCATAATAATAAAATTATTATGTTTTTATTTATGTTTTACACAATGTCCCAACTTCATTGGAATTTGGGTTATATACACGTATACATAGAAGGTCTTTACCTCTTGATTAAACACATTAGAACTCAGGTGTTCTGGACTCTGCACATCATACTGAGGGTGGATTTGTGCCAGTCCCAAACTCCACGGTGTCTCTGGGACAACTGGATCCTCAGACTTGGTTAGTATTTCTCCTTCAACAGCGTAGCTGCTATCTGGTGTGTAGCTTCTCCATTTCTCCTTCTTCATCCTGGAAATATACACACCATCATCATCCTGATCCTTATTAACAGCTAACCTTTACACTTCCAACTCCTCGCTGCTCTACTTTATTAAACTTTATTAATAAGGATCAGATTGTTATTATAATGCATGTGAACACATTCACAGGTCGACGAGGCTCTGTTTCCTTTTCAGGTCGCCTATGTGCTTGGTAAACGCAGCCGCTTGTCTCTCTAATGAATCTCCTGTCAGCACTCGTCCTCCTCCCTTCTTTTTCCTGCCCATCAGTTTTGCTGGAGAGGGAAGACTGTCCAGACTGAGGGTTGCTCCGTTTACTCCTGTTGCTAGTGTAGAATCCTGGCCAGGTGCACACCCCACACACACGCATACACACAAGCATTAGCTAAAGCAGTCAACAATTTAGATTGACATTCATGTGTGTAACTGACAGAGTTATTAAAAAGAGTAAAAACAAGTGTTCTAACCAGTTCAAAAGGTTCGCTGGAGAACAGTTTTAACTGACTGGCATAGGATGGCTTGTCTAATGACACCTCACTGTTAAAAGAAGCGCACACATTTTCATTATCCAGTGGTTTCAACAACTGAACGCTCAATAAAGTCCATAAATAATAGTGCTACACTACAATAAATAAAAGGACAGTGTAACACTATACTAAATACAAAGGATTTAGAGAGTTTTTCCTTTCCACTGTTGCCCCAGGCTTGCTCCATTGGGGCTGTGGCCCTAGATATTTTGCTTTGACACGATGCTCTGTCGTAAAAGGTGCTATATAAATAAATTTGACTTTGACATGGCAGTATGAAGATAGTGATTTCTGTCAGCCTTTTTTAATATTTCCATTTCTTTCTTGGCATCTGTGCCATTTATAACATTACAAACCCTCTCTGCTGTACCTCGGGTGCCGGAGGAGTCGCTCAAACAAAATATGGCCATACTGTGGCAGAGGTGAGTGACGGACTGGAGGAGGAAGAGAAACACATCGCTCATACTCCCGATGCACTTCCTTAGAGCGCCTGTAGGGGGAGCCAAATACACTCATTTACTTCAGGACGTTACATTAAGAAATACAGTAGGACATTATTAACTGTAACATAATAAATAAAACATTTACTTTGCAAAACTGAGAAACTGGTCGTTCTGCTCCGCTTCAGCAGCCACTGGCTGATGTAGCTGAAATCCCTGGGTGCTGCACTGGTGCCACATTAAGCTAAAATTACATCAACTCAATACTTTAATGTTAGCTTAGCCGATTACCTGAACACTCCGGTTAATTTGATGTATTTTTTAAACTGCATAGATTCCTACTGGCTATACGAAAGCGGCGGTTGTTGTCTGTGTATATTTGAAGGAAATTAATGTTTAAACACTTATTATTTCTTTTTTTGTTGTTGTTTCTAATTCGCACTAGCTGGCTGCTCTGTGTAGAGGGGTGCACAGATTCACACGCATGCGCAGTTCGAGTAAATCCCGTTCAGATCTGGTACTTTCTATTTTATGAATGAAAATAAATGAACACAACATGAGCAGAGGTCGTACTTCTGCGACTTTAATTTATAGAATGAATACATTTTAAAACAAACTGGGTAGAAATGAACCTCATTTAATCGCGTGCAACGTTTGAGCAGTTTTCTCCATTGTGTTTGCTGTAAGGTCTGGGACCTTGACGGACTTCTTAAGGGTGCAATAATATTTTAGGTCATATTCCATGCAATGTTAGCAATAATTCCTGAAGTTAACACGGTTTCCAAGTGTTTTTTTCCAAGGGAGAAGTTGCTGAGTGACGTGGTGCTCTAATGACGTTATGTTTGATCTCAGGAGCCGGCGTGGGTTGCCAGATTGAACGGTTCATGGAATGCTGATGCGTCTACGACGCTGTCCCACCGGATCGAATCCGGTGGTCACATGCAGACACAATTGGCTGTGTCTGAGGGACAGGATGCCGGGACTCTGCAAAAGTGACCCCTGTTGGGCTTGCCGTGGGCTGGTCCTTACTCTGCTCTGTGATGCACTGGGGTTTGTAAAGGTCAAGTGTATGCCTGTGCAGTGTGAAATATGGTGTGCCCTGCAATCCTTACCAGGAAAACATGGGGTAAAAACATGGACAAGGCTCTTGTCAATGAATTAGTTTGGACTTTGTTGATGTTTTCAGATAAATACACATGTGTCACATATTTAAATTCATAATTGCATCATTCATCTGGTCTGTAAGTAATACTTTCCTTGACCAGCAGACCAGCAGGATGGCACTGCCAGAACTCAGACTCTGTTTTGGGCGATTGTATTAGACTGCTTCGGCCACCCAAGCCCCACAAGTCACACGAGTTGAATTAATTTAGACAGTTATCAAAACATTGATGCCAGTTTGAGACAGGACGGACATCACATACAGTCATGACTGGCTGTGTCTAAGGGAGGGGAGGGCAGTCAGGGAATGCATCTGGTTGCTTAGTGGGAAGAGCCTGCTGATGGAAATGACAGTGTCAGAAGTCTTAGGCTCAATCCTGTATGGCGATTCCAACGTGAAGTTCCAGCGTTGAACTTATGGAACAACCCCAGTCACTGAGCATGTACTCCTAGTGCTGGTCCCAAGCCCAGATACATATCTAGGGTTATCAAGAAGGTCATCCGGAGTAAAAATGTTCTGAATGTACTAAGATCCTCTGTTGGGGCTGCGTTGGACAGGTCTCATTCAGGGCATGCTTCCACTTGTGCTCCATGTTCTCCAGCAACCCTGACCAAAAGAATCGGGGATGAAATGTGGAAAAAACAAACAACATCAACTTTACCGTCCCCATACATAGCAGTGGCCCCCACCTCACCCCCAACCCCAATTCGAAGGTTTTAGAAACACCACTGGATGACACCCTTAGCAGCTGCTTATTTGCCATAAACGCACCACTCGACTTTAACACAGCTAACCCTACCCACTGGGCTGTAAACAAACAAACAACAATAAGAACAATAAAAACAAAAACAAAAGTATGTAAATAATCGAGAGCGTGTGACGCTAAAACTGTTCCTGATGGCTAACCCTCCAATCTGGCAACCCTGGGCTGTCCGGACTATGATCGCGCGAGACAGGAGGGATCTTCAGGGCCGCACGCGAGGACCGTGCTTACCGGTCACTTTCTCCTCTTTCGGCCTCGTTTAGTTTTTGTTTTTATTTATGTTTTTTTTACTCCCCGCCCCGGAAAGCAAACAGTAAAGCCATTTTAATTCGGCTTTTAGACACTTTAATATGAGTTTAACGCGTCAGGCGGTTTAAATTTATCCGTTTTTTGCGCAGTGACGGGATTCACGGACCGTCCGGCTTCAACTGACGAGTTTTTGCTTAGCTAGGCGGCTAATAAAATAAGACGTTAACTTAAGCGATAAACTTTTCTTAACCTTGTTCAAACTGGGTGAAATAAAGTACCTGGAGTTTATTATGTCACTTTATTTCGGATTTCTGGCACTTTGTGGAACCTGAAGGCCGAACGGAAAACTTTGAGACGAACTTTTTCTCTCACTAGAGATTTTTTTAACAGCCGGCGGTTCTTAACGTTAGCGGCTAAACAGGTGCGGTCAGTCCAAACGCTGGGATTTTATTGTTATTTTTAGCCCCGTTTACTTTTCTTTGTTTTTTTATTGTACTTTTTTGGGACTTTATTGTTGACCGAACGTCTGTTGGACCCTCTCTTTTAAAGTGGTGAGTACAGATTTAACGCCTTTAACAAACGCCCTGTGTAGAACATTTTACTGGAATTCCTTATGTCACAACAGTGTTCCGTACAGCCTACCCTGCCGTGCTTTTGTAGTAGACATGTAGTGTTCAGACCAACAAAACAAATAAATGCCTTTGAAATCGGGCCTCTTGTCTATGTTGCGCCACTACTGTAGACTGTACGGAACACTGTAGGGTGAGTGCCGGACGCTTGTACGGACTCCGCAAACTTCATCAAAGTGACGCGCACGGCTGCTGAACTAACGAGACGGCCTTATAGACCACGGGTTCAGTTTGACCAGTCAAATGTAGTATAAAGGCCAATATGTACTGTATGGAACTGTGTGCCGATCTCTCGACTGTATGACCGTATACGATGAGGTCTTCAGTACACCACAGTGTGCCGTACAGTTGGGGTTTAATAAAGATTTTTCTTACAGCTGCCATTCAGGTTAATGATTAGTACATGTACTTAATACCATTGTGAAATGACTCCTCATCTTTATTCGTCACTGTATGGAACACTGTAGATGAAAACTTGGCACTATGATGATACTCAGGATGAGGGTCTGTCAAGCTTTGCTTTGTTCAATTTTCACCAGTTCATAGCCATTTCCAATGAGCAGACTTGGAGTCCAAGCAATTGTGGGTTAAGGACCCAACAGTAGCAGCTTGGCAGAGGTGGGATTTGAACCCTGGACCTTCTGGTTCGTAGTCCAGGACCTTATCCACTAGATCTTTTGTTTGTGAACAGAGTTAGCCACTAATCTCTGTCCCAGCCTGATGTTAGTCTTTCTCTTTGGGCCAAAATTGACACACGGTTTCAAAATTCAGCCGGTAGATTACTCTCTCACTCCCAAAAAAGAAAAGCTCATGTCAGTCCAATTCTATTTCAGTTACACTGGTTAACGTTATTCAAAATATGAAAAACACACATACAGAACATTCATTAATTCGTTCACCTTCTTATCTGCTTGATCCTGATCAGGGTCGCGGGAGAGCCGGTGCCTAACTGCCACCCTAGACAGGGCGCCAATCCATCGTGGCATGTGCAATGAAGATTTATTTAACTGTTGAATTTCTTTTTAGTGCAACAACTCCAGACTATTAAATAGTGAAAACAAAACTTACTGCAGATGAAGTAGGCTGAACATTTTCTTTACCACATTCATGCATAATACTGCATGTTTAAAACACGTCAAGTATCTTCAGTCAGTATTTCTTATGTGGATTGCTATGCATTACCTGATGGAACTCCATAATAAAGCAAGTCTTTAAGTTCTTAAGTGGTATAACTAACGAAATATGAAAACATTGTACAAATAGTCCTTGTGTTAAAGGTCAAACCAGGCGCTAACTTACCAAAAGGGACTGCGCACTAGAAATTAATGTAAGGGGTGATGTTGCACCCTGGACTGCATTAAACACGTCAGGTCTGGTTTGACAGCTGTAGCTGTGACACTCAAGATGCCATGTACGTGGCGATCAGTCGGTCTGGACCTCAGACGGTTCTTGTTGAAGTCGAAAGAAAAAATTGCCGGCAGACCACTAATAATGTATTTTTAAGAGTGATACCACGTTTGGTCCTAGGGCCAGACCTTGGACACCCTGGTCTAACTGGTCCAGCACCAGGCTACTTTACCCGAGCTCCTACACCCCTACAGCCCTGTCTGAACACTCAGGTTCTTGAATACAAGTTGTCTGTCTGTCCCAAAATTTAGATCGCCCACTGCTGGGGATGATATTTTAGTGTCATGGTCCCCAAACTTTGGAATGCATTACCATGATCTGTCCATTCCTCACTTTCCTCCTTCAAAATTCAGCTGAAAGCTGACCTCAGTATTTTCTACTGCTTAAGGTTTAATGTGGTTTCTGTTTCTAAAGCAACCTTGCGTACGAGAAAGGTAAAGACCTAAGAGAGTGGGGAATCTACACCACGTATTGCTGGATCCCCAGCCGTTGTGACATAATGGGTAACGAGAAAGCAGACAACCTAGCCAAAAAAGATGCCGGCAAAGACATTGCCTGTTGTCCCACCCATGGACGCCCTCTGCAGGGTCAGAACCCTTTGCCAAAACACATGGCAGGAGGAATGGAGCTAATGCACATCGAACAAGCTACATGAAATCACGCCGATCCTCGAGAGGATTCCTACGTATTACCCATTAAAAAGACAAGACCAAACAGCACTAACAAGATGTCCCATTGGCTATTCAGCCCTAACACACCGCCACCTCGTCCTTCGGGAAGATCTGACAGACCTGCCTTTACAACTAACAATAAAACATCTGTTAATAGACTGCCCTGCAGCCAACGACACCAGGAAGAAATGCTATAAAGACGACAATATGAAAGATCTCTTTGAATGAAACCCACCAGGAAAGATTCTGAACTTTTTGGACTATCTAAAGGTCAAAGACCAAATATAGTGTAATTTCTGATCCATCTACTTTATTAGTAATAGAATTGTTTTGAACCTATTAAATGCCACGTACATAGCCTGTTTGAGCTGGAATGGCAATAATCCCAAACAAGCAAACGAGAAAGTTGCTAGATAAATGGAACTTCAGTGCTTCAGCGTATCCAATAACTACCCTGCAGTTAAACGCAGTGTAAAAGTGTTACCGATAGTCTTAAATATGTTTGCGCAACATCCACATCTGCATTCTGATTTTAATGATCGTTACAGATAATAGACTCTGTATTCAGTTTCCTTCAGAGGTTGCTGAAAGAAGAAATGTTTCTAGCTAGAACAAAACAGAACTTTCCAGGAACCTTACAGCCAAAGAATATTTACTTTCTGCAAGCCGTTCTGGATCAGAGCGTCTGCTAAGTATAGATCTCAATGTAAACTCCTGGAGCAGCTTTTTCTGAGGTCCGTTTCACTAAATCTGTCCTCTGTCACCTTGTAATATTATTCTCTCATTGTAAGTTAAAACTCAGAGCTCATGATTGGTTCTGAATGATCCATTTTAGCTTGGCTGACACTCCATCAGTGTTGCAGCTTCTTCACTGCACAAATCGGTCTAGTTTATTTTGTGTTCATTTTCCTTATGTGGAAAGACCAGAAATATTGATTAGTCTGGTTTTATCATAGGAGTCTTGCTCAGTCAGGTTTTATTTGCCTTTCTGTTTGAAATTGACTCTGGGATCAGAAAACATTCCAAATCAGGTCATCCTGCAAGTCTCTCTCTCTCTCTGTCTCTCTCTCTGTGTGTGTGTCTCTCTCTCTGTGTCTCTCTCTGTCTCTGTGTCTCTCTTTCTCTCTCTCTCTGTCTCTGTCTCTCTCTCTCTCTGTCTGTCTGTCTGTCTGTCTGTCTGTCTCTCTCTCTCTCTCTCTCTCTCTCTCTGTCTCTCTCTCTGTCTGTCTGTCTGTCTGTCTCTCTCTCTCTCTCTCTCTCTCTCTCTCTCTCTCTGTCTCTCTGTCTCTCTGTCTGTCTGTTTCTCTCTCTCTCTACCCCTCTCTCCCTCCCTCCCAAGAAATATTGATGTTCATTTGTGCCTGTTTTTTGACCTTTCAGTTCTCTTTGCTGACATCATTTTCTCTACCTGGCTTTCTTTCTCTCTTTCCTTCTTTGTCTTTTTAGTCACCCCATCTTTCCATGTGTTATGTCTCTCACCCAGTCTCTGATTTTCTTCCATTGTTTTTCATATTTTTAAACTTTTCCTTTTTCTCGACTCTAAATTCATATTTCTCATATCCTCTCTTCCAAAATCCCAGAGCTGGATATTTCATCATATTAAAGCTTAGGTAAAGTTAGATTTTTGTAACTTACAAGGTTACATTTGAATTGTCCATAGTTCTTTAAATCACTGTATAATTAAGACCCTTACATTTACATCATTTAGCAGGCACCCTTGTCCAGAGCAACATGCAATTGATACAATCCAAGCAATTGGATTGTGGCTTATGGACCCTTGCCCAACAGTGGCAGCCTGCCAGAGGTGAGTTTTGAACCCTGGACCTTCTGGTCCATAGTCCATCACTTTAAAGGCCACCACTTAGACACTGTTTACACTTGTTTTTTATGCATCTGCAATCAATCAGATCCAAATCCTATTGTTGTGTCCTGCTTAATATGTAAATCAGCTCATAACACTGGACCTTACACTTCCTGTTTTGTTTACAGCTTTCATTTGCAAAACTTAGTTGCTGCATCAAAGGTCACGATTAAATTCTATTAACTTTAATTTTGTTGTCGTGCCTCTTTTGGCTGATACCATTAATGGTCAGATATGCTTGTTCTGTATATTAGACTTGGCACAGGTTTTTATGCTGGTTACCCTTCGTTCCACATCCCTCCCCACTGGGACTGGCAAAAGGATCACCGTGTGTGCCCCTAGTGGCACATAGTTTTAAATTCTGTTAGCAATAGCTTTACCATGACAAGCTCTTCTGCTGTTTTGTTTCAGTGAGTAGTTTGCAGGTTATTTTGGTCAGTGTTTTCTTTCCAAACTGCAAATAAAGTTGATTGTTGGAAAACCGTGCAGGGATGGACATCATGGATCGTATGTGCTATGACATGAAGTATTGGTTTTGGTAGGCAAATGTGTCTTGGAGTGCAAATGGGTGCATTTACACAAATATTTTTGTGGGGCTTATCCATATCTGGATACAACCCTAATACTTGAGACAGTAAATAAGCTGTAAATGGGACCTTAATCTAATTAAGAAGTCTTATTTTGATAAATAAAGTGCAATCAAAAGTAGTTCTTAAATTGGTTGAGTAATCATGATTAGTGAACATTTATCAGGCTGATCATTTCAGCCATTACTGTACAGCCCTTCCACACACGTTTTGCAGGTGTGATGTTTTCTGTGTCGAACTCGCGGTTTCCTTTGGGCTTTTTCGTGAAGGGTGTTTTGTGCGAGAGCCGAACCTGCTGTCTGTGGTGCTTCATTACCGGGCAGGCATGAGGATTATAATCAGGCATTCCTGAGGTTCAGTCAGAAATACCAGCCCTAGCTCTGTTTTTCCCCCCTCTTTTCTTTGTCTATGTGCGGTCTCCATCTCCCTCCTTCACAAAGTAGCTTGATTAGCATGTCTGTATCATTTACAACCTTTCCAAATTATAAGCAGTAAAGCTTTGAAGTTGGCTCTTTCTTAATCTACTTTGCCGCTTAATGTATTCTTTTAATCTTCCTTTTTGTGTGTCTATTCTGTCATTCCTTTAAGTTCAGATCCGCCAAAACATCTTATCAGCCTCGGTCACAGCATAGCTGAAGAATGACGTTGGGTGTAAACCTTAACTCACCTCAGCTGTGGAATCTGCATATTAGCTTTCTATTGCTGCCACTCTGCCCTTCTCCCTCAGCAACTTTTATGTGTTTCTCTACTTTACTTTTGTCTACTTTCTCTATTATTTTCCCCCATTTCTGCACTCGTCATCTTTTTATTTGTTTCAGTAATGTACTGGAGAGTCTCTGTTCTCTAGCCTTTCAGAGAATTCTTTATTGCCGCATGTTTCTGTGCTAAATATTTTACCTTTTTCTCTCCTATATTTTTCCAAAAGTTATTGTCTCTTCACTAATTTTTTATCTGTTATGTGCTCTTCAGCAACCCCGTGGTATTTGCAGCCTAGATCTTTATCACAAGTGTTTTAAATTCTCCACATGGATTTTTTTTTTCAGCTTTCCTCATGCACTCGGTCTGTGGGATGTTAAATCATCTGCATGGCACATGACAATTTATTTTGTTCTGCAGTGTTTCAGCCACAATGACTTCCCCCAATAAGCACAAAATACTTTGGTTTCTGGAAGTGGTTTTCTGGTTTCATCTACCTTTTCTTATCTCCCTAGCTATAGTAGTTGTAGTAAAACTGGTGGAATAGCAGTTAACGTTCTGGACTACTAACTAAAAGGTATTAAGTTTTAAGATGTCGCTGATGTGTTACACACAGCACAATAGCCTTGTGATTACTTATCCCCATCAAGAGTGAAAAGGAGGAAAATAACCTCAGGTCTTAGAGATCCAACTACCATAGAGTTTTGTCAATCAAACTCAAACAGAAACATTCCTGTATCTACAAATGTACGTTTTAAAAGAGAGATTGCATGATTTATTTGGACATGTTTGTGATTCAGTGCCAATTTGGAGTAATCAGTTAACCCAACACGCATATCTTTGAACTGTGGGAGAAAAGCATATTGTCTATCACTATAACAAAATTTGTCATGATGCAATAAAATATCATCATATTGCCCACCCCTGCATGGTACAGTCCAAGCAAATGTGGGATATCGGCCTTGCTCAAGCATGATAGAATGACTTTTCCTGGGATATTGAACCCTGGATCATCTGGTCAGTAGTTCAGGACTTCTGTACCACTACATATCTCTGTTTTGTGTGTGCAGTTGTATATGTAGGTTATTAAATCAGGGACCGAGTGAACATGAGCAGTGATTTAGTCAGGGTTTTAGAAAGGAAAGGGAGCGAATGAAAGAATGCATTAATGATGGACTAGTTTAAGTCAAAAGTTACATTTATTTCTGTAGCGCTTTTTATAATGGAGCATTGTCTCAAAGCAGCTTTATAACCATCTAGGCCAAGAGAGAGAAACTGGGATTGAGTCTTAGTCACCTGCTGCAGTTGCGTAAGCATGAATGTTTCCAGATTGGCAGCAAAATGTCTGTAATGCCAGCTATGTGCGTTATGCAGGCTGCGTGTCAGTAAAGGGTGTGTGTGCGCGTGTGTTTGTGGGTCTGTCTCTGTATTTTCGTCTTCGCGTGCTTGTGTGTTGCATGACTCGCATTGAACTGTTGTTCCTCTCTGGTCTGTGCCTTGTAGGTGACTGAAAGTTAATGGCAGATTCTCAGATTCATTTGTCACTAGTTTCCTGTTCCCTCATACCAAACTAGCATGTTTATCCACAGGTATGCTTTAGAAGTAAAAGAAGAAGTAGGCTGATTAAAAAAAAAAGTGAAATGTAGTTTGGCTGGTCCTTATGTAACATAGTATTTCTTTTTTTTGAACTCTGACTTTTGTTTGCAAAGAATCAAGAGACAAAAGATTTGCTTTTGGTCAAGCTTGCTGTGGAGGTGTAGAGTTAATTGGCTAAAGTAGTCATTAAGTCAGTGGAGAGTACTGGCAAGGGTAGGGAGATCCGTGTGTGTCTGCGTTCTAATGATGATGATTTTTGCTTTGTTCTCTGTTGGTGTGACATGGCTGCCTGCCAGACTTCTCATCCTGTTGAAGGAAACACTTGTTTTTATAAACACGGGTCCACACCCATCTATCCAAGTGTACAGTACAGTAAATGATACCTGTGAGATCTGGGAGCTGGGGCTGACGAAAGAAAAGAACAGGAAAATAAAACCTGACACTGCAGTCCTACCGCTTCCATGTTTTATCAGTACTTCACAGAATATTTCGCTTCAAGATGAATTAATAGCTATAAGTTTTATATATGTAGCATAGCATATATATGTATTCGTTCACAGTCCATCTTGATGTGCTGAACATGAGGACACTTATCTGGACACTTATTGTTTTTCACTTTCAATACATTATTTAGTAAATTACATGAGATATTCAACACTTTATTTCTAAAATAGTGTTAATGATTTTTCCCAACTCTAGGTCAATAAGTGTTCTAAACACGTTGAAGTATGCATTGATATTTACAGTATATCCAAACGTTTTGGTTTGATACATTGAAGTTACAATGGGTTTCTGGGAAGTGGGTGTCTGTAGTTAAAAAATGTACATGAGATGTGTCGGAATATAGTCAGCATTACTCACAAGTGGCGGCAGCACTTGTCTAACAACACAATTAGTACATGATCCGGCTTGTCCTGGTCAGGGGGGAGGGGGAAGGTGGTCTGGATACTTTCCCAGAATTCACTGGGTGCATGCGAAAGTGCTCCCTGGATAGGACGCCCTGTTACCGCACCACCTGACTGTCACGCTTCAAGCCCAGTCTGGCACTTGAACCTAGGTTTCCGGGAGCCGACTGTTACCTCCGAGATACAGGAGCTGTTCAATACGTTAACACGGGTTGTGTTGAGTATCCAAAAGTGAAACCTTTACACTTCCACAAGTATCTTTTCTGTTATGGGAAAGTTAATATAATGCCCAGCATGGCCTCCAGATTAGCATTACTTGAATAAGATCAAATAAAGTTGATTATCCCAACTAGATTTTCAATACAGCACCAAGTGGCGGGTAGAAACTTCCATTGCCTTTGTGCTGTGTTTGGAAATAAGACCAGCTATGATGAGTCCTGCTGCTTGAGGGCTAAAGTATTCATGTCTCGTTTTGATTATGAGGACAGACTGCACATCATAGCATGTACAGTACTGTGCAAAGTTTATTCTATTTTTCAGTTTGTATTCTTTAAGTTTATTGATCACTGTACTTTGTAGTTCTACAATCACATGTTGTAGTCCATCTGTTTCTCTACATACTTTGTTCACCTCCTTTACTCTGTTCTCTAATGGCCCCCACAGGACCAGCACAGACCAGGTATTATTTGGCTGGGGGATCATTCTCAGCTCTGCACTGACTCTGGTGTGGTGTGTTAATGCATGTTAAGTTAGATATGATTGAATCAGCCACCGCAGTGCTTCCAGAGTTTTAAACCACCTCTGTGTCACTGCTGGACTGAAAATAATCTACCAGCGAAAAATATCCAGCCAGCATCCAGTGAGCACTGATGAAGGATTAGAGGATGACCAACACAAACTATGCAGCAACAGATGAGCTGCTGTCTATGAGTTTACATCTACAAGGGGTACGTGTCTAATAAAGTGGACAGGGTTTAAAAACTTCTGCCTGATCCAGTCATACCAGCTCAGTATACACTAACACACCACCACATCAGTGTCAGTCCGGAGCTGAGAATGATCCACCACCCAAATAGTACCTGATCTGTGCTGGTCCTGACCATCAGAGAACAGAGGGCAGTGACCACTAAAACTTAAAGAATAAGCAGAATATAACTTGAAAAATATAGAATGTCTAATATTTTTGCACAGTACTGTATGTTGTTTACGTGGTGTTTTTAGCTAGACACAATTTGTGTACCATTCACAACAAGAAGCATAAGCTGGGATATCAGAGAGCGCATTATGAGCTGAAATGTTGCCGGTGGCGTAAACACAACAGGCTATATAAAGTCATTGCGTATCTCTGTCTGGGGAGGAAGGTCTTTTGAGTAAGCATACACATTAAATTCACTATAATTACACACGCTTATGAGTGAGAGACTCAGCACTTGGCTGTTTAGTTTAAACAGTTATATCACAAATGTTATATGATCTTCATCTTCGATATTGGATTTAAGAATCCTCAGTTTTTAAATCCATCTACCTCGCGCTTTTTTCTGTGTCTGTTCGTCTCTGTCATTTCCTAGTCTGTCTGTGTTTAATAAATGGTATGACTTATCAGTTATACTGTTGATAATATGCTATGTCCCTGATAACAGGAGGTTCAGAACTGCTGCTTTTTTGCTCCTGCAGGTGCTCCGGGCTGTTCGGCCATGGCTTCTTCGGTAAAGGTGGCGGTACGCGTGCGGCCCTTCAACAAGCGCGAGACGAATCGTAGTGCCAAGTGTGTTATTCAGATGCAAGACAAGTCTACCTGTGAGTTCCACACACGGACAAATACGCAATTAAACCAAACATCATTAAGCTCATGCTGCTTATTCATATGGAACAGGTACCTATCTAACCTGTAGAGACTGCAAACCTGTAAACACTGTCAGTAATAAAGCAGAATCTTGAGTGAAATATACATTAGTGTTGCTGTGAAAAAAATCTTATGACACGATACTGTAGAGAGTGCTGTGACATTTTAGAAATAGATGTTTAAGTAGAATTGGACAATAAGGGTTCATACGGTATTTATGTTTACTGGTACTTAATAATCTTGAAACTTATAACAAAATCAGATTGTCAGTAATCTGATCAAGGACTGTACACGCACTTGAGTAATCAGATAATGGGAAACCTCCAGGCTTAAGTGGCAATAATCGGATTTTTACATTGCTAATCAGCCAATAATCTCACAGGAGCATGTGACAAACTTCAAATTTTAATATTAAATCATGTACAGTGTTTGTGCGTGTCCATGACTTGCTCGAGAGACATTTTGCTGCTTTTAATTCCGTGGCGTGTTTAATTTCCCAGGGTTGCCAGTTCCTGGTAGAAACAGTCATTATCAAAAAAGAGGTCAAATAAAGTCAAATCTTTAGAATAGGCAGACCTGGCAACCGTGTTGGGTTATGAAATCTGGTGACTGGTATACATGCTATGAGTAATCTGATTACTGGAGTAAAATTCAGCTCTCCATCTGATTTCTAGATTGGATTATGCTGTGTACGTGAGCACTTGAAGGATCAGAAATCTGACTATGATCGGATTATTAAGTGCATGTAAACGTTTAAAGGTGACAGCTGACACTAGGGATGCACTGGTCCCAGTGTTTACCAGCAGACTCTCGTTGATGCTTTCCAGAAACACCTTAAAGTTCCAGCAGACAGCCCAAAGGCTAAAGGGTTTACAGAGAAGTTGCTCAACTTTTATTCTCAATGACTATCTGTATTAGAAAATGTCAGATTTCGTCGCCGGTCGGAGCACAACCATTAAATAACTTCTTGCCTTGATATGATTAAATAATTCCAGAATGAGAAAGAATTGAAAGTTACAGTGGTAGACCCAGAGTGCCAGGCATGCTCTGTTAGCCTTGCTACTGCAACCAGATTGCTAGCTGTGCGCTGACACTGGTGTTTAGTCAGTATTGAGCTTCCATTGGGAGATGTATACAGACACTGTGTTCAGTAAGGATCTGGTTTATGTAACTGCAGAATGAGTTGTAGTCTATCAGTACTGGTAAAGGAAATGCTAGCTGCTTTCTCTGCAGGGTTAGCATTAACAGAACTGCTTTACGAGCTTCATTGTGCATGTTGGCGCTGAGCTTCAAACCACACGTTCTTTGACATTCCCTTCCTCTTACGCAGCAATTCCACCATTTTTCCAGAGGTGCCTCGCCATGTGTTCCTTCTGCCCTCCGCTACACTAACTGTTCTCTCCTCAGCCTTTCCCACCCTCAGTCTCTCCCTCTCTCTTTCACACACACCCTCCCTCGATTTCATTCTCTATTTAAAGAATCTGCAGGGCTGGCAGTCTGTTTAGTTTGACCCCCCCCCCCCCCCCCCCCCCCCCCCCCCCCCCCCCCCCCCCCCGTACTATGGGTGAACCCAAGAGCCAAACTGTTCCATTGTTTACCCTGCCGCATTACATTCTTTAGTTTATTGCATTCCTGTTTATTTCCCCCCAAAAACTAACTACGTTCTCTCGTTCAAACTTTTCATCTTTGCTCACTTAAACCAAATACTTTTTTTTGTGTATGTATTTTTTTGAACAATGCTTTTTTTTTTTTTTTAACTTAACTTGGATCAGAGAGTGAATGAGTGAGAGAGGCCCATGTGGACAGATCTACTCTATAGACTGTGAAAGGCTGTTTTGTGGAGAGGATATATTGCTCTGCTGGAGTGTTTGCAGAGTTAAAAGGTCCAGACCGAATGAAAATGAATTTACAGAGGGTGGAGAAATGACAAGCATGGCATAATAAAAGTAAGAACAGTAATGGTGAATTATTGTGTATGATGTGTATTGTTTTTATAGGTTTGCTAAGAAAATGTCAGCAAAAACTATAGAGCCATAAAAGCCCTATAAAAAGAGTCAACAGATTTCATTGCTGTTTTTATTTTAGTTTTGTATTCCACTCTTGCAGCACAGGCTGAGCAATGCAATCCTAGTCGGATTTCTGCAGGTATCTCATTATTATTATTTTATATAAAGTAACTTACAGATATAGGTAACCTAGTTGCAGTTTGCAGGTTTCTGGGGCTTGTTTCTCAATTACGATGGAGTTATGTTCCGAAAAACCTAAACATGCTTGAAACATTTCACATTAATGTACAGTTGCCAGCTGCTGCCTGGATGTCTGGGATCTGGCAACCCTGAAATTAAACGCAGCAGCAGTCGCCAAATGGCTACCAAACACTTTTTTGGGGAGACTGAAGAGAAGTGCAATTAAAATCATCGTAATAATGAAATAAGAATTACGAAAGCAATAAAATAATAATAGGTTTGGATTTTGCATCGCATCCTTCTGTGAGATTATTCTCTGGTTACTCCCTACAGAGCAGTGGGTCTAATACTGGAGTCTTTCATTTGCATATATCCCAGCGTCCTTTCCAGACGGAAAATGTACATTATAATCTTTACGACTGGTCCTTTAAGTTTGTAGTTGTGTAGCATACTGACTGTTGACTACAGTGGAGAAAAGACAGGTTTTAATAATGAAGTGTTTGTGTTGCAGGCATCATCAATCCCAAGCAGCCCAAAGATGCACCTAAGAACTTCACCTTTGATTACTCGTATTGGTCTCACAGCACGGTAAGCTGCTGTTTGGTCATGAGTACTTGAGTCATAAGGAAAAAGCAGCACAACCAGTTTCTCAGACGGAATTCTTCTTTAATGAGTCCATAGCTGTGTGTTCATGTTGATTGAAAACAGGTTGTCCACAGTGCTTAATGTATAGGGGAGTGTACGAACAGTGAGAGTAGTCCAAAATGTACACCTTTTTCCTTTACCGCAAGTGGAATTGATCAGCTCGTCTGTGCTGTACAGAGATCAGCTGACTTTCATACTGCTTAACAGCTGGAAACAATTAGAGTACATGAAGCGAGTCTGAAAAGGGTAATCCGACTTCTCGTAATAACGATCTATCCAAAGCGCTAAGCCTTTATAGTGAATGATGAACTGAAAAGTATCAATGTAAGGTTGCTGTGTCTCTGAATGCCGTTTTGCCTCTACCCGCACCTTCCACATCCTTCCTATCAATAGCTCTGGGCTTAAACAGTGATGCTATAAGATTGGTTAAATAAGAAACTCACTGATACAGCAGAGGATATTTTACTGTTTTTGTTTGCGCCAGTCAGCCATAACATTAAACCCACCTGCCTAACGTTGTGTAGGGTTCCATCACACCCACGGTTTTCCAGCAGAATGTTTTCCAGTGCATCACACTGGCAGTGTTGTTCACTTCACCTGTCATTCGTTTTTGATTGGGATATACTCATGCTCTGAAGAGTTTAAGAATGCCAGAACATGGCAGGGATTTTCCCCATTAGAAATAGTGGGTATAACCTCCCGTTATCCTCTTTTGTCTGCTTCAATTATGGATTAGATTTGACACAGGTTTTTTTTTGTCCGGTGCCTATTTAACTGGGCTTGGGACTGGCACTAGGTGTTTTTATTCCAGTTACTGCACCCTTCGACCAAGTTGCAAGCCTCACCCATTTCCAACAGCTGGCACTACCCACTGAGCCAGCGAGGCTCCTCTGAATGTTTATCTAAGCCATTTTCGTGACTGAGGTACATTCTGATCGTGCTGACTGTTTCAGTGATCAATTATTGATTCTTGAGTTACTGAGTAAAATGTTGTTACTGTCTAATCACCATACCTGGGCCACACCTCCGGTTATCTGGGCACGAAGAGCCACCAAGGACTTTAATGCTTAGACGCAAGATCCTAGAGTGACTCCGTATCGGACTACTTAATGCCGATATGCATATTAGTTCAGATAAATTAGTTTCATTCTTACATGTATCATCTACGCCACCCAATGAGGTTGGGTCCCTTTTTGAGTCTTGGTCCTCCCAAGGATTCTTCCTCATAACACTTATTTAGTTTTTCCTTGCCACTGTCGCCCTAGACTTGCTCAATTTGGGATTGGACGTAGATATTAGGAGATAATCTAAAATTGTAAAGTTGCTTTGAGACAGCTCTCCATTGTAAAAAGGGCTGTATACATAAATCTGACTTGACTTAACAAGACCTTTCTTGGTAGTGCTGGCAGGTTTTTGGACCATTTCAAACCTGATGTAGTACTTATACATTCAGCTCCAGGTTAAAATAGAAACAGGGACATGCTTCATTTCCATCTTGAATGTATGACGTTGTGAAAGTGCCAGTACTTGAAGCACATGGTTTTGCTAAAGAAAATTGCCACGGGTTTATTATATTTGTAGAATACATTTTTAATAAAGGTTAGACCTTGGCTGTGTTTTTAGTGTGATATTATAAAGATAAAGCTGATGTGCCCATGAGGTAGTATTTCCCAATCACATTGTTGTGTTGTAGGCAGGGGACCCATGCTTTGCGTCTCAGAGGCAGGTGTATTTGGATATTGGAGAAGAAATGCTGCTTCATGCCTTCGAAGGCTACAATGTTTGCATCTTTGCTTACGGCCAAACTGGAGCCGGGAAATCCTACACAATGATGGGCAAACAGGAGCCCGACCAGCAGGGCATCATCCCACAGGTAACGTGGCTACAGAGTGAGAGATAATGTTGGTATACAGTAGGAATCATGCCAGTGCTTAGTGTCGGACTGAAGGTTTGTCAGCTTTATAGCAATGTTCTGAACATGTTTTACAGTGGTCATATTTGTGCTCATTGTGAGAGACAGATAGAATGACAAAAATCTGTCTAAAACACACACAATGTGTGAATCTATGGGCTGAACAAGCAGTTCTGACAACCTTCCTCTAAAAGATAAATATGTGTTAAAACATTTCCTGACATCTCTGACCTGTTATTATGTCAGAGGGACTGTGGTAGCCTAGTGGTTAAGGTACTGGGCTATGGATCAAAAGGTCCAGGGTTCAAATCCTACCTCTGCCAAGCTGTTGGCACATTGAGCAAGACCCTTAACCCCCAACTGCTCAGAATGTAAGAATATAACCATTGTAGGTCGCTCTAGATAAGGGCGTCTTCTAAGTGACATAAATATATAATATAAATATTGTTCCAATCAAGCAGACAGGAAAATAAATACATTTAAATTATGATTTGCCCTAATGTGGAGTCATGTGAATACCAGAATGTGACTTACAACTGATACAATTCTACAGTCCCAGCAGTTGTGGGGGCAAGGTCTTGCTTAAGGGTCCAACAGTAGAGGACTGGATTTGGACCATCTGGTTCATAGTCCTGTACCATAACCAGTGTACCAATGGTGTTATACAGCTATAGAAAGGGTAGGATGTTTTGTGGTGTTTTAACAGGTCTCTTATAGATTTGTAATGAGGTTATATGACATCAGCAAGTGACTGTGTGGTGTGTGTGTGTGTTTGCAGCTTTGTGAGGACTTGTTCAAACGAACTGCAGAAAACCATGACCCCGACTTGTCCTTCTCTGTGGAGGTAAGAGCATGTTTGTGTGTCTGAGAGAGACCGAGAGAGAAAAATAAAATGTTTTTGCCTGTGTCTTTACTGACTTTCTTTAATATTTCTGGTATAAATTACAATTTTGTTTTCAGTTCATTTTTTTGTGAACTCAAAGCCATAGTGTTTGGAATTTGTCTGTTCAAAATGTTTATAGCATTTATGGAAATACATCAGTCACAGACTCGGGCTCTGTCTAAAGGCTGCCTCTTACTTCATGAATTGTATTGTATTGTTTGTGCAGGTGTCATATATGGAGATTTATTGTGAGCGCGTGAGGGATTTGCTGAACCCAAAAAGTAAAGGCCCCCTGAGAGTCAGAGAGCACCCCATCATGGGCCCGTATGTAGAAGACCTGTCCAAGATGGCCGTCACCAGCTACAGTGACATTGCTGATCTGATGGACTGTGGCAATAAGGCCAGGTATTTATAACTGTAGTGTTTAGAGGTGGTTGATGTGCCCAAATCACCATATATGGTCATTTTGATAAATAAACTAACTCTATCTTGGATAGCCAATGAATCGATAACTTGCTTTTGAGAGGCTCTGGATTACGTTTCATTGTTCATTAGGAGCTTATTGTGCTGTAATTGCTTCTAGACATGTCAACATAGGAATGTAATATAAAATATAAATCATACACCTTTTAAACAGATGGAAATAATTCTAAGCCAAAATAAATGCCACGTCTGGCATTACATACCTCTGATGAATGATTGGCACCTTTCTAACAAATCACAATGGACAAAGTCGGGAACTGTCACACTGTGTACAGCCAAACCACACAACAGAAGTCACATCTCTAATAATCCCAGGTTCCTCTTCTGTAATTATTTGTGAGGAGCAGTATTTCACATCCTTATTTATTCTTCGTCTGGTTTTTAATATCATACATTAATGCACAGAACCTGTTTACCATCCAGATCAAATGCAGTATAACAGGATCTCTGTCGTCCCAGAAGGGAAAGACATAAAATGGAAAACAACACTTTATTAAAAGTCCAAAGTACTGACGCTAAAAAACTTGACTAATTCCTATTTTCTGGACTTGTTGTTGAAAACCGACAAATGTAATCATTTGTAACCAAAAAACTCTTTCTCTAGGACTGTAGCTGCTACGAACATGAACGAGACGAGCAGTCGCTCTCATGCTGTCTTCACCATCCTGTTTACACAGCGCCGCCACGACCAGATGACCAGCCTCGATACTGAGAAGGTATGAGTGTTAGTGTGTAAAGAGTCTATAGAGATATGTCTGTACTTATCAGGAAAGGATCTGGGTCGAATTCATTAAAGTTTCTTAAGAAAGAAAATCTTCTTAGATGTCTGTTTTTTTCTTGGAAAACATGTTCTGAAAGTTTATTTTTGAAATGTCTTAATTATCTTATTTGTTTTTCTTAACTCTCTTCTTAAGAACAATTCTAAGAATGAGTGACATTCTTGAACACATTCTGTTCTTAAATGCTTAACCTAATGATAGCCTCACACTTATCTTAGGCTGCAAGAGTTGAAGATGAGCATCGAAATTAAAAACTTTAAACAATTCAGTTACTGGAAGTAAGACTTACATTTCAGTTTAAATGCCTTAAAGCCTTTGGAGTGAAGGTCATCCTTAAAATACAAACAGCTGCATAAGGAAAGTTTATGGCAAAACTGGCTATTTCTTCCACCATCACCTCTTTCTTGTTCGTTAAAGTTTCTTGACACTTGATTTAAATTTCCTCCATGTTGTCGTCCTCAGAGAGGATTAAACTAATAACGGAAATAATGGTCAATACAAATTCAAAATGTCTTGCGCGGTGTACTGTAAGTTGTAAAATGCAATGTAGGCTACATAAGGAAACAATGAAGAGTTTCTTAAGAAAATCTTAAATAATTATGATTTTCTTAAGGTAATATTTGAGGACTTGAGATTTTTCATAAGAACATTCTTATGAACTTCTTAGTGTTTGTCTTAAGAACCTGTGCAAGCTTTTTCTTAAAGTTTTCGTGAATCCGGCCCCTGTTTCTCAGTTCTGTAAATGCTGTACTTAGTGATATATTTAAGCAATAATACACGAGAGGGAGGGCTGTACCTGAGAGATTGGCACGGGTGGGATGCGGTGATAGACCAGAACACCTGTGCCAATGTCACACATTAAAGCACGACCTCGAGTGTATTACTGCGATTATACCACAGTTCCGTTATCGCTCTTTATTGTTAGATTTTAAGATCAAGAGGATAGAAAAACAATTTGTCAGTCTTCCTGAGGTAAAATAGTTCCATTCTATCGTTACCCCGCAGCTAAGCTCTTCAGTCATTAAAGTCGAGGAACACAATGACTAATAACTTTATTATACAGGCAGGAAACACAAATATATCGATTGGTAAGTTTTAATTGATTAAAAAGAAAGTTTATTTACATTCAGCACATAAAATGGGTGGGGTTTATAAGGCAGGCTGTTACTAAGCTCCACTATTCTACCGACTGAAGCAGATCGGAGTGAGATCCCGCTGTTCTAACCAAAGTCTGGGATCCTGTTTGATTATCGATTATAAATTAGTATGATGAAGCTCTTAATGTTAATCTTATCAGTCAGAAATGTAAGGACAGAGCTACAGAGCATCAGCAGCTTCTCTGGGTTGGAGCTGGACTCACCGATAACAGCAATACCTGTCATATGAAGCTCCGGATGGTGTTTAATGAAATATGCCGAGTTTAACTCCAGCAAACGACGTCTTTGTGAGGGATGGAGCTGATTCAGGTCATTTGCTGATGGGACTAAAACTGATCTTCAGTCTCGTTGCTCTTCAGTCGAGCTGTGAATCCATTAAGAGCCGGACGTTTGATTTAAAGGACTGACTTGGTTTCGCTTTTCCAGCTTCAAAATCCTACAGGTGATAAACCTTTGGCTCAGGTTGGTCATTAATAGCTTCATCTTCCAAATTTAAATCGTTTTCAAAAGCAATAGATTTTCTAAACTAATTATAGCTTTCATTTCGGCAGTGTTTTACCCAACTTGGCTGCTTTTTATGGCGGGCGTCGTTGCTAGGTTACGTGTATGCCGCGGAGTAATACTTATAGAGCTGTTATCGTGCAATAATAGCACGGCTGGAGCGTCTCTCAGCCAATCAGATTGCGGGGCCGGAACTAACTGCGGTATAATTTACCAGTTAGAAATGTAATGGTAAAAACGTATCTTAATTGAGCCTGAGATCAAACTTGTGTTCTTGTTTTGTGTGCGTCACTCTTCAGGTGAGCAAGATCAGCCTGGTCGACCTGGCAGGAAGTGAAAGAGCAGATTCATCAGGTGCAAAAGGCATGAGATTAAAGGTAAGATCTGCCCATGACACTGTGTGCGTTTTTTTTTTTTTTTAAATATATAGATGTTTTGTTGCTTCCCCAGCTAGTTTCTTAGATGGTTAGATTTGAAATCAGTGTGGGGTTTGGAGCACAGCTTACCCAGAGGCCTTTTCTGGATTTTTCCGTTGATAAGTGTAAACTTGATGTTAATATACTCTATAATCACTCCTCCACCTGTCAGCTAATAAGTGTTACTTTACACTGCAGGCAGTTAGCACAGGAGCCATATAATGTGATGGATGTAGCAAAACAGAGTAGCACTACACATTAGAGATGCACCAAAACTTCTGCCACTGAAGATATTTATCTGAAAGACAAAAAAGACAAGGAATTCCTGTGATGTGATGAAGGAAATACAGTTCAAGTGGGGGACATCATTAGGATAACAGATTACTCCAGCGCTCTACATGTGCGCTCAGTGATTTCTGCTGTCTCATTTGCAGGAAGGTGCAAATATAAACAAATCATTGACCACGCTGGGGAAAGTCATCTCAGCACTGGCAGACATGGTAAAACTCGCACTCTATATTCTTCTATTCGTAAGACCTCAGTGTTAATTCATTGTGTGCCGAATGATTTTAGGTGGCAAGTTTAACGTTGGCCTTCTTTCCCATGTTTACCAGCAAAGCACCAAGAAGAGAAAGTCAGACTTCATCCCTTATCGAGACTCTGTGCTTACCTGGCTACTGAGGGAGAACCTAGGTGTGTTTGCTGTGTGTTTAGAGTGTGTGTGTGTGTGTGTGTGTGTGTGGGAATGTAAATAGATTCAGCAGGATATGGTCAGTCTGTGTGCACGGTGTCCTGTCTGATTAGAATTTTTGTGTTTCACAGGTGGAAACTCGCGGACAGCCATGATCGCTGCTCTGAGCCCTGCAGACATCAACTATGAGGAAACGCTCAGTACACTCAGGTACAAACCGACCCAAGCACAGCACACTAACGTCCATTAATTAACAGTGTGTAACATTGTCTGGGTCCAGTTGCCGACTGGATTGGTTTTGATGTAGTCTGAATAATTGTGTTCCACACAATGCTGTTATCTGAACGTGCTTCATTCTAGGAAGGGATTTGGATAATGAGAATTCACATAACAGGAGCCCCATTTATATTATTTCCTATGGGGAAATGCTGATCTGGTTCCTGTATATTAAAAACCCAACCTCCTTTCGTTTACGTCGGCACGATCTAGTGTTGCAAGGAGTTCTGACTGGTCCTAATGTCTGTTACCTTCTGACTGGGTGGTGTTTCTACTAGCACTTAATATTACAGTATTAAATAAACAACCGGTATTGTTAACGTCTCAGTGGAATAGAAGTGGAACATATCCGAAAATGTTCTTCTGTTATTTTTCAGATGTCATTTGTTACAGTGGGTTAGTGAATCAGACTAGGAGAAACAGAGGACTGTGGTAGCCTAGCGGTTAAGGTACTATGGACCAAAAGGTCCAGGGTTCAAATCCCACCTCTGCCAAGCTGCCACTGTTGGGTCCTTGAGCAAGGCCCTTAACCCACAATTGCTTGGATTGTGAGATCGTATCAATTGGAATTCGCTCTGGATAAGGGTGTCTGCTAAATAATGTAAAACAACCCACGTTCTAGAGAGAATTCGGAGTTTGATTGTAGGTTTTTAGAACATTTTTCATAATGATTTGTCTTGGATCTCGGGCTTTATTCCTGAACAATTCTCCCACATCCAACACGTCAACTATGAGAACTGACTGCTTACGTATCGTTTAATATCAGAGCTCAACATGCGCTGTTGGAACGAGACGATCAACCTTATTTGTTATTCAGTCTGGCTCCGGTGTGTATGTATTAATACAATATCATTGCTTCTGTTCTAAGCTAAGCCATTTGTGTGAATGTCTGTCAGGTATGCCGATCGGGCAAAGCAGATCCGCTGTAATGCTGTCATTAATGAAGACCCGAACGCACGTCTGGTTCGAGAACTCAAAGAGGAAGTGTCACGACTCAAGGAATTGCTGTTCGCTCAGGGCCTCAGTGACCTCATTCCTGCCGCAGGTAACACACGTTTGTCTCGCAGTCCTGGTGAAGAGTTTCCATTGACATAAGGATTGTTGTTGCTGATTTAACCTACATTGAACCTTAATCTCAGTCACCTAATGGAGATCTTTTGACTCTTTTGGTTTTTCAAAAGACATTTGCAATGCAGTCTTCCCCATGGGAACCAGCAAAATGTCCCCACAAGGTAAAAAACTGTCAGATCTTTCTATCCTTGCGGGGACATTTGGTCCCCACGATGTAAGATAATTATGACCCCTGCACACACACACACACACAGTACAAAGTTATGTCTGTTCAATAAGAATTATGATGATTACACTGCTGTACACATCTCTTTCTAATTAATCTGGTATGTTATTCACTCTCACTGCTAACTGGATATAATATGAACCATACAAGCCTGGAATGTCCATAGATGCACAATGGCAGTTGTAATGTATGACTCATTGGCCATCAGTATGATTTTTTCATGAGTTTACATCAGTCAGATCATCAGCTTTCTGTTCCATCCTCCTAAAACATAGCGACTGAAGAAATTCATCAGTACAATGGAGAACTGGACTAGTGTGCTCAGACCTTAACTCCATCAGACACCTTGATTTGGAATCCCAACAGCCAGCCAAGGCTTCCAACATCTAGTGGAAAGCTTTTCAAAAGATTGAAGGCTATAAAGGGGGAACATTTTTCTGGATGTCAAATTTGGTTGCCCATAAATATGCCTGTGGTCTTACATCTTAGGGTCTTCCTCAGTTGGAGGTCTTGCTGTACCCCAGCAGCCAGCTCTCCCTGATGCCCAGACTACCAACGATCCGCCAATGGACGTCATCGATCCCACCAGCCCAGTGAAACCCATTAGCAAAGAGGAGGCTGTGGAGAGACTGCAGGTAACATGAGCACACTCTATAAAGCATTCTCTACACACAGTTGGGGCATGATTGGCAGGATGCACGTCGCAGGTGGCACTCATTGTCAAATTTGTTCTTAATTGGTGAAAGGTTACCGCCTCGTTATGTGTATAGTCATGTAACTTTACACAAGTCAGGCTTCCACCCGAGCAGTAATTAAACGTCAGGTTAAAAACTGTAAAAAGGCTTTTTCTGGTTGGTTCTTCATACTTTTTTCCATAACATCAGGAGACGGAGAAGATCATCGCCGAGCTTAATGAGACCTGGGAGGACAAACTGCGCAAGACTGAAGCCATCCGTTTAGAGAGGTGAGAACATATTCGTCGATCTATACTTCAGCAAGCCATGAAGGAGAGAAAACGTACAGAAAGCCAGAGAGTGCAGCTGACTGAAGGGTGGTTTTAATCATGACTATAGGTATAGAGCAGTACTTCATTTTAAATAGGCCCAATATATACCTTTTCTGTAAATAATGACAAGTTCTTTCTGAGTTCATAGATCATACGACCCACCAGCCACCACCTGGATGCAGGAGTTTCATCCCTGAGGAAATCAATTAATAAATAATTTTTAGTTGGATTTTTAACTTGGAGTACATTGTGTGATCCCCATTTATATTGTATATAAAGCAAACAAGATATAAAAGAAGTCATTTATAATAGATAACTCCAAGAGTAGAAATCGAAACCAAACCATATAAAATGGTCAATATGAGAAGACGTGAAAGAGTGGGGAAGAAATAAAACAACAAACAGTAGTTCAGCAATAACTATAAATAATAAGTAAAAGAATAGAAAAGGTTAAACAAAAGGGAATGACAACTAAAACATACCAAACTCATAAGGTTAATTCAAATCAACTGACACAGTCACAGACTGACTGGAGGTGGTTGCAGACTAAAGGCTTTTTCACGCAGTGTGTTTGTTTACACACGTAAATTACGCGACTCAAGTTTTGAAAAAGAACACGTGTGTATTAATGCAGTCCGAAACAGACGGAGTGCCACGCTGCGTAAAATTTTTAATCGGAGCCTGTTAGAATATCTGCATTGTTCGGATGTGTTTTTTTTTTTTTGTTTTGTTTGAATGGTAGAAAGTAATGGAGGTGGACCCAGCAGTGCTTTCAGAGAACACCCCTGTGTGTGATTTTCATGCAAGTTTTTGGGGGGGGGGGGGGGGGATTTTTTAATACCTGTGAAGGGTACAGCTGTGCACCTTGATGTTCTTCTTAGCTGTGAAGCAAAATGTCAAGTGGACAGGGACAGTTACGTTTTCACAGGGCACAAAGCAAGCCATAACGCCAACCACAAATGATCAAAAGTCGTACCAGTTTTAATCAGGATGAGGACTTTAGAAAGCAAAAATGCCTCGGTGTCTACAGTTGCATTTATTTCCATGCATTAACCTGACTTTCAAATGGTTTTAACAAATTTAGCCACTCTAGTTGCACCAGTTTTATCATGTTACTCAAGATGAATCACATTTTTGCTTGCTCCAAACATAGCTATACAAGTGGATCATATAGGCGTCGCCGGAATGCTTTTATGACGTTGTAATAATTCAGTAAATACAAAAAACACAACAGATTACCAGAACGACCATATTCATTTCATTGAGCGCTTTTATTAGAAGGCAGCCTGTGCAAGCTGTTGTCTTGTGTATCAGAAATATCAAGCCACGTGGCTACAGCGGATTTTTGGATGTCGCACGTTAATGAGCCGTATTTGGGAGTCCCAGTTTTTTCCCTATAGTCTAACAGGCCAATATATGTAGAATGTAGGAATCAGTTTTGGGCGAGATTTCGGACACAGCCTGTAAGTGTGGGTTTTTCACATGATCAAGTGACAGAAAGGCCTTCACACGACATTGTGTTGATGTGTATTATCAGGGAGTCTCTGCTGGCAGAGATGGGAGTGTCCATTAGAGAAGACGGTGGGACGGTCGGAGTCTTCTCTCCCAAAAAAGTGAGGGTCCAAACATTTGCCGTTAGCTCTGTAGATGCGTCGTGGTTTTTTGAGATGTATCAAACTGTGTGTTTCAGACTCCCCATTTGGTGAACTTGAATGAAGATCCCCTGATGTCAGAATGCCTGCTGTACTACATTAAAGACGGAATAACCAGGTACAGTCTTCTGTTTGAATACGCAAGTGTCCAAGTTTTGGTCACCAACTTGAGCAGCACCCTGGGTTTTAACATTTTACATTTACAGCATTTAGCAGATGCCCTTGTCCAGAACCAGTCTCACAATGCAAGCATTAAGGGGGTTAAGCATCTTGCTCGAGGACTCAAGTGGCAGATGGCAGAGGCGGGATTTGAACCCTGAATCTTAGGGTCCAGGGTCCAGTACCTTCACCGCTAGGCTATCACAGTCCCATTGGCATAATTCAGTTCACTGGCAGAAACTAAATGTCTGAATATTTTAACTAATAGAAATATGAAATAACTGCAACCCTGTTATAAGATGTACTATGGCAGCACAGCCGATGTGCTTTAGTGAACTTTTGCTGACCCGCTGCTGATCAGGAGGAAGGAAAGAGGGGACGGTGTGAGCTTTCTGCTGCGTGAAACTCAACACCTGGTCTGTTTTTAAGAGACAGCAGGCCGGAGCACTGACGCAGCTCTATTACTAATATGGGGTAAACTGGACCGGGGCCAATACTGATATTTTAGATGTATACATCTGCCCATGCTGATTTATAATGAGCTTATCTAGAAAGGTTAGATACCCCTAAAGTCACATTATAGACAAATGTAGTAGATGTCTGCAGACATCCAGAAGGGGGCGCACTCGTCCGTCTGTCGCTGCAACGGGGTTTCACATTCTTTCCTCCTTAAAATATCTAACCAATATCTTTCAGTTGACTTTATTTCAGGAATAAATGTTTCATTAATGTGGACATCATACACACATTTAAAACAAGCCCAATATATGGTTAATGTAGTAGCCAATCTTTTAAAAAAACCCACCTCGGTCCTGTTTTCCTCTGATATTAAACTGATTTTTTCCTGTGTTCTTAAATGAAATGAAGAGCGAGCACGTCTCCTAGTCATTGGTCCTAGGCCTAGTGGACGTCCCCTCTTTTTTACTGTCAGGCACTCTATCAGTGTGACACGCCTTCAAATGTGTAATTAAATGAATGGTATTCATTTTTTATCTCTGAAATTGAGTGACATCCTACATGGGCTTCAGATACAACTAGGTAGCCTCTGTCAGCCATCAGACATCTCAACTGACCTGTATGAATATATAGCCAAGGTCTTTGTTACTTCGACTTAATCATTGTTGACGTTTTTGTATTAGAAGAGCTAATATTGTTACGTTTTTTTGTAGCTGTTTGGTTCAGCTAGAGAGCAAAGATCAGCCATGTTGTCCGGAACGTACATTCATTTGGTCCCTTTGTTTATTTCAGCTTGTTTCAGTGTGTTCAGTTCCTTACGTTACGTTTCAGGTGTCAGTTCCTGTCCCAAATCAATATGCAATGTTGAAATCTCTCTCTCTCTGTGTGATGCAGGGTTGGACAAGAGGATGTAGATATTCGTCTTAGTGGTCAGTTTATAAAGGAGCTGCACTGTGTGTTCTGCAGCGAAGTGGATGACAATGGAGAAGGTATAAAATCCTAAATGTTAATGTACAGCAAGTCTATGTTAACAGCATAAACTGATTCATTACTACATAAGTTTCACATTGTCATTGTCCTCTTTCTAGTTGTTGTGACTTTGGAGCCTTTACCTGGAGCGGAAACGTATGTCAATGGCAAGGAAATTTCAGAAGGAGTCATTCTAAAACAAGGTTCCTCACTTTTTTTTTGTAACGTTCTTTCTGGCAATGTTTTGGGGGTTATGTATTAGTGTGTGTTTGCATAGAAATTCTGTCTGTTTCTGATCTTGTCCCCTATGTAGTGCACTGGCCATTTTGTAGTGCCGTCCAAATTCTCAGTGGACATTCGGTTCCCTGCATAGTGCACTACGTTGTTACCCATAATGCATTAGAAACCTAGTGCACAAGACTACTGCACAGATATCCCACAATGCTCTGAATTTATTGACGATGGTGGATACACGCCAAGCTCATGCTCAGTCAAATGACAACAAGGTGCAGGAGGTTCCATTGTGGTGTTTGTTTATATAGCATTATAGAACAGGTTCTGAAATCTGATTGGCTGAGCCACGCTCCAAGCCACTGTAAAGTCAGTGATATACACACACACTAGTGACCGCCTCACAACCACTTAATTCTGTAATAATTCACCAAGCTTTTAAACCCTTATAACCGGCACATTAGGCGGTTAGTTTGCCTCATGGCACAAATAAGAAGGAGTAACAGTGGATGAGTCGTGTATGGTCAAAATTAAGGAGAATGTATGAGGAGATACTGATTTTGGGGAGGTTTCTCGGGGTATCTTCGCCCAGCTCTGCAGCGGCAGCATCTATTCAGCCCTGCATTGGACTGGGGTCCTGTCCAGGACAGGCTTATACCTGTATGCTGTGTCCTCTGGGGAGAGGCGCCAGAGCATGTGCTTTTTCAATTCTAATGTATGAAAACACATTTTTGTTCTGTGTCGTGCTGACGATTCGTCCCTGTGTTTCGGTGTGTCTGTGTTTGTCCCAGGTAACCGAATTGTGATGGGAAAGAACCACGTGTTTCGGTTTAACCATCCCGAGCAGGCGCGCTTAGAAAGAGAACGTAGTGCCACACAGGAACAGCAGGGGGAGCAAGTGGACTGGAGCTATGCACAGAAAGAGCTGCTGGAGAAACAAGGCATCGACATCAAACAGGAGATGGAGAGAAGGTGATGAAAGAAGAAAGCCCTTTCGTACCCGTGCTGATAACGTACCAGATAAGCGAGACCTGGAGTCCAGATAGAAATCCTGTGTAGAATAACAGATCTATAAAAAATTCCAGGTCATTATCTGTAGCCTAGAGATTATATTTTGCACAAACACCAATAAGTTAATCAGGTCCAGCTAAGAAGTGAGCGCCTGCTAAATGTATTCCAGTCTTTAGTTTGATCACGCATGGTCTGTTATTTGTTTTGTAAGATTTCTAAAAGTTGACACAACTTGACCCAAGTTTTAATTAATGCTTAAGAAGTGCATTACGTTCTGAGACGTTACACACTAGTGGATGATCTGGAAAGGTCTGCGTTAGAGATGCACCAAAATAGTATTTACACACTCGCTTAACTGGTCCTGTGCTAAAAGTTTTGGACGTCCTCACTCTCTTCGTTTAAGCTACTGTTTAAACCTCATGTACATGGTTTCGCCCTGACTTCTTCAAAACCAGGGGTTTAAATGGCAGAGGATGTCATTAAGGTCTTGCTGAACAGGTGAGAGGAATCAATACACCAACAAATGGGATCACTGGCAGCACAGGGCTTGGTCCAGAACGTATGAGGGAGGGAGAAAGTCTGAAAAACACTAGAATCATTTCAGTGGTAATCGAGAGAAAGTATTTAGATACTCTGGTTGTTTCCTTGCTCTCCTGTGCCAGACGTATTCAGTTAGAGCAGCAGGGTAATAGTTAAAACATCAGCCATGTGGAACTATTTCATGCTATCTACAGATAGTCACCAAGGAACAAACAAATCACTCGGTGGTTTTCAACTGGTGTCTGTTTAGGCCGAGAATTATTGTTTTGTTAGACTGCATGAACCAAATTTACATTTTAGTGAAAGATTTTAAGATGAGGCATAAAAATGTGTAGAAAAGATGTTGAGATGCAGCATACTGAGCATGTGCCACTCCACAGTCTTCGAGAAGCACAGAGAGAAATTGCCTTAGAAGGAGGAATCCACTGATTGGTGTGGGACAGGGGGCTGAAGGAAGGAAAGGAGGAAGAGGCTATAGTTAAGCAATAATACACGAGAGGGAGTGCTTTAACGTGAGATATTGGCACGGGTGGGATGCGGTTGCAGGCAAGAGGCCGCAGGCTGAGTACAGATCAGATCACCCGTGAGAATATCCCACATTAAAGCACGACCTCGAGTGTATTACTGCGATTATACCACAGTTCCGTTATCACCCTTTATTGTTAGGTTTTAAGATAAAGAGGACAGAGAAAATGATTTGTTTATCAGCCTTCCTGAGGTAAAATATTTCCATTCTATCGTTCCTCCGCAGCTAAGCCCTTCAGTCAGTAAAGTCGAGGAACAGAATGACCAATAACTTTATTATACAGACAATAAACACAAATATATCAATTGGTAAGTTTTAATTGATTAAAAAGAAAGTTTATTTCCATTCAGCAAATAAAATGGGTGGGGTTTATAAGGCAGGCTGTTACTAAGCTCCACTATTCTACCGACTGAAGAAAATCGGAGTGAGATCCCGGTGTTCTAACCAAAGTCTGGGATCCTGTTTGATTAGCGATTATAAATTTGTATGATGAAGCTCTTAATGTTAATCTTATCTGTCAGATATATAAGGGCAGAGCTACAGAGCATCAGCAGCTTTTCTGGGTTAGAGCTGGACTCACAGATGACAGCAATACCTGTCAGATGAAGCTCTGGATGGTGTTTAATGAAATACGCCGAGTTTAACTCCAGCAAATGACGTCTTTGTGAGGGATGAAGCTGATTCAGGTCATTTGTTGATAGGACTAAAACTGATCTTCAGTCTCGTTGCTCTTCAGTCGAGCTGTGAATCCATTAAGAGCCGGACGTTTGATTTAAAGGACTGACTTGGTTTCGCTTTTCCAGCTTCCAAATCCTAAAGGTGATAAACCTTTGGCTCAGGTTGGTCATTAATAGCTTCATCTTCCAAATTTAAATCGTTTTCAAAGCCAGTAGATTTTCTAAACTAATTATAGCTTTCATTTCGGCAGTGTTTTACTCAACTTGGCTGCTTTTTTATTTTTAAACTTAGCCATCGTTGCTAGGTTACATGTGTATGCCGTGGAGTGCCATTATCGTCAATAAAGTCACAGGAAAATCGTCTCTCGGCCAGTCAGATCGCGGGATCTGAACTAACTGTAGTGTAGTAGATAATAAGTCAGAGAACATGGAGAGGTAATGATTTAATGCACAGGTGGATTGGAAGGGCTTAAAGTAGGAAGTATTTATGAGAATGAAAATTGAGGAGAGGGGAAATCCAAGCTCAATCAGAGGACATGTAGGTAGGTAATATTTCTATTCTGTAACTTTGCTGAAGTCTCTGACATTTTGCATTCTATATAAATAAATCCTTCTCTCCATTTATTTCTGTTTCACAGGCTGCAGGACTTGGAGAATCAATATCGCAAAGAGAAGGAGGAGGCTGACCAACTGCTGGAGCAGCAGAGACTGGTGAGATGGAGACAGATAACCACACACACACACACACACACACATGCTTTCTCAGACACTTGCTTTGTGGCCTCTAGGGGAGAATGACTCACACTTTGTTTTAAGTGTAGACAGTGAGAAGATGCCCTTGACCTCTCCTTGATGTTTTCTCAGTATTTCTTTCTTTGTTTGTCATGCACTGTCGCTCTGTTTCTCCTGATATCTCTCTCTCTCTCTCTCTCTCTCTCTCTCTCTCTCTCTCTCTCCCTCTCTCTCTCTCTCTCTGCAGTATGCCGACTCTGACAGTGGCGATGACTCGGATAAACGCTCCTGTGAGGAGAGCTGGAGGCTCATCTCCTCCCTCAGAGAGAAACTCCCAGCCAACAAGGTCTCCCAAACACACAGATTCATTCTTTCTCTAGCCTCACAAAATCCTGTTACACTTTAAGTAGGGTTAAGCTATTGGACAATACGTCATTATTGTCAGTCTTTAGACCTTTTACCTTATTGAAGTGATCCTAATGTCAGTAGCTGGGTTGCGACGAGTTTGGTGCCTTGACTGTGTTGAAGGAGTTTAGTCTGCGCAGGAGTCTCTATTCCGTATGTCCTGCAGCACTGGGGCACCAGTTCTATACCATCACAAAACCTACTTCAGGAATAACCATAAAATTAATGTGGCAGATTATTATTTTATCATAGCTTACCACAGACGGCAAGCAGTCAAGCATTTTTGAGGCTCGCACGATAATTCATCTGGTAAAAAATGAATAGAAAAGAACCGATTACTTCAGGTGCTCCGGTTTCCTCCCACAGCCCAAAGACGTGCACTAGGTTAACTGGTTACGCTAAATTGGCCCCAACCTCAGTATATGTGACTAGTTTCGGTGGAACCTTCAGTGGTGATGTAACCTCGAGTCTGTTGTTGAAAGGCCTTTAATTCTGAAGAACAACGAATTGACGCATATGCTCTTGTGAATTTTGTCCTTCACTCAGAGTGTGTGTGTGTGTTTGTGTGTGCACATTGCTGTCCTGTGAAGGGCAGACCGACAAAAGGCCTTTAAATCTCCAATAAGTGGCGCGTTAATGCCTGCAGAGCCCCGGTGGACTTGAGCTAACACTCACCTAAAGCTATGCACTTATGTGGTGTTATGTGTCTCTACCTCAGGATGCCACATAACAAATATCATGGCAACACTGTTTGCTTCGTTTTATTACATAATGGAGGCTGACTCGGCCAGCCAGGCAGTCCGGGACAGTAGGATAAATCCTTCGTGCCTGCACTTCGTAAACTCCTCATTCTCTGAAACGTTCATAGCCATGATTAGTTAGTCTGGGGTTTTAATGACGAACTGTTAGCTGTTTTCATTCATCAGTGACACGCCATTATTTCAGATTAAGGTATCTGTTTGCTGTCTGAGCTTCTGCTAGGAAAGTATGGGTTACGAATACAGCCCATTGTGCTTCAGACTAATGAAATTTTACAGCACAATCCAATGTGTACACACACACACACACACACACACACACACACACACTCTCTATTCAGGTGTGCCCTGCCCTATAAACTAAGCGCATAGTTTATAAGAATGGGAACTAAAATGTATTCCCTCACACACTTTTCTGACATTTATAAGTACCTGCAGTGATATATATGTACCCGTCGTAAGTATTAGTTCAGATCTGAAGTAAGTACATATAAGGTGTTTGATTATGGAGCTCATGGAGCAGTGTCCTGAGCTGTCCCGGTCGTGCCTTCTGGCCGCAGCGACCCTTGCTGGCCCTTCAGATGACTGGTTTACTCTGTAGAACTGTACAGCAGTCCCGGACGACCTGTGCTTCTTTATAAAGGTGTGTTTGCGTGTGCAGGTGCAGTCCATAGTGAAGAAGTGCGGATTACCGAGCAGCGGGAAGCGCCGCGAGCCCCTGCGTGTGTACCAGATACCTCAGCGCCGGCGCCTTCCTGCCAGCCTCGAACCAAAACAGCACCCGAGTCTGGAGGAGCTGCGCACTCAGGCTGTTAAAGAGATCTGCTACGAGGTGAGGACTTTTGTTAAGACTATAAGACCTCTGAAAGTCGCAGGCTGTTCCACATGCCATGGACGCTCGATCGGATTGAGATTTGGGAAATTTGGAAGCCAGGTCAATACTTTGACCACTTTGTCTACTTTGACTTGAGTTTTTGCAGTGTGGCAGGGTGCATTATCCTTCCGATGTGTTGACTTGGTGGTTAAGGTACTGGACTATAGACCAGAAGGTCCAGGGTTCAAATTCCAGCTCTGCTTAAGTTTCTTCTCCATTGCCTTTTGACTCCAGGTGGCCCTGGGCGATTTCCGCCACACTCGTCAGGAGATCGAAGCTCTGTCCATTGTCCGGATGAAGGAGCTGTGCAGGACGTATGGACAACGAGACCCTCAGGAGCGAGAGAGCTGGAGGAGCGTCGCCAGAGACGTGTGCAACACGGTGGGCATTGGAGAGGAAGAGACCGAGACTGAGGAGAAGGCGTCGGGAGGACGAGACCGAGAGAAAGAGAGGGAGAGAGGCCCGGAGGGAAGGAGGACTGACATGGGCGAGCTGAAGGCGCACATCGATAAGCTGACTGACATTTTACAGGAGGTGAAGCTGCAGAACAACATGAAGGATGAAGAGATCAAATCGCTCAGGGACAGAATGGTCAAGATGGAGAGCATATTTCCAGTAGAACTGCCGGTAATTGTATTCATCTGTAATAAGCTCGGACTCACACGTGGGGGCGCTATTTTAAGTTTTCTTGTGCGTTTTACTCAGGGTAGTGAGGCCTGGACAGGATGCCAGTCCGTTACAAGTCAGCAGGGGTCGCTGATGCAGCCCTGGGGTAGGATCCCCTAACCAATGGCACTCAGCCTGCCAGGAGGGCACCTCCAGGACCTGAATCCAGGTCCCTGCGGTTGTGGGCTGGCACGATAGATGGCTGTGCCCCCCGAGCACGTTTGTATCCGTCGAATATTCTGCTGTTTTGTCTTAGTAACCCTATGATCTCTTTTAGGGAGATGACGACACTATGGCCAAAGTGGGTGGGGCTAGAGCTGATGAGGAGGCAGAGCTAGAGAGCTGGCACGGAGATGAGGATTCCGGGTATCGACGTGGTCGTCACAGATGGCAGTATCCTGATAAATACTGCGACCCCAAGCGCCGCCGTGACAACGCCGCCCCTTCGGCTCAACAAGTGGGGCGCCCTCAGAACCACCCCTTCAGCAATGGATCGGGACGGGACCCGAATGCTTACTCCTCGCCGCAGACCGGTCGTGTCCCAAACGGCCCTTTCTTACCCGGAACTGGACGCTTCCTTCCACCTCTGGAGAGAAAACTACTGTTCCCTTTCAAGGGAAACCCACAGCACAGAGGCTTCCAATGGGGACCGGCAGCCGGCCATCGAGAATCCGAAACAAAGGAAGAGGAGTCCCCTTGCAATACCTTCCAGTACTCTGTGCACACCTTCGAGTCGCCACCCTCTCCAAACAAGGGCCAGTGGCAAAGGCGTAATCACGGAAACAGAGGACGGGGAAACCGAAACCGGTCTCGGAACCACGGGCGAAACCCGTTCGACGGATTTATCCAGAATCAACACGAGAATAACATGGATCAGCGCAAAGACGGAGGAGCAGGGCACCCGAGGGCGAAGTACACATGGTACAACCCAAACCAGGGCGCGGTTCAGGACGGAGCCCAACAGAACCACAACCAGCAAAGCAAGCAAGGCTTCCACAGACACAATCAGTATTCAGGCTATCACGTGCCCCCGCGGTATCAGTCTGCACCACCTGAGAAGATCCCCAGCGCTGCTGGAGAGGGTTCGAATGGGCCGCCCACCCGGGAAGAGTTCACCAGCCCTATGGAGACCTGAATGGCTCATTGGGTGTCGATTTGATGGCGAAATAAGAAAGTGATGTGCAGGAATCGGTGATGTTGGATTAAATAGACGAGGTGAAAAATCCCCTGATCGAGATGTTTGAGTTAAACGATGGCGTGGAATGAAAGTGTTAGTCATTTTAAGTGACTTGAATGATGTTTTAGGCTCTCTAAGTGATTTTTTGCAGTGCTTCATTGAGAAATATTGGAAAGTCTCCTCTTTATGTTGCGGTGAGAAACATGGCAGCGGCTCCCTTTCCGCCCGGGGAGGAGCGTTCCAGAAAATGCTGGAAACTATTAAGGATTACTGTTGGTTTTAATATTAGTGATGTTTTAATATTTACTCTGGGGAAACACTACATGTGCTTTTTCTTGCACTCTCGTTGCACATGAGCTTGAAGCTGTTTGCACACACTCGTTCCGTGCAATGATTTTATACGAGCAAAGTGCGTCTTTGAGAACACATCCGGCTTCTGGGCCTTACGATGCCTACAATCCTTATAAAACGTTTTATATGCGTTGACTTCATGGTCTTGGTATGGATCGTGTGTACATGTATAAGATTACTGTTTAATTAGGACTCCCATCGATACGCTTTGGGAGCCAAAAGTCTGAGGACGCTAGTGAAAATGCTTCTGTTTTGCGGTTTTCCTGAATATATAATCATAAGCATAGCTGTTTGTGAACCGTCGAGTCTCTGAACAAAATGATTGGAATGAATAACATAGTATTTGGTATGTTCCTCCTTTTGCTGTAATGACTCCCAGTTTGTAGCATCTGATGATTCATGTCATCCAGCATGATTTCACAATATTCCAGAGGGCATCTCGTGATGTTACTGAATGCTCTCTGTCTTCATGTACCCCCATAAATGCTCGGTGAAGTTTAGGTCGGGTGACACTCTGCACTCTTTGGTCTTCAAGTAAGTGCTACGAAGCATTGAGGTGCGTTTTGGCTCGTTATCCTGCTGCAATATGAATTCTTCTCGTCAAAGATCCTAACAAGCATTTTCACTAGTGCGCTCAGACTTTTGGACTCAACTGTACCTGGGAGAGAACAGAATGGGAACGTTTGTGCCTTATGCGCAGTGCGGTTATTTCACAAGTTTGTGGGTTTCTTTCAGATTCTGTATATTTGGAAACTTCTGCTGCGTGTTGTTGAGGATTCTGCGCCGTACGCTGTGGGAATATCGTGTCATGATTTCATTAAACTACAAGATCTGTAAGCAAAATCAGTCCAAAATGTAAATGCAGACAAGGGCAGTTTAGTAGTCGATCATCTGATGCTTTTTTTTTTTAGATTGTTTATGTTTAGGTGCATTCAGCATGCACACAATCGGTCTGCCTCACTGTCTCATCTCACTGTGCACTAGGGGTAGGCGGTGACCACTTTTTTCATGCCGTCTCCCAGTAGTAACATTACATGTTATGGACGTCAGGTATGGGTCGCTTAACACTTAAAATACACATCAGTTACTCGCTTTTTGTTTAGGGGGAAATTAACGTTGGAATGCTTGTTTATATTATCCTGAGTGTGAATAGAATACAGGAGGTCCTCGGGTTACGACACATCTCCCATTTACTGTATAGAGCCTTGTTTCGCACTTAAGTGGTTTTGCATTGTAAACGTCATAACGTGAACTTCGTGTTTGGTGTGCGCGGCGGAAGAATACACGGTTACGCGGCTCGTTTTTTGATAATTACTGCCTTAGGATAGGTGTTCGGAAAGGATAAGTGCTTACAGTATGTTATTTACATACAGTATGTACGTATGTTCCGGCTTACACCGAAAATCGGTTTACGACGCCACCTAGGAACGGATCTGCGTCGTAAGTTGAGAACTTACTGTATATACATTCAAAATCTAATTTAAAAGAAACAACAATCTGCATGTGGTTTATATCAGAAACAGTTAACTAGACGATGCTGAATGGCTCCCTGCTTACTGAAGTGTATTTCTGCATTATTCAACTGCTTTACTTTGTCAGGCTTAAGCACGTTATGCAGGGCTAACAATATTCCCTGCTGTGCTGAACAGCCACTGGGGTAAGGGAGTATTTTCTGGCCACTTTGGACATCAGAGAGAAGCAGCTTTTATTTGTTTTTCACATGCTAAGCTTTTCATCATCTCCATGGATTACAGGCTGGTGACAGTAAACAGAAATCCGAGATGCTGGTTGCTCCTCTGTGGACACCAAGTCCGCTGGCAGCTACTTTTTTTTTTTTTTTTTAATATTTGCCCATCTCTCTCCTCTCCTTTCTGTTCTTGCTTCTCCTTTTAAATGATGCATAATTTATTGTTGAAGCCTCACCTTAATAGTGATTACAGATGGCTTGTCTGTCTCTGGAGATCATGAACTGATTCCACACAGCCAACGTCTGTTGATCCGACTGGTGCAGGAAGCAGCCTTTGAAGTTACTTTCTAATCTTTATTAACGTTAAAATGATTGTAATGTGTTTTATTTTGACTTTCTGGCATTTAACTGCTATGCCGTCTCCATTTCCAGTGTTCTGGATTCCATCCCAGGCTTTCACACAATCCCGACCCAGCTCGGTGCCACTGATGATCCCCAATGGCAGAGTATTGATTCTGCTTATGTCCCACATTTTTTAAATCAACTCCTCTGCCTTTTGCCCCCCTTGTTTTAAGCGCTTAAAGCCAGAATTCAAACCTTTTCTATCTGCATTAGTCTCTGCTCTCTTTTGGTCTCTCTGAAAGTGGTGACAGTGAATCTCTATTTAACACGGATGCTTCTCCGAACTCAACAATGTGACCCATGTTTTAGCCTCAATCCGGTATGCAAATTTAGCTCACACCTTGTCATGTGACTTACGCATGCAGAACATTCTAAATAATCAACCATTATGGGCAAGCTTCCCACACGCCTTATACGGAGACCCGGGATCCTCTGTACTAGATGTAAACCACTGAATGACTTTTGTAGGTTGCTTTTTGCTTGCAGATCTTGTCAGTATAAAAGTCTTGGCACACAAAATCAATCTATAGTGTGCCTGCTGAAAACAAAACTACCAAAGAGTATCGAGGTAAAGTGCTGCCAGGCTCCTCGACTACAAAGGGTGCTGTTACTTCCACCACCACGTTGGACTGCAGACCCAAATACATTCATATTTCCCCTTTTTGTTTACTCTAGCAATTTTTTGGCTTATTTTGATGCCTTCTCACAGGTGGATTTTCTTTGTCTGTATGTTACATAGTTTGAAGATTTATAACAAACCCACTATTTAACTATTTTAGAGAAGCTTTTTTTAATCTTTGGCGTTCAGCCACATGACGTTCGTTTGACGATGATATGCAACTTACGTTTGACAATTAAAGGACTCGTATGTTACCTCAACAGATTCTTATGTTTGTTTTCTTGGCTAAACATCACTGTTACCTGTTTTCTGTTCCTCCCTTTAATTGCTACAACTAGACATGAGTGATCGGGCAAGAATATCATGATTCTTTTTCATGTTGGTTTGTAAGACTAATTTACAGTTGAACAAAACAACCAAACTAATTCTCATACTTGTAAAATCCAGCCCCATAAAAGAACAGAATAACAACACACTTGGTTAGTATAATGTCATTTTGCATTCAATCATCTCTCAGAAGTTAAATTTGCAACGTAGCAAGGCATAACAAGGTTCAGCTTTGTCCTCTTTCCCATGCTGCCTTGTGTTGCCGTTACTATAGTTTGATTTCTGTTCCTGGCTGTCGCACCAACGTATGGTCCTCACGCTATCTGGCATTCGCCTGTACTCTTTGGGGTGCTTGAACAGGTTCGTTGTTTCCACCAGAGGCACCAATTTTATCGTTGCATACTTTATACACGTCATCAGCCATGATCCTGTGTTTGCAAACAAATACAGACCTGCCCAGGCTGGGTTATACTCAGTAAATTGTCTAATGAAGAGTAGTGTCTGGGTTCCGTGTTAGCATTTTCAGCACAACTTTGGCATGTTGTTTCTCGTGATCTCTTAAGGCAGGACTGTGGAAGCCTACCAGTTAAGGTACTGAGCCCAGGGTTCAAATCCCACCTCGCTGCCACTGTTTAACCCACAACGTCTTGGATTGTAAGGTTGTATCAGTTGCAAGTCACTTTAAATAAGGGCATCTCCTACATGCAAATATCCCTACGTAATTTCCCTAATACATCATGCCTATCCTGTCAGTCATACAGCCTTTAGCTTTCATAACTTAAACAGCTGAGTACTTATTCCATTCTGTTTTAGTTCAGTGTTATGAAAGAGGCATCAACTATGACATGTTCCAATCCAAACCATTATTTAATAACAAACGTTGAGAATCTACATGTACTACAGGGATTCAGTCTGTTCTGCGATGTACAGTTTAGTGTTTCTGCCCCAACACCTGATCCAGCTCTTCATTAACACACCCTTCATGAGTGCAGCCCTGTGTGAGAGCAGGAAACACTGAACCAGGAGGAGTTTAATGAGTGTCGATCGGTAACGGAAAGCTGTGATGTAATACTGAATGATCTGCAGTTTCTTCTGTATCAGGAGGAGGAAAGTCAAACATTTAGGCATTAGAAAACTTGGGCAACTGGTTTCCCAGGATGACGCTGCGCTCAAGCCCCGCCTCTGTTATGGCTGCCAGTCTGACCACGCCCCCAGAGGACCCGTCACGCTCCATAGCAAGAGCCAGAGCTGGGGAAAGACGAGAACAGGTAAGCATGTCAGAGAGCTTAACGTTTGTATACAAATGGTGTTACTTAACCGAACCATGGCTTTGTTTACATGCAGAGTTTCAGTGCAAGTGAATTATATTATCTTTAGAAACTGGTCCACCCCAAGGATCGGGTCCCCCAGCACAAACAGAGTAATGTAGTGTACGCTGTGAAGTGCCAGGAGGATTGCCAGGAATTGTACATCGGGGAAACCAAACAGCCACTGGCAAAACGGATGGCACAACATAGAAGAGCCTACCTCATTCAGGTCAGGGACTCTGCGGTTTACACCCACCTACAGGCCAGTGGACACTCTTTCAAAGATGAAGACGTGCATATCCTTGATAGGGAGGAAGGAACGATGGTTTGAACGTGGGGTAAAAAAGAAGCCATTTTTGTAAAAAGGGGGGAACGTCCATCCCTGAACCGAGGAGGGGGGAGGGGGCCTCAGAGTACACCTCTCACCATCTTACAATGGAGCCATTGCAGCCCTTCCCCAATCATGGTGAATGGCACCACGTGGCCATTGTCGTTAATGGCTATGTAAATCTGCATATTAAACTGATCACAGGTCCCATTGTTATGCAATGGTGCTGCTACCAGTCATTATGCAACGTGCTGTATATAAGATTGGGGAAGTTTTCCAACTGCTGAGACTGAAGAAGTCACTTAGATGAGTGACGAAACGTTTCTCCAATAAAATCTATGTCCAGATGAACAGATTCAACTTCTTGGATTATCTTTATATTTACACTAAACTCAATTTGATAAAGACTGGCATTCACAAAGAGCTGGCAGGTTCAGCCAAAGGAATTTCATTATTATTATTATTATATTATATATATATATACACACACACGTTATGAGAACTGTCCTTCATTTGCTTAAATGCTTGTTTAAGCAAATTATGAACTTTACTTCTTCAGATAAAGAAGTTAACAGAGCCATTATTCATCACAGTATGGATTACTTGCCTTTTTCACTCAAAGTTTATTCATATTATTCTGCTTAAACTCTAGCTCTATAGGTACCTTACACTGTGCTTATAGGATCAATATGCCTAATTAGATGCATATAGTTACTCGCTGTGTACGGAATCCTAAAGTAGATACATACAGAAACGAACAGGAGCAAGATAACATAAATAGTTTGAAATATTTCCTGAAGTCCCTCTGTAGTCTTCATTAAGCCTCTTAAACCACTTCCTATCCAAAGGGTCTTGGTGACTTATTTCGGGATGTGCTCCTGGAAACCAAATGGATTTCAAACAGTCTCACAGGCTGTGTTTCTAATCCTCCCTGAAGCACTCTCACCCTCAGCAGTGAAGCGTAGACACTCCTCTTTGGTCATTCCACTCCTGTAGTTGGAATCGACAAAGCCATAGATGTAGGAGCTTCCTGATCCTCCGACAGAGACGGGCTGTCTCACCAGCATCCCACCCATAGGGACGGTGTAGACCTGCAGGAGAGGAAGAGGGAATGGAAATATTGAAATGGAAGGGACTGAGCAGTAGTTGTGCAGAGAAAAGTGTACTGACCTTTCTGTGGTTAACAGATTTAGTCCATGCAAAAAATGCTTGTGTGTTATCGCAGGCCAAATCCAAATGTTTATAGAATCTCCATCGCCCATAGGTTGGTTATGTTTTAGTATATTCATATTAAGTACAGTACATGTACCAGTGCTGTACGGCATTGGAAACAATGTTTAATCGTCTGAAGTTCGCGTTTTGAAAGCACAAACCTTGGATAAATGATTGGACATGTTTGGAACACGCAAATGGTGCCCATTCTTGGGTAGCAGTTCCCTGTGTGTTGCAAGAAGTCAATGATTAAGCCGTTCCAGTGCAGTGCCTTTTCCACCCTGTTGTGCTTTTGTGCATTTAAGCATAACTGTTAGACATGGGTCAGGTCCAATATTGACCTCATTCACTCATGACAGGGCTGATACACTCACCGATCCATCTTACCATGAGCATGCGGCAGCTTCAGCCTGCGACTCATTGAGCTCATAGTAATAGCTGTTGGTTTAACTAATGTCATTTGTGTGGAGAATTTGTCTGGAAACACCAAAAAGCAAGACATAATTGTCTTGGAAGGCATGTGGTAGCCTTACACTCAATAAAAGCTATCTATACAGCGAGAGATGACGTCTACAAGGTGATAACTACCAGAAAAGGTTTCTCTATGCATTATTAAAGGGAGCTGGTCAGTTTTTGTGGGACTGAGGAGGATATTTTGCGGGTCTAAGCGTCGACCACAGTAAACACATTCACGAGTTATGCTCACCTGTCCTCCTCTGCGTTTGTCCCAGCCTGCTACGATGATGCCGGCCATCAGCTCCTCCCTGTACCTGTAGCACATGTGCTTGAACAGATTCGCAGCCGTCTGCACCAGCGGGGGCTCGTCCAGCTCGATACTGAGAGCAAAACACACCCCTTATTTATGGCTGATCCGGGACTTGAAGCTGGAGGTTCTTGTTACAAATATGACAAAGTAGTAACGCATCTAGAGCTAAAGTCAGGGCTGATTTTAAGTCTTTCATACATTGTACTTAAATAGTAAAGTATAAGTCAACATACGATATTTATTATAAAAAGCACATGATTCGGGTTCACCTGTGAAAGCTCAGCTGGTAGCTGACGGCATCGGCGATGGCCTGAGTGTCAGCTGCAGATCCTGAGCGGCAGCAGAAGATGCGCTCGTGGATGGGTGTCAGCTTGTCTGTTACCCTGTTAGCAATGTAGGCTCTGGAAGAAAGAATAAGCATCTTAGATTGTCTACGTCCTTCAGAAGATTCTATGTAACCTGCCACTTCGTAACACTGCTTTCTCACCCTGTTGTTGTACGAGAGTCTGCCCCGATCACAACTCCCCCATCAAACTCCACCGCCATGATAGTAGTCTGAAAGAGCAGGTTAATAAACCAATTAAAGGTGTACGAGGGGGAATTCTCTATATAGCGCCTCTAGGGGTCATTAAGGTGAACTACGCAAAACTGGGCAACGAGTAGTTTCCACACAAATCCAGCAGAAGTTTATTTTTAATACGGAGGTATGAGAACAAACAGAAGCTTGGGTGCAGCTAAGGGTTTTAAAACCACCGGTCCAGGTAACGTGTCGTCACACTGACGTATGTTTGCAAAAAGTGTGCGGAGTCTGTATAACGTACGAATGTATAAGACGCCGTTAATTTCCTCCAACAATGGTAAATACAACTTTTGCAACTGAATACTTTAACATAACTTACATTGTTTAATGTTGAACTAAAGCGTTTGTTGACGTTACTCATTACAAAGAGAAGCTAACGCTAGCTAGGTACGAATGTACCATATTCATTGTACTGTTTAATAACAATACTTTATTATTTAAACCTAATTCAGGACGTTACAAGTAACCCAACCGAGGGAAATATGACTAAAACTCATGTTAGGGCAAATAAGTGTTTCGGACCTTTGTTATAGCGCTAGCCCCGATGTAACTCTCAGGCTAGCAAGTTAGCAAAAATGTGCCATCTCATACCTCCAACCGCTGATTAAATCCACAGCTCGCGGCTATTTTTTCTTTTTCATAGCACATAAAAACGATATTCCTCCATACTCACCCCTGTGCTGACTTCTTTACCGTCCCAGTTCGGTACCAAATCATTTTGATTAGAAAGAAGCTCACCGCGCCGGTTCGCTGTAACACAAGCCGCCATCTCGCTTACTAAAGAACACGAAAGGCTGAGCTCCAAATAACACGCTATGCCCTATATCAGTTCACTACACCGGTACAATGTACGAATAATCAAGTACCCTATATAGTGCACTTACTATCTATATTATTCGGATATTCGGGACGCAACCAAGCTTCACGTCAATTATACGGAAAGCAATGTATCCCCATGTTCTGTTTCAGGGAGAAAAGTAGTTTTTATTAGTCGTAGCAGAAGTTGTTGTTATTAATTATAGGAGGCACTGACAAAACTAAAAACACTATTTAATGGCAATTACTATGCGTATGATATTAAACAACCAAATTTAAATTAAATTAAATTAAATTTTGCCTACTGATAAGCTATAAAATAAAATAAAATAAAAACACTGAGAAGTGAAGTGAATAAGATTGACAGTGTGAAGCTCTGGACAATGTTCTGCTGGGAATCCTTGGATCCTGGCATTCATGTGGATGTTGTTTTGACATGTAACGTCCACCTGAACATTGCTCCAGACCAAATGCACCCCTCCATGCCATGTCAACTATATTCCTTAATGGCAGTGACCTCATTCAGAAGGTAATAGGTGTTGACTTCGCCTCTAAATTACCCAGATATCAATCCTATTGAGCACCTGTAGGATGTGCAGGACCCACCTTTATTAAGCCAACACCCCAATTTAGTGGTGACAGATTATTTTGTTCTTTTGTGTCTTAAAGGTCAATAATTTTCCCAAAAAGCAATTTTCAGCAGAACATCACACTCCCTAAACCGTTTTGTCTTCTTCTCACAGTGCATCCTGGTGCCGTGACTTCGCCAGGTGAATGGTGCACATGTACCCAACTGTCTATGTGATGGTAAAGGAAACAGGACTCCAGATGACCTGCTTTTGATGATGGCCCGGGGTTAACATGGTGAGCTCTTTGACTAGGTAGCCTCTTATTCAGCACGGAAATCCCAAAGAACACAGGGTAGAGACATAAGCCCTGGAAAGGTTCTTTGATGTTATGCCTGTGAAATTATACAGTTTTCAAGTGTTTTAAGATTAAATGCTCACTGCGTTTCCACAGCAATTCTGACCTTGCATTAAGAGAGATTTTAGAATTTACAGATAAAGGAAGACGCAATTACATACGAAACAAAAGTGCTTTAGTCCTGCCGGAGCATCTGTATTGATCGTGAGATATTTTGAACTCGGCGCAGCTGTAATCCACACGAGACCCACAGAGGAAGAAGTGAAGAGCTCACTTCAGTGCCGATGGTGCGCTATTGATCTGCTTATGCACACACACACACAGAAAGCAGGACAAATGATGGGTTGTCTTTTTATCAGTTCCTCAGGGACGTTTCTGTGAAGGTCCTGACTTGCTGAATGATGGCAGCAGATGGCTTTGCTCATTATTTGTTTTAGAGAAAGATCCGGGCCTTTCGTCTGTTTGAACAGCAGCCCTGGTGTGTCTCTGATCTGAAGAGCAGCTCTGAGGTCAGCCAGAACCTGTGACATGAAACAAAGCCTGACCTGAACATCTCTAGGTAGATGCTGTAGGCTTTTAAGACCTCCTATGCATACTAAAAAAAGCCATTCCACCAAACGGCTGCCATGTCCGTCCCCTGGACGTTATGTGTGTAGATAATTCATATATGTAACTGCAAGAAACACTTTATTATTACGCAAAGTGTCCTGCACAGTGATGCAATTGCAAATGTATGGTATATAATTTAAAACGTTCATAAAAACTACATAAAACACTGTAAAATAGCATTTGTTAGCTGATCTTCATCTTGGAATACAAGTATAGGAATGTTATGTTCCTCTGTAAGATAATTGGCAGAAGGTAAGCTGGTGGTTAACCAGCAGCTCAATTTGGGCACTGTGGATAAAATGTACTGTCACTTCAACCAGTTTTCAACCAAAGGACCCCCGGAACATCACAGAACCTTCTACAACTTGAACCATACCTTGCACTCATTGAAGGCCTAGCATCATTTACATACAGGCAGAAACCAGCTTCATCTGACCAGATAACACATTTCCAGTCATGAATAGTCCAATTTTGTCTTTTCACCCACTGCAACTTTGTGAGCAGAAGTGAGCAAACGCCTCTTGTGTTCCACTCTGCTCCGTATGTTCATGGTATGTGATTCCCTGCAGAGTGTTCTTTCAGAAATTGGTTGTGAAGGACGTGCATTGACTTCTAAAAGCAATTCTTGGGTGGAAGGCGATGCTTCATAACCCGTGAAACACGCCGGCGGTCCCTGTACATCAGTTTCATCTTTTGGCCACAGTTCTGATGAGAATTTCCTGTAGACTGGGTTTTTGCCACTGCGGGTAGCCCTGTATGATCGTACGCTTCGATACCCCTGCAAATTTCACACTATGGAATTTTAGCCCATTCCTCTGTACAGAACAGCTTCAGCTCTGGGGTGTTGGTGGGTTTCCTCACATTAGCTGCTCGCTTCAGGTCCTTCCACAACATTTCGATTGGATTAAGGTCAGGACTTTGACTTGGCCATTCCAAAACATGAACTTTATTCTTCTTTAACCATTCTTTGGTAGAACGGCTTGTGTCCTTAGGGGTCGTTGTCTTGCTGCATGACCCACCTTTTCTTGAGGTTCAGTTCATGGACAGATGTCCTGACATTTTCCTTTAGAATTCTCTGATATAATTCAAAATTCATTGTTCCATCAATGATGGCAAGCCGTCCTGCCCAGATGCAGCAAACAAAACAGGCCCAAACCATGATACTACCACCAACATGTTTCACAGATGGGATAAGGTTCTTATGCTGGAATGCAGTGTTTTCCTTTCTCTAAACATGACGCTTTTCCTTTAAACTAAAAAGTTCTGTTTTGGTCTCATCCGTCCACAAAACATTCTTCCAATAGCCTTCTGGCTTGTCCACGTGATTTTTAGCAAACTTTAGATGAGCAGCAATGTTCTTTTTGGAGAGAAGTGGCTTTCTCCCTGCAACCCTGCCATGCACACCATTGTTGTTCAGTGTTCTTCTGATGGTGGACTCATGAACATTAACATTAGCCAATGTGAGAGAGGCCTTCAGTTGCTTAGAAGTTACCCTGGGGTCCTTTGTGACCTCACCAACTATTACACGCCTTGCTTTTTGTTGGTCGACCACTCCTGGGGAGGGTAACAATGGTCTTGAATTTCCTCCAGTTGTACACAATCTGTCTGTGGATTGGTGGAGTCCAAACTCTTTAGAGATAGTTTTGTAACCTTTTCCAGATGAGCATCAACAACTCTTTTTCCACAAACATGTTGTGAAGAGCAGACTTTGATAGATCCCTGTTCTTTAAATAAAACAGGGTGCCCACTCACACCTGAGTGGCATCCCATTGATTGAAACACCTGACTCTAATTTCACCTTCAAATTAACTGCCAGTCCTAGAGGTTCACATACTTTTGCCACTCACTAATATGTAATATTGGATAATATCCCTCAATAAATAAATGACCAAGTATAAGATTTGTCTCATTTGTTTAACTGGGTTCTCTTTATCTACTTTTAGCACTTGTGTGAAAATCTGATGATGTTTTAGGTCATATTTATGCAGATTTATAAACTCTAAAGTGTTCACAAACTTTCAAGCGCCACTGTATTTATAGCCCGTTCATCCTTGTACAATGCCATCTGCAGGCACCTGAAGTTACTACCACCTTAAATAAGCAAGGTAACTATTTTTTTGGTCCCGGGAGCTTATTTCATTTCCTCCTCATGCGTTTTTTAACATTATGATATCAGACCCATTTCAGCTGGCAGGCTAGAGCACACACAGAAGGCAGATTATGACAAACCCCTGATTTTTTATTCCATGCCTAGGGATATTTAAATACATTCATGGCATCATTTATTTCTATATACTGCAAGATGTGGAAATCCTGACAGGACCTATCACAATCTCTCCTGCCCTTTCAGTCTATGCGCATACAGATGAGAGGGGAGAAATAGATGGTCTGTATATCTCTCTGCAGTGTGTGTGTGTGTGTGTGGGTGTGTGGGTGTGTGTGTGTGTGTGTGTGTGTGTGTGTGTGTGTTCATTTAGTCACTTGCTGACTGTGCTGCAATTCTCTCTAGCAATAAGCAGCAGTGGCTTTAGATCTGTCTGCACAAGTTCTACTCAGCTAAATTTAGCAGCTCTGCCCACTGCCATCGCACTGCTGTAATAAACACACTTATCATCCCTACTGTACAGCCTGTACATCACCCATACGGCACATCATTTCTACTCTACTGTACATCATCTGTACAAGAGGGAGAGGAAACGGGACCCAACAGCCCATAGCACCTTCTTCTATTGCTCCATAGTCCAGTTCTGACTCTTGCATCCCCTTTGTAGGTGCGTTTGAAGCCGGACAGGGGTTAGCCCGGTGAGCACTCTGATTGATCTGTGATTATTAAGTGTCATAGTCAGCAGGGGTCGCTGCATTGTGCATTCCTCCCATAACCAGCATTAAACATTTGGACCAGGGATCCTTTGCTGCTATGCATCGAGTCTTTGGTGCCAACACCCTGTACCCAGCTGGTGGTTTGTCCCTCCTCGAACCACTAGGTACTCACCACTGCTGACCGGGAGCAGCCTTATTGTTTAAGGGGTTACAAGGCCATCAGAATTTGTCCCTTGTTAATGAAGTGGCCCTAACATTTCTCACAAATCCAGCATGTCCACTATAATATATAACGAAGCTTAACATACTATTGGAACGACATAAAAAATATTCACACAGGTAATTAAAAACTGTAAGTGTGTTTAATTTTCATGTGTGTTAAGAGCACAATGCTAAAGGCCAATGGTAAGAGAAATGGCTCACAGTCCAGGGAATACATCACATCGTTTATCATACTGCATATTGTGTTGAAACAGCTCCAAAAAGTTACTATTCATTTTTCACCACTGTAATATAAATAATTTGTCTTTTCACAACTACCCCAGATATTTCTGACCCACTTTCTCTGGCCCTACAAAACCGATAGGTCTTTGTTTTCTTTGATAAGCTTGCCATATTGACCTATATGGTGTACAGTGGTGAACGTCTGGATGCACAGACAGGGATAAAACATTCATCTTTATTTTATCCTTTCATCTGGGATCTCTGGTTAATCTGACCCAGTGTAAGCTGCAGGAGCATTGGTGTTTTAGTCCGAGGGGCATCATCGCAAATCCCCCTCTGCCCCTTATTTCGAAAGGGTTGAGATAGATAAAGAGAGAGCTAGAGAGAGAAAAGAGAAGCAATCTTTTCGGTGCTGAATAAGGCCATCACTGAGCTGATATATGGGCCTGCAGGAAAGGACTGGTCATTGTTTTGAGGTCAGATATAAGATGGTTTAATTCTATCTTTCAGCCTGGCATTTTCAAGCTAAGGAAATCTTTTTGATACTACAATGTGTTATAGACCGACGAACTGATATTTCACCTCCGTCTTCTGAGGTTTGTGCGTTTGTGATCCGCACTTCTTCAGTTTCTTTTTGCGTTTCCGTCATCAGCTGCTATGTTTGCTAGCCGTGGCGCCAGTGGTGGAGGCAAAGGAGGGAAGTACTCAGTAGAGGACATCTATGGCTTCAGTAAGAAACCAAAGACTTCTTTGGGAAGCGGAGGTCCCCTCGGGGGCGGCACGGGAAATAAAAACAGTACTAAGGTAGGCAGTCGGGGGCAGAAGAATGAATCAGAAGAACTGGCATCGCAGATCTTGGAGGCGGCACACAGACTGGTGGAACGCAAAAGGCTGGAGCTTTACCTGAGAGAGTGTGGACTGTCTCTCCACCAATGCCAATCTGAGAAACAGGCCATGATGTACAGGTGTGTGTGGGGGGAGTCGGGTGTCAAGCTTACATTTTACCAAATGTCCCCACAAGGATTGAAATAGATGATATGTTTAACCTTGTCTTGCTGATAGAAATGTTGGTTTTTGTTGAAAGACAAACTATTACTTTATTTTGAGGACTCAGAAGAGCAAAAAAAAGTTACAGCGGTTAGGGTTAGAATGAATTCGCTACAGTAATATTGTGTCAAAGGAAAGTCCTTACAATGATAGAAAGGTGTGTGTGTGTGTGGGGAAGTTATTGTGTAGAGAGCATGGGAAACACCTACACTCCTGAACATATACGCTAGCTGTAAGTAGGAGTCAATATTAAATGTTCAGCAGTCTTTTTAGCTTTGATGGGTCCAATTACTCACCAACTACCCTAAATACCCCCTACATACTCACCAAATCCCCAAACAAGCCACTATCCCTTTGATATTTCAACTTCTTTTTCTTTGTCTTTGTCATTTAGAGCATTTTATTTATTATAGAATATAGCCTTTCATATGACTAATAAATAAATAACATTTACTTTGTAGGACATTTATTTAGAGAGAGAAAAAGACAGATATTTGTTCACAGGCTATTAAGATTTCATCATACATCAATAATGGGGAAGCTATGCTGTGATATGCCGTGCCTTGGGGCAGTTGCTTGGTTCACTTGTTCTCCAGCTTTGCCCTTGAGGCCATATTTGTATCTGTGCTCAGGTGGTGCAGCTACCTATCGCAGTAGCCCAGCACTGAGGTGACCAGGGTTCATGCCTTTGAAGCTGGATTGGGCATCGTATTCCAGCATGTTCAGGTGTGTCTGACGTACGGGGGGGGGCGATTGGGTTGTGCTTCCAATGGTGACCAGCATACCAGTGTCCAAAACAAAACATACCCAGGTTTTTTTCAGAATGGATAGCATTTTGTATGTATGTTTGTTTTATGAGGTTTTGTTAATGTCTTTTTTTAACATTGTGAATTCATAGTCAGGTTTCTACGTGTTTGGAATAACTACAAGTTTGATAAGCTGACAGTAGCAGCAAGCTAACCAAAACATTTTGCTTAAAAGGTACAGCCACGTACCTTTTTTATTAGTGGGATTTCTAATGATGGATGAAGTGAGGGTTAGATGACGTGGCGGTGTCGTGTCGCTGATTTCTGAGTCGATAAAGATTCCAGAAAGATTCCAACTTTACCTTATAGGGCAATAATTGAAAACTAAATACGCTTTCATGCTACATTAGGGAGCAGTAAACAATATCTAACATGTATGCGCCCATAATAGTATTTAAAACAGTACCCCAGCACTACAGGCCATCTCATTATGACCCACTATATTAAATGGCAGTGAGTCTAGCAATTTCAGACACGAATGCTGGCTTATGGATCTTACATTTACATTTATAGAAGTGTCTTCTAGGTCAACTGCATGCTAGCCGAGCTGAGGTTCTGTTTAACTGCATGCTAGTTATCAGTTCTGTAGGTACCACATGTAGGAATGCTTGTCCTTACAGGGTGATCGCTAAATATTCAGTAAACTTTATTGCTAGATGAAGGATCTGCAGACTTAGAACGGCAAATTTTCATGCTAACCATGGAAGACCAGGGGTGCGTCTGAAATCGCAACCGATTCACTATTTAGTGTACTATTTAGGATGTCGGCCATTTTGTAGGGTTGTCCGAATTCTCAGTGGACAAATCGATTCCCTATCTAGTACACTACTTTGTTACCCATAATGCACTGTAAATATAGTGGACAACCGATGTACACTACTTACAGACTAACGTACCACAATGCACAGCGGTTTCTTTTGGCTTTACTCGGTAAAGATGACATATAAATCCGAAACCACCGGAGTGATGATTTATGTACAAATATAAGTACAAAACATTATTTAATGACTATCAAGCGACAAACAGTTGATCATAATGTGTTCCTGAATCTGTTCTCCAGCTTAAGCAGCAATCTTATGGTAATCAATCAGCAATATGCATGCCGTTTCACCATCTAACCAAGCACTAGTTTGTTATTTTTAACCAGGTCCTAGTTTGTAAAAACAGAAACTAATCCTGCATGCCAGACTATTTTGAGATATTACATCATGTAAGCCGTTTAGGACATTCCAGCTAAGGACTCTCTCAAGGGACAGCAGGGTACTTTTGGACGTCAGAATGCTAGCTGAGGAGTTTTTCGATAAGATGCTTGGAAGGTAAATTCAGACAGGCTCTGGAGAACTGAATCTACCAGGAACCTTTTTAGCATCATGTATGCAGTCTGCAGCCATTTCTGCCATTTTTTTCTCCCTGATCACTTTCAACTAACAGCTTTGATCCACAACACTACAATTCCCAAGACGCTTCGCGCTCTCTGCAGGTGATGCTCTCTACCCCAGTTGCCATGGGAACTGCAGGCTCTGCTCCGGCTGAGCTGACATGAGCTTGTAGTGCCCTCACATAGCCAGAGAGAGAGATGTGTGTAATCAAGGCAGGTCCTGCATGACTTGGCTTCTTTCAGGTTCAGAGGAAGCAGGCATGAAAGGTCGGATCACTTCAGTGCAGAAACGCTGAAGCCGCAGTCTATAAACTCTAAATTAAGTAGCTTCTCCAGTCTCTTTTATTCAATTTACTTTGTTTATGGTTAAAGCCCAGAGTTTTGGAACATCTCTAAATAGGATTTCTTCATAGCCATTCATTCATATTTATGATCCTTTTTATCCTGGTCATGGTTTTGGCAAAGCTCTGATTCTGGACCCTGTACAGACTGACAGTCCGTGTGGAGCCAGTACTCTCATACTCATTCATTCAGTCCATCTAACGGGAAGAGTTTGGAGAATATGCCAAACTCTGGCAGAGCAATTACACAACATGCCATGGTCATAGCCACTATTCTGTTGGGGGTAGGAATGAGTCGGTGGCTTCAATTTAGAAAAATTAGATATTTAAAAATATGTATTATTTCTTAAAGTTTTGCATAAGGGTGCAGTGTTTAGAAGAAGAGCTGCTCTTAAAAATGGGTGACACTGCAGTTTGTTCAACTAAAATATATAGATAAAATAGTCATATAAGCTAAAGTGACAAGCCTGTTTTGAAAATCTAGTGAGTGAATAGTACAGATTTTTCTTTTGACATTTAGTAAGTAAAAGTAAAAAGTTATAGATGCCTAAAAAAATACTTGCGTACCACCGGGGGCTATTTGTTGTTTTGCTTGCCGGTTTCTTTCCTACTTTGCATATAACTGAGCCACATGATTGTAATGAATGCGTTGGGTTTCAGTTGGAGAAGCGACCACATTAAATGAACATGAACAGACAAAAAGAGGACGATGAGCACCCTTTTTTTACACAAATCAGCAGGGAAACTGATTGCTATTTTTCTCCACATTGTTAGGGATGGTGTCCTGAAGGATGTGCTTGAGCTCTAGATGAACGGATGATAACAGAGATCGAGAATGGGGGATTTATCAGAGGCCCATAGATATAAGAAGGCTTAAATATCTGTGTGTGTGTGTGTGTGTGTGTGTGAGAGAGAGGGAGAGAGAGTGAGTGTGTGTTGGAGCAAGATGGAATGACGGCATAGAACGAAGAGTTGAGTTGAGATTTGGAGATGAAGAGGGAGAAAGGGGGTGGCACAGACTGTCCTAGTTCTCTCTGCCATCTGTAGATAATCCAGCCAAAAGTCTTCTGCTCTGTACTAATGAGTTTGCTGCTGCCACTTTCAGCGACCTCATATGCTGGCATTAGTATGAGTGCGCATACTTCGATCAGCCAAAACACGAAAACCACCTGCTCTGTAACGATGTTTAGGTCGGTGTTGTGCATCAAATTAATGTCCACGTGAATGTCCGGAGCCGGAGTTCCCCAGCAGAACATTACTCAGAGCATCACACTCCCTTCATTGGCTTGTCTTCTTCCCAGAGCGCATTCTGGTGCTATCACTTCCCCAGATAAATGTTACACCAGAGCTTCCATGTGATGGAGAAGAAAATGGGACCCATCGGACCACTGCCCCTCTTCTACTGCTGTAAAGTTCTGATGTCCAATGAGGGCACTTTTGAGGGCGAACAGGAGTTTGCATGGTGAGCACTCTGACTGGTCTCACCAGGGGGCGCTGCACTGTGTGTTGTGACACATTCCTTCCATAACCAGTATTATTATTATCAGATGAGCCTTGGGTGCCTACACCCTGTCGTTGTGGATAGTGGTACTGTCAGTAGGTACTCACCACTGCTGTCTTTGAGCACCCCATAAGCCTTGTTGTTTAACTTTAACCCAGTCCTTGTTAAAGTGTCTCAGTTCTTTACTCCTGCACATTTCTCCCACATCAGATACATCCACTATGAGAACCTACTGTTGACTCGTCTAATCTATCCCAGAGCTTGTCCTGTGTAGTGGAACCAGATAATCATTGTCACTTGTTACGTGTTTGTGTGTCTCTGAATGTGTGTTTGAATGGCATTTTTAAAACTCTGAAGCACTTAAGAGCTTCCTCTCCCGCGAGACAGATCTATTTCCTGGGTTTCTGCTGTCAAAGAGAGAGATTCAAACTTTCATGAATAATTGAGCTGCAGGTTCCAGTGGTCGCTCGAGGCCTGAAACCACTGAATCCGCAGCATGTAAAAATTAGGTCAGGAACAATACTATTATTTATAACGGAACTGAGATCAGAGGTCTGGGCAGAGCTGATATTGGAGGTACACAGAGTATCTCGGTCTTGGAGTTGAGATCGGTAATACTGGAGAACTGACTATCGTAGGCATGGGTTTGCGTTGCTGCATCGGTTGATGGTAAATAATCTTTACTTGCATTTCCCAAGCACTTTTTTGGAACTCCAGTACTCTTGCTCATTCGCAATACAGGTTTGCGCTGTTTGTCAACATTATATTCTGTAAAGCAGGACGAAACAGGACGTTGACGGAAGTGGGCGTTGACCAGACATTATCATAGTCACACAGTAGTAGGGGTGGGTATTGAAAAGGGCTTCATGATACATGGGGCACGATACGATTACATCACAATACATTGCGACACGATGCATATCGTGATATATATTTTACATAGTTCACTAAAAGTATAAAAACAGCTGGTCCAAGTTTGAAATTTTTTGTCTAGTCATTGACGATATGTTATATATGATCATTACACCATTGCTAAACCAACAAATCTAATGGTGGCCTAAGACTTTTGCACAGCACTGTAGCTTGGTTAAGGCTGTGGACCATTAATTCGAAAGGCTGAGAGTTCAAATTCCAGTTCCACCAAGGCCTTGAGCATGGCCCTGAACTGTCACCTTAGTTAGAAGAAATAATCCAGAGCCTATCCTGAAATCCACTGGGCACAGGCAAATTACACCCCATACAGGAAGCTTGCCCATTGCAGAGTTCACTGACCATCTGACCTTTGCTTCGCAAGTCCAGCCCAGGGTTCAACCCAGGTCCTCAAGAACTGCTGTCTAGCAGCTCACTCTTATCGCTTGAGTCACAGGAACTGCTCAGTTGCTCTGCTAAATACTGCAAATGTCAAAGTGTCACGAAAAAGCATTAAATAGATTAGCTGAGGGACCTGAGGCTTCCAACCAATGATATATCCTCAAAGTCAAGGCTCCATCATCTCACCCCTCACATTTAAATCACGACTCCCAAATGGTGCCTTGTGGGTGGACATGGCTATATCTTACATTTGCGATGGGGTTAAAAAGCACAGTGGAAGTGTGTCTCTGAATCTGTCTCACCCATGCACTCCCAACATACCACATCCAGTTCTGATATCCAGCAGACTTGCCGATGTGTCTTAGGACACACTGTGATGGTGTTTAAAATATTGAGACTATTATTAGGAGAGCAAACAGTCCCTGTCTGTTCTCCAAGCAAGACCAAACATGTCAGTTAAGCACTTCAGTCATCTGGGCCAAGATCGTTCTAAAAAGGGGTCCCACAATTCGAAGAATTTGAGAGGTTGATATCTTTATAGCACTAGACAGTGTTGCTTCATTGGGAATTAAACTAGTGACGACTTGATCCCATATTTTATTAAAAAATCAGACCACATCGCCTTAATGATGCCATCTGAAGCAAGTGACAGGTTTGCTATATATAGAAAAAATGGGGACTGAATTGACTTCTAAATTAGAGCAAGAGCTCTTTGTCCTTCAGTGGATCCTATTTTTCCCAATATTCATGCGGACCTACTTTTGCCAATTAATTTGCAATGATCTTAATTATGGCTTTAGTAGGACATTCCTTGCAGGCAAATGTCTGGATTTTCACACACATAGCAGTAATGCAGGTTTTCCATATCCAACGTTACCTTCTTTTTCATCTTTTGTTATAATTCCATATATAACGGAGGAAAATGAAGGCCATGCATCACTGCCCTAGACGTCTGTAGTGCCAGGACTGGCAGTGATGTGGATGTTACTGCAGTTATTGTCGCATCAGACAATTACATTTACAGCAAATAGCAGGCGTCCTTATCAAGAGCTGAGCAGTTGCTAAAGGGTGGCAGCTTGGTAGAGTTTGAGCTCAACTATTTAGTAATTCAGAGCCTTAAGTAGTGAGCCTCTTTTGGTCCTTAGTCCATCTGAAACATATTGATAAGAAGCCGAATATAACCATTCCCTACAGCAGGTTGCAAAATATGCATGTTTCTCGTTGCACCAGTGTCCCTTCGTCTACAGACTAATGCCCAGCAAGACAAACTCTTGGTCATGAACTCGTAATGTACTGGATTCAGACGCCAGTCATTAAAGGTATAAGTCTGTCTTTCTGTTATTACAAAGTATGATTGTGAATTAATGTCGGTATACACATGCTGTATGGTAACTGTAGTTTCTAGTGGCGACACAGTGGTGTAGCGGTTAGCACTGTAGCCTCACAGCTCCAACATGCCCAGTTCGATCCTGACTTTGGACGTGCGCCCTACGATGGATTTGCGTCCTGTCTAGGGTTGTTCCTGCTTTGCACCCTGTGCCACCGGCTAGGTACCGGCTTTCCCCAACCTTGACCAGAATTAAATCAATAAGTAAATGAAATGAAATTATCACAACATTTATTTCTGTCCAGAGTTGCATTAATTTTTCCCCAACATCTTGTACTGATGATGGGAGATTTGTACCACTGTGCAAAGTCTTCTCCAGCACATCCCAGAGATTTAGTGGGGTTCAGGTCTGGACTCTGTGGTGGCCAATCCATGTGTGAAAATGATGTCTCATGCTCCCTGAACCACTCAATTTAAACCCAATGAATCCTGGCATTGTCATCTTGGAATATGCCCGTGCCACCAGGGAAGAAAAAATCCATTGATGGAATAACCTGCCGGTTCAGTATATTCAGGTAGTCAGCTGACCTCATTCTTGGGCACATAACATTGTTGAACCCAGACCTGACCGACTGTATCAACCCCAGATCATAGCACCGCCCCCACAGGCTTGTACGGTAGGCACTAGCATCACTTCAGCCGCCTCTCTTATAACCCTGATGCACCCATCACTCATCAGACCACATGACCATCTTCCATTGCTCCAGAGTCCAATCTTTATGCTCCCTAGCAAACTGAAGCCATGTTTGCCAGTTATCCTCACTGATGAGTGGTGTTCTCAAGGTTACACAGCCGTTAAGTCCCAATCCCTTGAGTTCTCTTTGCATTGTGCATGTGGAAATGCTCTTACTTTCACTATTAAACATATCCCTGAGTTCTACTGTTGTTTTTCTACGATTTGATTTCACCAAACATTTAAGTGATCGGCGATCACGATCATTCAAATTTTTTTCCGACCACATTCCTTCCTCGCAGATGATGTTTCCCCACTGTCCTTCCACTTTTTAATAACGCACCAGACAGTTCTTAACCCAATTTTAGTAGTTTCATCTCCATAGATGCTTTCTATGCTTGATGCATGCCAATAATCTGACCCTTCTGAAATAGATGAACATCTTTTCCACGACCACAGGATGTCGTTCAACATGGTTGTTTAACAAATGAGAAGCTACTCACTGCATCAGTTAGGGTTAAATAACTTGTTTCCAGCTGAAACAATCGCCAATGCAGTAATTATCCAATGGGAGGCTCTTACCTGTTTGCTTAGTTAAATCCAGGTGGTGACCTAGTTTTTGGCCAGGCAGTGTGGGAGCCACGGCCCTAAGAAGTTCTCTGTGGGTCAGTTTAAGAAGTACGGGCACCCTGAGTCTATTCTTCTTCTTCTTTTTTTTTTTTTAATGTAAGAACACTTCTAAGAAGTGGAATAAGAAGATTCTTGATGTACATATAAGGTCTTTCAATTTAACATTGGTGTTAGTCAAAGAATTTTGAGACGAGTAAATGATTATTTAATGCAATTTATATGATTAACAAAGAGTCATTTGAGTTGATCTTGGAAAAATTTACGTTTATGTGAAATTGTCATTGGTGTTACAGCCCCTGCTTACATGCAACACTTAGGGTATTAAGGAGAAATATATTTCTTTATTGTCACAATATTATGATCAGACTCTGGTCTGTACATAAAGTCTGCACAGGCGTTTTTGAGCCTTATGTCATTGGTGTCAACCCACGAGACAATGAGACAACCAGAATGCCTCCTTATTTCTGAGAATGACCCACTTCTTTGTGATGCACAACTTGCGTCCAAACGGTTCAATGAGTCAAGCTTTCGACATGGTCCTGCACAAAATAATTCTTTAGCTATATATATAGCGCTGTATAAGGTTAATGTGTTCTCTATTTAGGACAGAGATACCACTGCCTCAAAATGACTTTGAGCCCCACATACATGTTTGACCTGGACTTATCCGGTTAGCCGTGGTGCTTAACACGGACGACTTCAACACCCTATTGTCTTGTTGTCTGTAATCCAGCATGCGCGGTGTAACTTGTCGGTTAATTAGCAAGCTTTCTGTGTGATTAATCAGGTGTGCGAGAGCAGGAAACAAACTGACTTGCTTCCCCCACCGCAATGACAGTCAGGATCGAGTGCCAGAGTGGAATATAAAGTGGAAATCAGCAGTACTGTTCAGCAATATGGTCAGTTCCTCATCCTCATTCCCTCTGTCTACCGAGCTTCCCCTAATCCTCCTCACTCTTTTATTATCTGCCCCACTTTCGCTCGATCTGCCTCCCTCTCTCTTTTTATATTAATCCGTTTCCCTTTAATATAATCTCTCTCCCTCTATATATAATATACATCCCTATCATGCTGTCTATTTACTGCATAGCAAAGCAGCATTCTGATTGGACAGTAGCTCTGCACAGGTTCAGTCCCAATTGGCTGCTATTAATCTTGTAAAGTCTTCCTGCTCTGGTTTACCTTCCTCAGAGAAACATAAACCTTTTGTTCATCATCATAATTACAATAATGTACCTGCATTACTCTTAAAATGTGATTGTAGCATCATCCAAGCTCTAGACAATCTCGCCGACTAAGCACTTATGTTCTAGGATCAATTTATGTGAACACTTGTATTTAATACATCGTACGACCTTCTTAGCTTTCTTGTAATGCTGAACAGACTTGCATTTTGAGGAAAAACAACAATTTAGACCACAACTGTGATGTCATTACATTTTTAACCAGACCACATCTACCTGGTGTTATGACTTGAACAAAGATCAGATCGGATACGTAGATAAAGCAGAAATCCAGGTCGTTCCAGCGCGTTCTTAGACGTTTTCTTGAAGCTGTGTTTTATATTCAGACCACAGTGCGTGCATTTGATGTACTGCTGTCACCGGTGCAGTGGTTGCCGCAGGGAAACAACATCTCTGTGTCATACAGACCTCCTTTTTCCATGTTTACATACTGGGTTTCATATTTACCTCTGCCGGTGAACCAAACTGCATTTGATAGGGTACTTCTTACTACTACTGTCATCCAAACGAACTTCTACTACTACTGTTCATCCTGTGAACAACACCACACTCAGGGCCAGGGTTGGCTATGGGGGTCAAGTCCTGGCCTCTCTGAGCTGCCACTGTAGGGTCATTAGAGCTTAACTGCTTGGCTCAATTGTAATCACTCTGGAAAAGAGTTTATCCTAAGTGCTGTGAATGTAAATGTGATATTTTCTAAATGTAGATGATGATAGCATTGTACTACTCAAGTCCAGTCCAGTCATTTCGACTCGGTCTCGTCTCGTTCTCGTCTCGTTATCGGGGTAAGGTGGACTGTTGTCGATACCAGCAGAGTCTAGTGCGTCCGTCTGAGGTAACGTTAATTATGTCCAGAACTTTTTTTCTAATGTTATTGAATATCAACAATCCATTCAAACAGTCCTTTCTGTACATGCCTAAATAAAATCTGCACTTTGATTGGCTAACCGGGAAAAACAAGTTCCTGCTCTTCTCTTTCAGTATCAAATCAATGAACAGGATTACTTTGAATCATCTAAGGTTAAGAACGTAAGTGTGCATGTTCACCTGATTGCTTTACTTAGTTCGTATAGTGCAGGATAGTTTTTGTTTGAGGGCAGATTGAAATGTTATTCTTATTATGTTTTCACATTTAGTAATTAAAACAGATAGAATGGATGTTGTTGCTGTATTCAGTTTTATGTGGTGATTCTGATTAATCCTGAGAAAAGAAATGCAACAGAATCATCAGCATCATTTGCTCCCAAAAGTTACATTTCTGTAGTTTGACTAAGCCTATAATATAATAATTATTAATAATAATTTAGGCTATATATTATTTATTGTTATATTTTACAAAGTATATGATAAAATCTTATTAAAACTAAAATGTTATTTATATTATTATATATTATACATGTATATTATATTATTTTGTATAATTAATGATAATGAATGCAAAGTGCATTACAAACTAATTTAATTTTTCCATTTTCTTCTTTTCATTATTGTATGAAGAACAAAATTTTAATCTGGACTTGGTCTTGACTTTGACTCAACTACTATGAGTCTTGTTTTTGTTTTGATTCTATACAGTGGTATGAAAAAGTTTGGGCACCCCTGATAATTTTCATGATTTTAGTTTATAAATCATTGGTTGTTCAGATCAGCAACTTGAGTTAAATATATCATATAGCAGATGAACACCGTGATATTTGAGAAGTGAAATGAAGTTTATAGGATTTTAAAACAGAAAAAAAAGTGTGCACGTATTATTCAACAAAATTATGCAGGTGCATAATTTGGGGGCCACCCCCCAACAGAAAATTACATCAATAATTAGTATTCCTCCTTTTTGTAGAAAAACAGCCGCTAAACGCTTCCTACACTTCCAGTTGGATCTGGTTGAAACGTGGCTTTGGAACATTCTTCTTTAGAAACCTCCACCAGTTCAGTCAGGTTTGATGGTTTCCGAGCATGGACAGCTCACATTTGTCTAGGGACTGAGATGGCCATTCCAGAATGTTGTACTGGTTCCTCTGCATGAATGCCTTAGTAGATTTTGAGCAGGGTTTTGGGTCGTTGGCCTCGGTGCAACTTTGTCACTGATTCTTGAACATTGTTCTCAAGAATCTGGAGATATTAACTGGAATATGCGATCCTCAACTTTAACAAGATTCCTAGTACCTGCACTGGCCACACAGTCCCGCAGCCTGATGGAACCGCTACCAAATTTTACTGTGGGTAGCAAATGTTTGTCTTGGGATGTGTGCCGCTCCTTGTTATGTCCAAATAACTCAATTTTAGTTTCATCAGTACACAGCACTTTATTCCAAAATGAAGCTGGATTGTCCAAATGTGCTGTAGCACACCTCAAGTGACTGTGGCGTGTCTGCAGAAAAGGCTTCTTCTGCATTACTCTCCCATACAGCCTCTCCTTGTGCAAAGTGTGCTGTATAGTTGAACGATGATTAGTGACACCATCTGCAGCAAGATGAGGTTGTAGGTCTTTGAAGGTGGTCTGTGGCTTGACTATGACTGTTCTCACCATCCTTCGCCTCTGCCTATCTGAGATTCTTCTTGGTCTGCCACTTCGGGAGTTCCTTAACTAGAACTGTGTCTGTGGTCTTCCATTGCGTCACTATGTTCCTCACAGTGGAAACTGACAGCTGAAATCTCTGAGAGAGCTTTTCCCTTTCCCTGAACCATGATGTTGAACAACCTTTGTTTTCAGGCCTTTGAGAGTTGTTTTGAGGCTTCCATGTTTGCACTCTTCGAGAAGATGCAAAGAGGAGAAAACTTCCAATGGGCCACCTTAACCTTTCTCATAGTTGATTCACTTGTGTATGTAGCTCAAGGTCAATGAAAGCTTCAAAACAATGTTTGTGTTCAATAATTAGTGCTAAAGGTCTTCAAATGACAAGGGTGGCCAATTTATGCACCTGCTAATTTTGTTTGAATAATTACTCAACTTTCTGTAAAACCTAAACTTAATTTCACTTCTCAAATATCACGGTGTTCATCTGCTATATGATATATTTACCTGAAATTGCTGAGCTGGACAACCAATGATTTATAAAGAAAAATCATGAAAATTATCAGGGGTGCCCAAACTTTTTCATATGACTGTATGTCCTGATCTTGGACTTGACTCGGACCCGGCTCTAGCGGTCTTGACTACAACACTAGCTGATTACTTTTTTTTTTTTTTAACTCTTTTTTTTCCTGATTTACTAATCGGAAAAAAATCTAATCAAAATTTATTTGTATAGTACTTTTCAAAACAGGCGCTGTCACAAAGCAGCCTTACAGAGAATCAGAGATTCTTCTGAGCAATCCAAAGGCAACCGTGGCAAGAAAAAACTCCCTCAGATGAGAGGAAGAAACCTTGAGAGGAAACAGACTCTAAAGGTGAAACCCATCCTCTTCTGGTCGACATCAGATACATGAAAAACACTTAGCAGCTATAGGTAGTGAGAGAATCGTGTGAAGCTACTGTATAATCCATGCAGCATCACGGTGGACAGGAGGGGCAGGACATCAGTCCTAATGTATTCCAACTTCAAACTCTGTCCAATACCTCAAGATTTCTAACAACTAAACACGGACATCATAACAGCCTCTGACGTTTCACCTCCATGCCAACAGAGGAACACCTACTCTAAGGTCTAGCTACTTCTTTGTTGGTCACTATGTCCTGCTTGAAATCTATATGAGCAGATGTTACCATTGGGTATCATGAAGTCCTGCTGATTATTCCCAGTTCTGTAAGTGTTGAGCCTTTGGAGCTCTGTTTGATTCCAGCTCCATGAGTAGAACTGCTAGATAGCAAGTTTATTCAAGGTCATAATAGCTACCTAGATAGCTAAAGTAGCTTCCACAGCCTATCCCAGCATACACTGGGCGCTGGAAAAGAGTCCCTGGATGATCACAGGTATGGTGTTGCACTGCAAGGGGATGATTCTCCTATCAGACCGCCTCCATGTGCTAATACAGTTAAAGACGAAACACAGTTGGTCTATTTTTTAAAGCAACATGCTGTGTACGCGTTTTGGTTTTGTCGCCCTGTAGGTAAGAACAAGACCTAACAGAAATTGATTTCGTGCAGCCCTGAAGAACGTAGGTAAAGTGCACACTGCTTTGCAGTGGGATGAATTATTGACATTTTATTGATCTGATGTGTAATGTGTGAACCATTACCTGCTCTGGTCCGCACATCTGGTAAAGTAGTAATCTGTGTATGTTACAGAGCGTAAAGAGAGACACATCTAGTGTAAACAACACCTTTTGTTGTGTCACTGCTATTAATCATAACCCACTCACTGTTAATTGGGGCTTTATAGAGAGACAGAAAAGAAAAGTTGATGGACAGAAGGGGGGTTGATGAGGAAAGATAGGAAAGAGTGATAGAAAGGAATAAGACGAGAGATACTGAAAAACAACAATGGAAAAGAAATGGAAAAGGATAAACAGGGTTTGAGGATAGGAGCTGACAAAAAGTCATTAAAATAGATCAGACAGAAAGAAAACAGGAAAGAATGAAAAGTTGCAAGAAAAGTTTGAGCTCTATACCTGGATTCCTGCATTAGTTAGGCATCAAATGTGGTCTGATCTTCATCCACATCATAATAAACACATTCTGCCTAAACACAACACAGTATAAGCAATTAATGGTTCCATTCCAGACAGCCAAATAATGTAATTGCTCTTATTTAAGACTAGGTAGAACCTTCATTAGCAGCAATAACATATCCTGTAGCTTCTGATAAGGCTTTCATAATGGTGAGATGATTTTTTTTTATTTTTTTTTTTATCTCTACAGTTCACACCACAATATCTTCATTGCATTAGGCTCTGGACTTAAGTTCTTGATGTGAGCTTCTCTTGACACCTACTAGAAGAGAAAGGAGCCATGTACAGCATTAGCGTCTTCTCCAGAACAACTAAATACAATCCAAGCAAGGTTAAGACCTTCCTCGAGGACCCAACATTGGCAGCTTGGCAGAGAACCCTGGACATTCTGGTCTGCAGTTCTCAGTCCAGCTCCTTGACCATCAAGCCACCGTGATTTGCCCCAGATATAGTCTTACAATCCAAGCAATTGTGGCTTAAGGACCTTGTTCAAGGGCCTGACAATAATACTCATTTGAACCCTGGACCTCCTGATCAGTAGTCCAGTAGCTTAAAACCTGTGCAAACACAATCACGTGTACAGTGTGGGTGTTTCACATCATATACATTCATATCAGATCCACTGAGTCAACCAATGCACAGATGCAGGTGATTCCAGTGGGTTCACAAACTTTTTCATGTCTCAGGATTGGGGTTGTCCCAAACCGCATGCTGCCATACTAAACAAAACTACTTAGTCTAATTAACATGGCGATATTTGTTACTCCATATGGCGCAGTACTATTTGAGAAAATCTGTTCGATGTGGGCGGAGCCTTGGGTCTCCGTCACCATGGCAATTACCTCTCACCATAAACACAGGACGTTTCTGTCCGCTGTAGGATTCGGTGTCGCGTGAGATCGGTCCTTCCAGCAACAGCGCGAGGGAGTGCAGTGTGCGTTTGTGTGTGCGTGCGTGTGAGGGTGGGTGTGTGTGTATGCGCGCGCGTGTGACATAGCGAGCCTTGCGCGTGGAGCCGCTAGGCTCGAATCCGGAGGCGCGGCGCACATGAACCGGTGCTGTGAAAGTCTCGCTGTCCGCTCGCGCCCATCCTCTGTGGTGTCAGAACGTGCTGCTGCGGGGGAAAGCGGATAAACAGGAAAGCGCGAGCGGAGGTGTCGCGTATCTCCGGTGAGTCTGTTGCGCATTATTCCAGCAGAGAAGCGCGCGGAGAAAATGCCTCAGCCGGGAGCGCGCGCGCGGTAACGGTAAAAAGCGCGAGGAGGAAGAGACCGGATACCTGAGGGACAGCACGATACTGATGAGACCACAAACAGGCACGCTACATTTTGGGGACTAGCCGTTTATTTAAACGAGGGTTTTTGGAGTACATTATATACACGCAAGCACGAGCCACTGCAGAAACGAGAAGCCTAAACCCAGACGGTTCAGACCCACGGACAGTTCCAGACACACACACACACACCTACCTATTCCAGACCCTTTATGTGTTGGTGAGCTGAACTCAGGATGCAGGTGTCCTTTGCATGTACGGAGCACAACCTGAAGAGCAGGAGTGAGGATCGTCTGTGTGGGCTGCGTGCCGCCCCGCCGCCAGGGGGCAACAGTGGAGGAGGTGGAGGGACAGGGGGTGGTGGGGTTGGTGTGGAGAGAAGCACTGTGCAGGTCAGTAACGGAAATTATGCACCTCAGAACTCCATCAAGATCCGTGACATCACGGGGTCACGAATCACAACGCAAGGCCACGCCCATATGAAGGAGGCCTTCGGCAGACACAGCAGCATGAAGTACAGGTGAGCCATAGGGGGCGGAGCTTTGCCGGACGGGTGTGGGTGTGCTTATAGATGCGCCAGGTACCTGGGTATATAGGATCTAGGTGTGTCCATGTGTGTGAATGTGTATAGGTGTGAATTCAGGTGAGCAGGAAGAGGCGTGGCTTTAAGTGACAGGTGTGTGTGTGTGTATATATTGGGGTACAGGTGTCTTTAAGTGTGTTTAGTTTCTTGGCTGCTTCTCTTCCAAGAAGACCATTACTGATCCCTCCTTTTCGGACAGTATCTTGGCATCCCGATGAAACTAAGGGGAGCTCACACTAAATACTTGGCACTGTTTCCTATAGAACCGGTTATAGTTTTAATACTGCATACAATTTTCCTGTATTTTCTGGTTGTATTCTAATAAAGAGACTGAGAAATAATTATATATGCTCATTATACAGTGGTTCTTCAAAGTTTGTGAACCCTTTAGAGTTTTCTATATTTCTGCATAAATATGACCTAAAACATCATCAGATTTTCACACAAGTCCTAAAAGTAGATAAAGAGAACCCAGTTAAACAAATGAGACAAAAACATTATACTTGGTCCAACATTACATATTAGTGAGTGGCAAAAGGATGTGAGCCTTTGCTTTCAGTATCTGGTGTGACCCCCTTGCCAGAAAATAACTGCAGCTAAAAACGTTTTCCTGTAACTGTTGATCATCTGCACACCTTTGGAGGAATTATAGCCATTCCTCCATACAGAACAGCTCGCTCGTGATGTGTGGTGATTCCTCCCACATTAAGCTGCTCGCTTCAGGTCCTTCCACAACATTTCCCATTGGATTAAGGTCCAGGACTTTGACTGGCCAGTCCAAAACATTAACTTTTTCTTCTTTAACCGTTCTTTGGTATAACGGCTTGTGCTCTTAAGTCGTTGTCTTGCTGCATGACCCACCTTCTCTTGGGATTCATTTCATGGACAGATGTCCTGACATTTTCCTTAGAATTATCTGATATCATTCCGAATTCCTTGTTCAATCAATGATGACAAGCCGTCCTGCCCCATATGCCGCAAAACAGTCCCCAACCATGATACCCCACCCGACCATGTTTCACAGATGGGAAAGTTTCTTATTCTGGAATGCCAGTGGTTTTCCTTTCGCCAAACATAAATGCTTTTCTTTTAAATCAAAAAGTTCTTTTGGTCTCATCCATCCCCAAAACCATTCTTCCAATAGCCTTCGGGCCTCGTCCACGTATCTTTAGAAACTGCAGACGAGCAGCCATGTTCTTTTTGGAGTGCAGTGGCTTTCTCCTTGCAGCCCTGCCATGCACACCATTGTTGTTCAGTGTTCTTCTGATGGTGGACTCATGAACATTAACATTACCCAATGTGAGAGAGGCCTTCAGTTGCTTAGAAGTTACCCTGGGGTCCTTTGTGACCTCACCAACTATTACACGCCTTTCTCTTGGAGTGATCTTTGTTGGTTGACCACTCCTGGGGAGGGTAACAATGGTCTAGAAGTTCCTCCATGTGTACACAATCTGTCTGACTGTGGATTGGTGGAGTCCAAACTCTTTAGAGATAGCTTTGTTACGTTTTCCATCCTGATGAGCATCAACAACTCTTTTTCTGAAGTCCTCAGAAATCTCCTTTGTTCATGCCATGATACACTTCCACAAACGTGTTGTGAAGCGCAGACTTTCATAGATCCATGTTCCTTAAATAAAACAGGGTGCCCACTCACACCTGATTCTTATCCCATTGATTGAAACACCTGACTCTAGTTTCACTTTCAAATTAACTGCTAATCCTAGAGGTTCACATACTTTTCCCACTCACTAATATGTAATATTGGATCATTTTCCTCAATAAATAAATGACCAAGTATAATATTTTTGTTTCATTTGTTTAACTGGGTTCTCTCCTGATCTACTTTTAGGACTTGTGTGAAAATCTGATGATGTTTTAGGTCATATTTATGCAGAAATTGAGAAAATTCTGAAGGGTTCACAAACCTTTAAGCACCACTGTACCCTTGCTAAAACACTGTTATGTCTAATCTAATGGCGGCCTAAGACTTTTGCACAGTACTGTAAGTCATATCGATATTTCCATGGTTATTTTTCAAGCATACTTTGCAACTGAACAGCTAATTTCCCTACTAATATAAATCCACAGAAGAAAAATAACAGCGAGAACGTAGTAGAACCTTTTTAAACAAATATAAAGGGAGAAGCCGAAAGAAGAAGAATATAAGTAATATTAAAAATATTATTAATATAAATAGTAATAATGCTAATATGGAAAAACCAAGTATGGTTCAAGTAAGTCCAGATGGACAATAAATCACTAATTGTGCCATTAGGAACCCAGACGATGTTTGTTTCGGATTCAGTCGTCTTTTTGTTCATCAGAGAAATGGTAATGTTAGAAAAAATGTTTGCAGTTTGTTAAATAGTAATGAAGATCAACCATTTACCAAGTCTAAAAACAAGCCCCTGTTTTTCGACAATTTGTTGGGTATCGTATCCTTGGCCGGTTAAAATGTCAAAATGTCACCTCAGTTTACAGTGTACTCTTTGTGGTGCTTCCTTTTTAGGTGACTGAACAGCTTTGTTTTGTTTCCACCAGATGTTCCAAACTTATCTTTGCGATATTTCATTGTCTCCTGTTCGTGATTTAACCCTGTTTTTCTGGCGATGGCCATGGGGGTCCCTATCTCTGGCGAGCAGAGTGCACGGAATGCCAGTTCATCACAACACAGACAGGGGTCACTGTTGCAGCACTGGGGGTGCTCTCTATATTACTGGCAGTTACTCAGCATTAATGTGATGTACTCAGATCCACATCAGGGCAATAATATGATTAGGACAGGTCTAACCTACTGTGTGTGTGTGTGTGTGTGTGTGTGTGTGTGTGTGTGTGTGTGTGTGTGTGTGTGTGTTTTGTATGGTACCTGTTGAAAGCCCCTTCACTTCTATGTGTAATTTTCGACCTCCTGATGTTTTATGGCATCTTTAAAGATTCACGAGGGCCCATTGACACTCACTTTAGCTCTGACGGTGTGTGCATGCGTGTGTGTGTGTGTGTGTGTGCGCGCGCATGCGAGAGTGTGTCCATGTGATGAACAAAGATAATGAGATTTTTAGGAGGGAGCCAAAAGAGTCACTATATGATTGACCTCAGAAACTCTGTGTGTGTGTGTGTGTGTGTGTGTGTGTGTGTGTGTGTGTGTGTGTGTGTGTGTGTGTGTGTGTGTGTGTGCGTGCGTGCGTAAAAAATGCAGCGTCTGCACACCTTCAGGTGGTTCATAAGACACAGTGACACGATCAGCCTACATCAAATTGCACACACACACACACACACACACACACACACACACACACACAGTGATGTAATATCTGAGGTCTTGTTTCATATTTAACCTTTAAAAGTGTGAGTGTAAGTGCATACTGGACAGCACACACACACACACACACCCTTTGGATGTTCCTCACAGACTGTATAATCCTGATGGTAACTAAGGACTAAGGCATGTTCTTGGCACACAATGGCATTAGTGAGTTATTCTCTAAATTCACTGTGTGTGTTTGTGTGAGTGAGCGGGAGAGAGATTTTACTTTAGCGTACAGCGATTGTTGCGTCTTTTAATTACTGCTATGAGGGACTGAGAAGACAAGAGAGAAGAGACAGAAAGAAAGAAGACAGCTGCAGAGAAAGATGGCGAGAATAAAAGCAAGAGGGGGACAAATAGACAGAAAGACAGAATGGAAGAGGCAAAGGGACAAAGTGTTGGACAATAACATGGGGTTTGTGTGTTTGTTTAGTTATTTAACGTTGCATCAGCACCAGTGGCTGCAAGGCTACATCAGTACTAGTCACACACATTCACACTGGACCTGTTTAGAACAACCGACTAACCCAGGGGTTCTCAAACGTTTTCGGCCCTTTTGTAGATGAGCGTGTTCTTATTATTATACATGTCTTTTGCGTCGAAGCTCCAATGGAAAGCAAATTGAGGTGACAAATGACTTTGGTCTAAAGGCTTCAAAAGATGCATGAACCCATCTCTCTCGTCCGCCGGTATTGGGACAAGGAATTTCACGACGTCATTGGTGGTCTTTATCTGTTGAGTTTCCTGTCATGAGAATTGCAGAATGATTTGCTGAGTGTGTTTTCGTGCTTGACTGCTTTAAGCCTGTCTTGGACAGCTGACTCCTGGAGTTGGTCATAATCTTCGTATTCTGCTCTGGGGTTAGTTCACAGATGGTGAAGGAAGTAGCACTGGGTGTTGAGTTGTCTTCAACAGTAAGCAATTTCCGACATTTTCAGATGGATCATATTGCCATCTTTTGAGCGACGTCCGTCTAAAGCCAAGCCACGTCTGTGCGAGTGAGGATGAGCCAGTTAAATCTAACACTGCAGACTTGAGGCTGGTGGTGTCTGTATTTAGTCTCCTGGTGCACTTTGTTCACTCATAAATCAGTCCTGTGCTTTTAGGTGGAACTCCAGCTTGGTTTTGTGCAGGCTGCATGCACTCGGTGCACATGCGCAGCGGTCTGTCTTACCAGGTTACATCAGGCAGAACAGGAATATAGGAAATGGAGTCTTGGACATACCTGATAATGTCGGCTCCCGCGTCATTAAAACAGCTATTAAGACATTGTAGGAAACTAGAAACTCAACGGTCCTGTGGCTGATGTGAGACCTGATAACAATGTGTGCCGCATCCCAAATCACATACTACTTAGTGTATCAGGATAGTAAGGACAGTATTGGAATTTAATAAGGTACACTGGCACACTGGTACTGAAAACCATCTCCTATATATGGGTGATACTAATTGGTGAATTATTAGTAGGTAGCTAGGTGGCCTAATAGTAAGGAATATTTCCAAACAGCATAGTCATGAACATTGATGGACCCCTGTAGAGGTTACAGAGATACTTCTATGTAATATCAGTAGTTGTTTGACTGTGTTATTCTATAGAGAGCCTTGTAATCGTTTACAATAATCTGTTCAGAGGCCTTTCCTCTCTCTTCTTGTGTTTATATTTGTCTCTCGCTCATCAAATGATGGAAGGATGAAAGAGAGCAGGTGTGATCGGAAAGCAGAAGGTGGCACTACTGAAGGGCTGTGTGTGTGTGTGTGTGTGTGTGTGTGTGTGTGTGTGTGTGTGTGTGTGTGTGTGTGTGTGTGTGTGTGTGAGAGTGAGAGGAGAGATGGACATGTTGGAACCGGTTGCCCACGGTAACAGCCCATCAAGGGTCGGCTGCAGAAGGAAACAGCACAGTATGTGTGCAATGCAGCGGTGTTTGTGCCATGTATTCAAAGAACACACACAGTATTTCACACACAGTTTCACACCGTTCATCTCACAGATGCTCCACACACACACACACACACACACTAAACACCCCCCACATAATGACACATTATACTCCTAACACTCCCGCACACACACCTAAGAGATTCATGCTTAAATACACACGTCACATATGTACCGCGTATCTCCAGGGTACACACGGTCATGAACAGTGATAAGCCAGTCCACGTTTCCTCAGTTTATCTGTCGATACAGATTACGATTTTTATTCTTACTGTACTGTTGGTCCTGGTCCTGGTCCCATGACCAAACACGCTACAGTGCTGAAGCATTCCATGCTGGTCTTTCAGATGCTTTGCCAATTTACAGGTGAAACGTCCTGTGAAACAGATCAGCTTTCCACACATACTGCATTTCGCATTTTCTCTGAAAGTGGAACTGAACTTTTGAGCCCTGATTTTACACTAATGCTATAGGGACCGAAACGAAACCACGCGATGACGCATGTGATCACATGACACCGGTCCTGTATGAACACACACATTTCAGTGCTGTTCATGGGATGAACAGATTTACATTTTCCTCTAACTGGACTCTACCTTTTTGATCACATTTTAACCTCGCTTTGGCACCTATCCCTGGAGAACACAGGACAGTGCCTTGGATGGGCTGACCGGCTGGAAGACACAGCCAGAACCTGAACCCAGTGTTTACAGACCCACTGCTTCACTCTGGTGATGGGAGGTGTTGGGTTTTTATTACACACAGTGTTTCCCATGATGGCCAAGAAGTTAAAGTTAGTTTCATCTGACTAGAACCTCCTTCTATGTGTTTGTGGAGTCTGCCTTATGGTGTTTGGTGATCTGCACATGTGTTCTTTCTTTAAGCAGTGTTTTTTTCTGACTGCTCTTCCACAAAGCCCCTCTCTGTGGAGTGTAAGTGGACCTCTGCTGCAGCTCCTTCAGTCTGATCTTTGGGTGGGTGACCTTCTGTTGTCAGGTTTGCTGTACCATATTCGTTCCATTGTGTTCTAATGGAATCTATGCTGCTCTGTGAGCTGTCCAGTGTTTGGGATATTTTATGTAACTCAACCCTGAGCTATGCTTGTCGCCATCTTTGCCTCTGACCTCTTTGGAGAGCTCATCGATCTTCATGTTGCTTGCTTAGTGGTGTTGCCGACTCGGACCTTTCAGAACAGTACTGAAATCCTGTGCCACTTTGACAACTAATTATGAGATTTCTAATTATGCAGAGTTCATTGTTTTTATGTCAGAGTTTTAATAGGAACGGGTTGAATAGGTTCATTACATGAAATCCAAATAAAAATCTGTTTAACACCAGGTTATAATGCGACTAAGGAGGAAAACAGGAATGGGGGTGAATACTTTCGCATGGCACCATAGATAAAGCGCTGATCCAGCCCTGTCCTTTTTCTCTTTCTCTCTCTCTCACTCTCACACAGGCAACATCTTCATCTTTCCTCTCTCTGTATTAAGGTTCATATACGACCTGTCACTTCAACAGACGAGACGTCTCAAACCTCATATTGTATTAGAGAGTGAAATTAGTACAGCACCAAGGGCGCCTTTATTTGTTTAATTATTTGTGTCAGCATTATTTGTTTGGGTGGTTGAAGCGTCTTTCCTGGACATGGATGTAAGATGCTTTGGACTGTTTTTTGTTGCATAAGGCCAAGTGGGGGTCTGTACATGAGTCTGGCTTTAATATTGTTTTCCAATACAGCCATAAATACCTATTTGGACATGGCATATGTGGTGACTTCTCGGATGGAACACCTGCTGGTGTGGAAGAAAAGACGCTTCACCTTAGCCGATGGCCTGCTGTGGCCCAGGCTGAACAACGAAAGTTAATCATCGACCTTCTGAGACTGAACTATCTTGAAGGTTTAACGTGGCTTGTTTAGAAGTTCTTTTATTGTTCTTTCTAATTAGCTTTGAACCAGAATTTCAGCCTCTTTCATTGATTGGTTGTTGTTCGGACCACCTGTGTGTAAAAACAGGAACACCACTTAGGCGACATTATGCTTGGGTTAGGGATAGAAATGTAATCAAACCCATTGCTAATCAGCTCCAGATATTGTTGTGTGTACCATAATAAACCATGGCTTCTAATATGTGGTTTAAATGGTGAAGCATGAATTTTCTGGTTTTGCCAGCAGGAACTGGCAACCCTAGCTGAATCTTTGCTGGAGGATGTAGCCACTCCATACAGTAACTTTAATAAAAATCATAATGCTGCATCATAATGTTAATAAAAATGTCAAAAAATCTCATATGCCAGAAACTTAAAAAGCAGCTCTGCAGTGATTTACTGTTAATGAATAACTACAATTCTTGTCGGTTCATTAAAGCCTTAAGCCTTTTCTTAAATCCTTGAAGGCACTGAGCGCTAGCCTTTCAAAGGCGCCTGAGCTCTTCCATGTATAATCCAACATGAGTCCAAGGTAACTATTAGGCCATATTCAGAGTAAAGACCAATGTCTTGATTAATGTGCTTCTCTTCATAAGCAATATTAAATACTGTGTAACCTAGGTGTAATTTTATGACACAGTACAATACTGTGGTGGACTGTGGGTCAGAAGGGAGCAGCAGACTTGGGGCGGGTGTAACAGCAGTCACTGTGTATTTATTTTCTTTCTTTTTCATGCTTTGAGCCTGTAGGCTGTTTCAATTATTCAAAATGTGTAGCAACAAAAACAGACGAAAGTAAACAGGTGGCTTTTCAGCTTCACCTTGGCTCCTGGCTCGTTTCTACTGCTCACTAGGACAGAGACAAATAGCGAGAGATACACAGTAAGATAAATAATCCGAGAAATGCAGAAAATCAGATTTTGTCAGTAATCCGATCGACGAGTTTACATGTAATCAGATGATGGGAAAGCTCCAGGTTTACATGACACAGAGATCAGAGTTCTACTTTGAAACCAGCCAGTAGTCTCACAGAAGGACCTGACGTACACTTCCAACTTTAATAATGAAATTCTTTAGTTACTCTAGTTATTCTGTACTGTGTTTGAGTCCTTTCCAATGTGTTTGGTAGCAGTTTTGTGAGTGTTTAGTTCCTGGGGTTTCCAGATCCCATGAGAGAAACAGTCAACCAGGTCTATAGAAACAAGCCCAATGGAAGTGCTTCTGGGAGAGCTCTGAATTCTATTCGACTTACATTTGTGTGCATGTGCAGACTGAGAGAACCGACTGAAATCAGAGTAGGGAGTCATGTATGAGATATTAAATACTTTATTATAAAATAAGCTTTATGCTGATGACTTTGCCCAACTCTAGTTTAATATAAGTATTTTAGGTATGCATGTATGTTTGTGTTTACAGTATGCCAAACACTACGTTACTCTTCAGCACTCGACAGGAAAAGCCGTGGTTGCAGTCATGGTTTAAGCATATTAAAGTTAGGCTATGCCATGATATATACAGTACAGTGGTGCTTGAAAGTTTGTGAACCCTTTAGAATTTTCTATATTTCTGCATAAATATGGCCTAAAACATCATCAGATTTTTACACAGGTCGTAAAAGTAAAGAAAGAGAACCCAGTTAAACAAATGAGGCAAAAATATTATACTTGGTCATTTATTTATTGAGGAAAATGATCCAATATTACATATTAGTGAGTGGCAAAAGTATGAGAACCTCTAGGATTAGCAGTTAATTTGAAGGTGTTTTCAATCAATGGGATGACAATCAGGTTTGAGTGGGCACCCTGTTTTATTTAAAGAACAGGGATCTATCAAAGTCTGTTCTTCAAAACACACGTTTGTAGAAGTGTATCATGGCACGAACAAAGGAGATTTCTGAGGACCTCAAAAAAAGAGTTGCTGATGCTCATCAGGCTGGAAAAGGTTACAAAACCATCTCTAAAGAGTTTTTGGACACGGACCAATCCACAGTCAGGGACAGATTGTGTACAAATGGAGGAAATTCTAGACCATTGTTACCCTCCCCAGGGGATTGGTCACCCAACAAAGGATCACTCCAAGAGCAAGGCGTGTAAATAGTTGGCGAGGTCACAAAGGACCCCCAGGGTAACTTCTAAGTACTGAAAGCCTCTCTCACATTGGGTAATGTTAATGTTCATGAGTCCACCATCAGAAAGGAGAACACTGAACAACAATGGTGTGCATGGCAGGGTTGCAAGGAGAAAGCCACTGCTCTCCAAAAAGAACATTGCTGCTCGTCTGCAGTTTTTGCTAAAGATCACGTGGACGAGCCAGAAGGCTATTGGAAGAATGTTTTGTGGACAAATGAGACCAAAATAGAACTTTTTGGTTCAAAAGAAAAGCATTATGTTTGCGTGAGAAAGGAAAACCCAGCATTCCAGCATAAGAAACCTTATCCCAGCTGTGAAACATGGTGGTGGTAGTGTCATTGTTTGGGCCTGTTTTGCTGCATCTGGGCAGGACGGCTTGCCATCATTGATGGAACAATGAATTCTGAATGATATCAGAGAATTCTAAAGGAAAATGTCAGGACATCTGTCCATGAACTGAATCTCAAAAGAAGGTGGGTCATGCAGCAAGACACTGACCCTAAGCACACAAGCCGTTCTACCAAAGAATGGTTACAGAAGAATAAAGTTCATGTTTTGGAATGGCCAAGTCAAAGTCCTGACCTTAATCCAATAGAAATGTTGTGGAAGGACCTGAAACGAGCAGCTAATGTGAGGAAACCCACAAACATCCAATATCCTCCAAGCCGGTGTCCAAGACTGATCAACAGCTACAGGAAACGTTTAGCTGCAGTTACTGCTGCACAGGGGGGTCACACCAGATACTGAAAGCAAAGGTTCACATACTTTTGCCACTCACTAATATGTAATATTGGATCATTTTCCTCAATAAATAAATGACCAAGTATAATATGTTTGTCTCATTTGTTTAACTGGGTTCTCTTGATCTACTTTTGGGACTTCTGATGATGTTTTAGGTCATATTTATGCAGAAATTTAGAAAATTATAAAGGGTTCACAAACTTTCAAGCACCACTGTACTATTTTTTGTAATGTCTCTATTTATTTATTTGTTTAAGGTCGCATCAGCATCAATGGCTAATCATGACAGGACCAAAGTTACAACGACACTAGTCATACACATTCACATTCACGGCCAGTTTAATCTACTGCATGTCTTTGGAATGTGGGAGGAATCCAGAGTACCCAGAGTAAACCCATACGGACACAGGGAGGACATGCAAAGTACCGAGGTCAGGATCGAACCGGGGATCTCTGGAGCTGTGAGGCGACTGGGCTAACCAGTTACGCCACTGTGCCGCCTTGTAATGTTAAGAACTTATTACATAAATAGTACTGTGCTTTAATTTTATTCTAACTGTAATTGGACCGGATTCCTCTCTGTCCCTTTAGGAAATGACCTTTAATTTCAGACAGATTATTTAGCTCTTCTGCCTTCAGATGTCATTATGACATTCTGAATGTCACATTAAAAGTGCACTCTGTGATGCCTTTGCTTTGCTGAGAACATTTTTGTTGATAAAAGCTAAGACTGCTTATCTGTGAGTGTCTCAATGTCAATGCTTCATGCTACATTCATAAAAGCAGGAGTACTGAATAAACTCAGTACTGGCTTTTCTTTATTAATCTACAGTAGCCTGTTGCAGTTCATGTCATTCATGTATGTGCCATGCTCGTGCTTCTGTGCTTGAGAAACCCACTGCAAACACAAAAAAATGACATCTGAGAAATGTCCCATTTCTCCAGAAACATTCTGTACCCCTTGCAACAACACACTCTGCATTTATTTATGTATGCAAATGTCCCTGATTCTCCATCTCCTTCTCTATTATTTTCATCTTTTGTTCACTCAAGCTTTCTGTGTTCAAGAAGAGTGAAAGATGAGTCTTTATACAAGACAATAACTAAAGCAGATTGACAGAAGAGGAGGGTTCAAATCTATATCGAGCTGTGATTCATTCAGACGTCTGGTTCGAATCTGGTAGTTTTTGTCACTTAACGTGGCCCAGAACTGCCTACTTTTACAAGAAGATATTTGAGTGACACTGAAATAACCAACAATGGATGATTGTTTTTTGTGTGTGACATCTAGCAAAAGCGGTTGCGAGAACAGCGATATAACAAACTGCTCAGCGACATCCTGGAAATAAAACGTTTTACTATGGCTTATTGGGCATTAAGAAACTGAAGCGACTAAATCACACTGGCAAACGCAGCTACACAAAGTTCTGTTACAGTGATTACCATATAACAGCCATGTACTAACTATTAGAGAGCTTTGTCAGTTAATATTTTGATATTTAAGATTTCAAAGCAATACGAGGAGCGAAGTGAATTCCAGGTATATTAGTAGCAAAACAAGGAATAAAATGAACACAAGTACAGCATGCTTACACAAGTATGCTAACCGCACAGTACACAGAGACAAAACATTCATACAGGTTCTCCCCAATGGAAAGTGGTAAGTTGAATTTATCGTAAACCAAGGAGTTTAATATACTGTATACAGTGGTGCATGAAAGTTTGTGAAACATGAACTTTATTCTTCTGTAACCATTCTTTGGTAGAACGACTTGTGTGCTTAGGGTCGGTGTCTTGCTGCATGACCCACCTTCTCTTGAGATTCAGTTCATGGACAGATGTCCTGACATTTTCCTTTAGAATTCTCTGATATAATTCAGAATTCATTGTTCCATAAATGATGGCAAGCCGTCCTGCCCAGATGCAGCAAAACAGGCCCAAACCATGACACTACCACCACCTTGTTTCACAGATGGGATAAGGTTCTTATGCTGGAATGCAGTGTTTTCCTTTCTCCAAACATAACGCCTTGCTTTTAAACCAAAAAGTTTTGTTTGGGTCTCATCCGTCCACAAAACATTCTTCCAGTAGCCTTCTGGCTTGTCCACGTGATCTTTAGCAAACTTTTTGGAGAGCAGTGGCTTTCTCCTTGCAACCCTGCCATGCACACCATTGTTGTTCAGTGTTCTTCTGATGGTGGACTCATGAACATTAACATTAGCCAATGTGAGAGAGGCCTTCAGTTGCTTAGAGGTTTCCCTGGGGTCCTTTGTGACCCAACTATTACACGCCTTGCTCTTAGAGTGATCTTTGTTGGTCGACCACTCCTGGGGAGGGTAACAGTGGTCTTGAATTTCCTCCATTTGTACACAATCTGTCTGACTGTGGATTGGTGGAGTCCAAACTCTTTAGAGATGGTTTTGTAACCTTTTCCAACCTGATGAGCATCAGCAACTCTTTTTGTGAGCTTCTCAGAAGTCTCCTTTGTTTGTGCCATCATACACTTCCACAAACATGTGCTGTGAAGAGCAGATTTTGATAGATCCCTGTTCTTTAAATAAAACTGGGGACCCACTCAAACCTGATTGTCATCCCATTGACTGAAAACACCTGACTCTAATTTCACCTTCAAATTAACTGCTAATCATAGAGGTTCACATACTTTTGCCACTCACTAATATGTAACATTGGATCATTTTTATCAATAAATAAATGACCAAGTATAATATTTTTGTCTCATTTGTTTAACTGGGTTCTGTTTTTTTACTTTTAGGACTTGTGTGACAATCTGATGATGTTTTATGTCATATTTATGCATAAATATCGAAACTTCTAAAGGGTTCACAAACTGTATTTAAATCTCCTTCTTATTTCTTTTAATTGCAGGGGTATAAAGTTTTTTTTGTTAAAAATGCATTCAAGAAAATGTGCAAATTTAAATTTGTTTTGCATTATTTACAAATCAGAAATAAAAAAAACAAGAAAACTATATCGGAAACTCAATATCATGAATGGAATGGAATCGAATTGTGAGTGTATCGTTCTTCTCCTGTTAAGCGGGTATGAAAAATTGCTTCAACAGCGACCCTTCTTGAGCCCTGTGCCCTGGCCATTTGCGTCTATTAAATATTAGACTCCCCGAGACCCTGAAAAGGATATGTGGGGGTTAAAACAGAAGAACCCCAACAATAATTATTAAAATACTTTGTGTTATTTGTTATGCTGAGTCGTGATGATCTAATTTAAGCTTTTAATACAGCTCTCTATATGTCTGAATGTATAAACCTAAGAAGAATTACATGCTTCAGATGTTTGTTAGACAGCAGCTTTCTGTGGTTGGATTGGTCTTTTAGTGTGTTGTGCGAGTTTGTGTACATAAATGTCTACTTGTATCTTTGAGCGCTCCTGGGCTAATTACAGCACTGTTTGTGAAATAACATTAACATACTCGATGAGTTGTGACGCTGAGCCATTAGCCGCAGGGCCATTATGACAGCGTGCAGATGATTTTGCTTTATGCTAACGAGTGAGCCGGACTGTCAGCAGAAGGAGTGGTTCATCACGAGCACTCTCGCGGTGCGCATTACCTGGATTGGTTTTCCCAAATGTAGCCATTACAGGGTAGAAAATCTCCAGAGGGTTGTCACTGAACACCATCATCCGGCATCACGCTAATGTCTCGTAGCTCCCGATCATTAGCGCTACCATTATCATTAGCGGGTGGATTAGCTAGTGGCTAGGCATTCGAGTGCGAGCTGAACCCACAGTGATTTTTACTGTTTTAAATGATGATGTCACTCTTTTACTATGTGGATTTTTACCTTCTAAAGATCTAACAAAATACAAAACTGGCCCTCACATCGTTACTGACAGCAGTAACTCTCTCCCTCTTCCTGTTGACTACTGGTACTGTTCTAAGCGCTGTAATGTTCAATATTTTATTTATATACACTATTGCCTCATATGGTATAGTTTTATTTCCTCTTTTTTGTTATACTCTTCATAATATTGTATTTAGTTTAATTGATCATAGTCTAAAGATCTAAGATCCTTGAGTGACTCGGACTGTGTATCGGACGACATAATGCCTACATGCATTTTTACGTTATTTTATTTGAAGTATTACTATAAGACTTATTAATTTTAGATAAATTAGTTTCACTGATACATTTTATCATCTACGCCACCCAAGGAGGTTGGGTCCCTTTTTGAGTCTTGTTCCTCCCAAGGTTTCTTCCTCATAATGCTAAGAGAGTATTTCCTTGCCACTGTCGCCCTAGGCTTGGTTTATCACACCTGAGGTCACTGTCTCTAGCCACACCCAGGCCTGATGATTGCCACACCTGTTCTCAATCAGGACATGACTTAAATAGGACCTGCCTGACAAAGTGAAGTACACCAAAAGATCCTTAAAAGCTACACATCATGCCAAGATCCAAATAAATTCAGGAACAATTGAGAAAGAAAGTAATTGAGATCTATCAGTCTGGAAAGGGTTATAAAGCCATTTCTAAAGCTTTGGGACTCCAGGGAACCACAGTGAGAGCCATTATCGACAAATGGCGAAGACATGGAACAGTGGTGAACCTTCCCAGGAGTGGCCGGCCTACCAAAATTACCCCAAGAGTGCAGCAACCACTCATCAAAGAGGTCATAAAAGACCCCACAACAACATCCAAAGAACTGCAGGCCTCACCTGCCTCAGTTAAGGTCAGTGTTCATGCCTCCACCATAAGAAAAAGACTGGGCAAAAATGGCCTGCATGGCAGAAGACAAAAACCACTGCTGAGCAAAAAGAACAGTTTTTCCAGAACACATCTTGATGATCCCCAAGACTTTTGGGAAAACATTCTGTGGACCGACGAGACAAAAGTTGAACTCTTTGGAAGGTGTGTCCCATTACATCTGGCATAAAAGTAACACAACATTTTAGAAAAAGAACATTATGACTGTGATTGGTCAGTGAGTGTTTGTTGCTGGCGGGGGACAAAAATCAAATGGAGGGTGAGTATATAACATCAAATTTTTGTCATGTCAATAAACTGCATCTGGTGTTGAAGATACCATCATAATAATAGTAACAATAATGAGTTAAACTTCTATAGCGCCTTTCACAGTGCCTAAGGTTGCTTTACGCAGAAAGTACATAGGAAATAAATACAGTAAAAAACACATCAGATGGAAACAGATGGAGGAAGAGAAAGATAATGCTGAGAAGAAAGGTGTTTTAAGGAGAGCTTTGAAATTAGTGAGAGAAGCAGCAGAGCGAAGTGAAGAAGGAATAGAGTTCCGAAGCGAGGGGGCAGCAATACTAAAGGATCTACCACCCATGATGAAGCCTGAACCTCGGAACAACCAGATGATCAGCATTCGATGATCTTCTTCATTATTGGGGACTGTTATTATTATGTGGGACTGTGGTGGCCTAGTGGTTAAGGTACAGGACTACAGACCAGAAGGTCCAGAGTTCAAATCCCACCTCAGCCTAGCCGTCACTGTTGGGTCCTTGAGCAAGGCCCTTAACCCACAATTGCTTGGATTGTAAGATTGTATCAGTTGTAAGTCACTCTGGATAAGGGTGTCTGATAAATTACGTAAATGTCTTTATACATGCACTTGAATTCTTTTATTGCCGTCAGAATAAATTTCACAACATTAAAATCATTTTCAAATCATATTAATTTTTAAATTGAACTTTGCCTTGCTATAGAACATGTAGCTACAGGATGCAGTTTGCTGCATTAGCGTTGCAGCTCCTGTGTTCCAGAGACTGCAGCAGCAAACTTCTGACACCTACAGGAGAACGTTTTGGCTGATTCAGTATATTTGGCATAACATTGTGTACTTTTCATTTATGGCCACACCGCTCCTTTAAGCTTTAGTGTCTCCGGTCTGTAGGTTCTGATTGTCTGCAGTCAGCATCTCACACTCTTCCAGCTGCCCACACACACTCATTCATACTGACTCACTGCCACAATATGATGGTCATCCATTTTTAAACTGATATTTTGTGTGTCCGCAATTTAGCGTCTTCCCATCTGTTTCCTTGCTCTCTCTCTCCCTTCCTGCTGTATCTCTGTCTCAGTGTGTGTGCTGTAATAGTGTGTGCTAACTCATTGGGAGGGACATTAATCAGTGCAGGACTCTGGCTGAGCTCTGAGCTGAAGAACACACTCACAGTGGAGAGCTGACGATCCACCGCTGCTCATCTCTCTCTCACTCTCTCCTCTCCTTTGCTGTGTCTCTCATTCATTCGCTCAGTGTCTCTATTACCATTAGATTTGTCTCTTCGTCATGCTGCATTCCTCTTTTCCCTTCCTTTTGTATTGTGTTCCTTTGTCCTGCTGTGTTTCCTCTTATTATTCTGCTTTAAATCATTTCTCTACATATCTCGCCCCCCCCCCTCTCTCGCCCACCTTGTTGCGGTGCATTGCAGCATTTTGGAGCAGCATGTGTCTTGCCAAGCCAGTCAGAATGATTTTGTTTACTTTATGCTGCATGCTTGCTGTATAGAAAACATCTCTGTTGAACTCGGAGCACATTTTTTAACCAGACATCAGTGGGTACCACGCGTTCTCCTCCCTTACTGCTTCCATATGTCTGTCTTCACCTTCCTGATGTCAATTACAATTTGACAACAGTTATATCAAATGCTTTTCACAAGGTGCTGAGTGAGTAAGGAGCCCAGGGTAGCAATAACAACATCTGTTGACTGTGTTGGCACAGTGGTTAAGGTAGTATGTTATTGTAAACAGCTGCAGTTGGGCCCTTGAGCAGCCCACAGTTGCTGTGGACAGGGTGTCTGCTAAGTGCTGTAAATGCAAATCCAGATCTAGGGAACTAACATATGTGGTGGGTCTATTAAATAGTGTTGCAACAAGGTGGCGCAGTTAAAATTAAAGGGTCCAACCCCAGAACTGGAAGAAAACATTGAGCAAATACACTATATAGACAAAAGTCTGTGGACAGCCAAAAATGACTAAAATATGGATATGACTATGGAGTTTGCCCTCCACATTTACTCCTACTTTTGCTTTTTGTTCTACTAAAAGTAATCTTAGACAGCAAGTCCTGGCTCAGTTTTGGCATTCCAGTGCATTTTCAAGGTGTCTGATGGAGTTGAGACCGAGGTTCTGTGCAAGCCAAATCAGCAAAGTTGGCATAACCACTTCTCTGTGGACTTTGTCTGAGGACTACCGAGCAGAAGGTTGATGAACTGACTTGTTGGAAACCTATAAAACTGTATTTTACAAATTGCAGCCTTAGATGCTCGGTGCTCAGAAGGTCTGAGGTCCTTGCAACATAAAGGTCATGAAGTGCATTCATGGAACGCTGCGATGGACTGGTGCCCAGGTCCAGGTTTGGTCCCGCCTGTTGCCTTGTGCTGCAGGTTACATTCCAGTTCGTCACATCCCTGATTTGGATTAGGCAGGTATGGAAAGTGATTGAGTGATATTTACCATGGTACAACATGACACAGGGTTAGAGATACACAGACCATTACAGTACAACTGATCACTGGTCAGTGAGCATCATTTCTAACCTTGTGCACCCTTTTGTGTCGACCATCTTCTAATGGTTACTAAAGCAAAGTGTCAATCTGGCTCTGTGAACATGAAAAGAATTCAGTATCATATCATTCACCGGAGCGGAATCCAATACCGCACCTTTGGGATGTGGTAGAATGGGATATTCACAGCATGAATGTGCAGCTGACAAATCTGCAGCACCTGACTAATTTGATCTCGAAAGCATGTTTACAGAACTATGTATTAAATCCATTCTTTGAAGACTAAAGGCTGTGGATCCTGTCCGGTATTAGAACAGTGTTTTAAGGTGTAAATACAGTAGAATTGCATACAGAAGGTGCATTGAAAGTGTGATTGAATAGGTTAATGATGCTGTGAGCATAAAGACATTTAGTACCAGATTAGGTACAGAATATACGCTGTATGAGTTTTTGACTGTGATTAATTGTGAGTAGGATGAAGTGTCATTACAGTAGTTAGATAATTAGGTTTGTAATGTGCAGCTGTGTGACAGGTAGTCTATAATATTGAGTCTACAAAACCAGTCTGTCAGTATGTGGGGGGTTAACTGGCCAGGGAGAGAGGGACTGCTTGAAGGGAAAAGCTTTTCAGAGGTTACACCAGTGGTTCTCAATGTGGGGGCGCCCCCAGTGGTGGCGTGGAGCTATTGACAGAAACCCAAATGAATGAGGCATGTTTAAGGTGTAGGTCACTTGTAATAATTCCACCATAAAGGCATTTAAAATAAATTCCAGTGGAATCTGGAATCTGGGGCGCTGCAGAAAAAGTTTGAGAACCAATGGGTTGCACAGCGCGTTAGTTTGAATGGCAGTGTTTTGGGGGGTTAACGCAGTAGTTACAATAAACCCTCTTCTGCAAACGTGATGGAAGCTTTTTGAAGCTTTGAATCATTTGAACGAATCATTTCAAAAAATGACTCAGTGTTATGAAACACTCTTATTGATATCTTCTGGCCAGATTTGTTCAACTGACTAGTTGCTAAAGGCACTCGGGTAGCACAGAGGTCTAGTATATTTTACCAACTGCCTCAGGGACCTTTGTTTGAGTCCCAGTGGTGCCTTCTGGCAAGGTCGGTCTTCAAGTTCACATGCAGACTTGATGAAAAGGAGGCCAGTTGGAGGATCATGGCATTGCAGCAGCAACCTGTGCCCAGCTCTGTGATGGAATGGCGTTTTGTCCAGGACGTTGCATATGCCAGCGTTCTCTGAGGATGCCTCTACAACCCTGGCTAGGAAGAAGCCACCCTGTCCCCAAAAATAATTACCAATACACTTCACCCCCATTTAACCCATAAGCTTATCATGGGCAAAGTTAGCCCATCTTGGAATTGTGCAGATCATCGGCTGGGATCATTGTTGCAGCCCCAGGGGATGCCCTGCCCCCTCGCCTCTAGAACACAGTGCTAGGTCTGGAACCCGTGTCTCTGCGGGATGGGCTATCAAGCTAGCGCTGTGCCACCTGAGCACCTACTAATAATATAACACACAATCAGTGCACAAACAGTGCTTTCCATGCCTTTACTGATTAAACATAAAACGTATGTGAACCCTTGTATTTCATACTGGTGCGACATTATGATTCAGTTCCTGTGGCTCGTGAAAAAAGCTGCACCGATGGAAATGGCAGTATCTGAGTAACTGGGTTCAAATGCCAGGTTGGACTTGGCAACGTGAAGGTCAAATGGTGTGGTTACAAACTTAACACCCAGTGGTTAAGGTGCAGGACTATGAACCAGAAGGTCCAGGGTTCAAATCCTACCTCTGCCAAGCTGCCACTGTTGGGTCCTTGAGCAAGGCCCTTAACCCACAATTGCTTGGATTGTAAGACTGTATCAATTGTAAGTCGCTCTGGATAAGGGTGTCTGCTAAATGCTGTAAATGTAAATGTAAATGTAACCCCAGTGGCGTTATGGGGAAGTGTTGGAGGTGGAGAATTAGATTGAAAATACAGTAGACAACAACATGAACATGAACGAAAGCTCCACGGGGAGTAAAACTGTCCACAGAGCTGCCTTGAGTTAGTATCGACTTGTCATTGGATTTGGTTTCGACGTCTTTGTTTAGCGGTAATAGTATATAATGCCATTCTTTGCATGAAAACCCTCCAAGTCATACCACATTATTTCAATTGGCTTAAGGTTTGGAATCCAATTCCATCCCCAAATGCACGTTTTCTTCTCTTTAACCTTGTTAGACTCTGCATCCCCATATGTAGACGTTTGGGTTTGCTAGCCCTTGCTACAGCTCAGGCTTTTAGAGGTTAAACCACACTGCTGTGTATTTATTCGTGTTTTGTTGCACCAACTTCCAAAAGCTTCATGTGCTACTGTCTTTCTTTTGGGATCGCTTTACTATTGACACCCAGCACTTCTATTATGTTTCGTATTAGAAACCGAAATTATTTTATTTATCGATTGTACCGCACTAGACACCTTCCTGTACTCCTTAGGCCAAGGACCACTTCTGTTGTCTGATGTTTCAGTCATAAGAGCTCATCAAGATATTATTGTAATTGGTGTCAAAATGTAAAGAACCTAGGAATCACCCCACAGCCTTTTTTGGAGTCCCCCTTGACCTTCATATGCCTGCATCAAAGCAACATGTGGTGGCCTTTTGTACTTTTGGCTAGGTGTGCGATTCTCTTGAGGTGGAAGTGTCTCTCTCCCCCTACCCATAACTGGTTTCTTCGGGAGATCTTAAGCTGTATTAAACTACAGAAGCTACGTTCATATAGGTCAGGGTCACTGCAGACATCTAACAAAACATGGCTACATGTCCTTAAGTACGTTGGGGAGTGCGACCTTACTCTGGAGTAGGGGGGAGAGGTGAACGAGCAAGTTTACTACTTTTGTTTAATTATTTGCTTATTGATTGATTTATTTTTTCTCCTTTTCCTTGTTTCTTTTCTCCCTTCCCCTTGTTGAAGATGCTACTCACTGCGTGCAGGTGCGAACATGGAGAGTTCGTTTGTTTTTGTGTGTGTATGCAAGTTTATACAGGGGTGTGTGAGTGTGTATGTACCTCTGTTGTACCTTTTTAATATAATTCTTTTTTAAATGTCCCATATGTTTAATGTATATTTCATAACTCATATTCCCTTGTGGGGAGGGATCTGGGGAAGCTAGTGCCTTGTACATCCTGTCTTTTTTATATTGACTACCTGCATGTGGGTTTCTTTGATTGCTTCCCCCCCCCCTCCTCTTTTTTTCTGTGCTGTACACCTACAGTATGTTATTGTGCTTAGGCCCGCGTACAATCTGTAACATTGGGTAAAATTTCGAATAAAGAAAATGGTTATAAACATGTAAAGAACCAGCAGGTGGTGGACTAATTGGACAGTACTTATTTTGGTAGTATATAAGGTAGGTCAAGGACGCTCAGGTTTGCCGAATGTTTGTTTTGGCATTAAATACATTGCAGAACTAAAGAAGCAAATTTCAGACACCAGCTGAGTCTTGGCTAATCAAATATGTTTGGTGAACTGGGAAGATTGTGTTCAAATACAGTACTGACTGAACTTAGTCTTTAATAGAGTGATTTGCAAATTAGCCAGACTTGAATAAGGTGGATTTTTTTGCAAGCATTAATGTATGTGTGTGTGTGTGTGTGTGTGTGTGTGTGTGTGTGTGTGTGTGTGTGAGAGAGAGTGAGAGAGAGAGACAGACACAGACAGATTGCAGATATTTGTTATACTTGCGGGGACTCTAAAGGATAGGAACATGGGATATTTAGACCTGTTGGTGACATTTTGTGATTTTCCACATCTTTAATTTCTTGCTTATAAAAAACTGCAACTTTTATTTGACAAACCAAAAGAGGAAATCGTTTTCCTTTTGGTTACTGACCTGTGAGTGTAGATTTACTAAGCTACAGTACTCATTATGTCAATGGAAAGTCCCCATTAACTTACTTTAACCCAGCCTGTCTGTGTGTAAGAGTGTGTGTGTGTGTGTGTGTGTGTGTGTGTGTGTGTGCGTGTGTGTGTGTGTGTGTGTGTGTGTGTGTGGGAGTGAATGAAAGATGGATAGAGAGAGATCGTCTCATTACCCCAGCCCTTCCTGCAGCACCATGTTGCTTGCTCAGCAGCTGTTTTTATCTCCCATAGAGCTCTGCATAGGCTTGATAATCTCCCAGCTTTTTCAGCAGACTGATGGGTTCAGTTCAGATTGTGTGTTTGTGTCACACACTGCGCCATAATGCTGCTTATTTCCATTTTGTCTGTTGCCCCCCCACTGCAGTCCCTTCCAATTTACACCTCCAGATTTACAACATTTCATAAGATCACACCTTCTAGATAAACAAAAAATATTTGCATTTTGTAATATCCAATATTAATTAATATTATATCGTAATGTATACATTAATACAGTGTAGTACACCTGATGTAGCATATTCATATAATGGGTCAGTACAGTAATGTAAAAGGCTATTTGCTGAAAGTTTGGTTTCTCTCTTTCTGGAGAAGCATGGCATCCGTGTTTCAAAAACAATACGTCTTTTAATGATGTAATCACCCCTGCAGCTCAGTACACCACCCCTGTGGAAAAACAAAAGTGATTATTGCGCCTCCACAGCTTTTCCTCACTACATTTCCCAGCACTCATCACTCCTGCCATGTGACTCCCTAGTCACGCGCTGCTGACTTCCTCATTAGGCTGTGAGAGAGAATCGCACTGCGTATCGCTTGCTCAGGAAAATTCAAAATTCACAGCACTGTGTCTGAGTCCTATCGTAAAGTCGAAATATCCTAAAACATGGACTACCTGTAATTATTTTTATTAATACAACGGATTAATCAATTGCTACTGTTATGAAAACTACAATTTTCAAATTATAGATCATAAATCTGTCAATGTACATTTGTATTTATAGGATTTAACCTTTATTAGGAGTAACTAATACAACTAATATGTGGGTTAAGGGCCTTGTGCTGCTGTATAAATGATATAGCCAAATATCTACTGATAGACATTTTCTTTGCCACCACATGGTACAGTGGTGCTTGAAGGTTTGTGAACCCCTTAGAATTTTCTATATTTCTGCATAAATATGACCTAAAACATCATCAGATTTTCACACAAGTCCTAGAAGTAGATAAAGAGAACCCAGTTAAACAAATGAGTAAAATATTATACTTGGTCATTTATTTATTGAGGAAAATGATCCAGTATTACATATTAGTGAGTGGCAAAAGTATGTGAACCTTTGCTTTCAGTATCTGCTGTGACCCCCCTGTGCAGCAATAACTGCAGCTAAACGTTTCCTGTAGCTGTTGATCAGTCCTGCACTGGAGGAATTTTAGCCCATTCCTCCGTACAGAACAGCTTCAGCTCTGGGGATGTTGGTGGGTTTTCCTCACATTAGCTGCTCACTTCAGGTCCCTTCCACAACATTTCCATTGGATTAGGGTCAGGACTTTGACTTGGTCATTCCAAAACATGAACTTTATTCTTCTTTAACCATTCTTTGGTAGAACGACTTGTGTGCTTAGGGTCAGTGTCTTGCTGCATGACCCACCTTCTCTTGAGATTCAGTTCATGGACAGATGTCCTGACATTTTCCTTTAGAATTCTCTGATATCATTCAGAATTCATTGTTCCATCAATGATGGCAAACCATCCTGGCCCAGATGCAGCAAAACAGGCCCAAACCATGATACTTTGATAGATCCCTGTTCTTTAAATAAAACAGGGTGCCCACTCACACCTGATTGTCATCCCATTGAATGAAAACACCTGCCTCTAATTTCACCTTAAAATTAACTGCTAATCCTAGAAGTTCACATACTTTTGCCACTCACTAATATGTAACATTGGATAATTTTCCTCAGTCAATAAATGACCAAGTATTATATTTTTGTTTCATTTGTTTAACTGGGTTCTCTTTCTCTACTTTTAGGACTTGTGTGAAAATTTGATGTTTTAGGTCATATTTATGCAGAAATATAGAAAACTCTTAAGGGTTCACAAACTTTCAAGCACCACTGTATATACCATCATACCTCCCAGCGTTAGTGTAAAACAAGCTAAAATCATTTGTCCTGGGTTGCAACTCTCACTACTATGTTCCAAACTGCCTCTGGAAGCAACATAAGATTATTTAACACCTTAATGGTTTGGGCTTTTAACAGGCAAACAGCACAGGCAATGGAATGATGGAGTGGATTGGAGCAGAGGTTCTTAACCCATGACTTTGAAGGGCCTTGCTTTGCACATTTTAGTTTTCTCCCTGAACTAGTGCAGTTAGTCGAATTAGGTCTATTGGGAACAGTCAAAAAAAAAAAAAAAAACTGGTGTGAAGAACACGAGACCGACATGACCAGGGCTAGGAGCTTCTGATGTAAAGCAAATCGCCATTGAACCCTGAAGTTATAAATAACGCTTTGCCATCTGGCAAATGACCTTCGCAAACTGACCCAACTCATTTGTCTGTACATTGTGAGCCTGGCCTTATCGCACATCACCAGCGCCGGAGCTAACTGATGCTCTCGTGGCTGAATGGAAAGGAAAAGCACAAGTCATGTTCCAAAATCTGTTAACCCTCTTGGAGATTAGAGGCTGTTATAGGAGGAAACTCCATAAACTGTCACAGATATCGCTGAAAACACGACTTACTGAGTGATTGAAACATCTGATGATGTTTGATGGAAGACAAAATTGTACTGATAGACAGTATTACGAACAACACTGAAGATCAACCAGATGAAACGGACTCAACGAGTGAATGTGAACCAGTTTATATAGTTACAGATTAGAGATAATATACAGGTAGTAGTGGGACAAACAAACGAGTACTACTTACAATAGGACAGACACTTACGGACACCATTTACAGCTTGGTACAAATAAGCAGTGAAAAGTCAGCTTAAAGCTGCAGTGTAGTAGCTCTTAGTGCCACTTTGCAGATCCATCAGAATCTCAAATCCATAAAGAAACACTTTTTAAAACACTTTACACATTTAGAGAAGTGGCTGAGTGGTTCTGTGTGTAATTCTACCTCTGAGTGCCTTCACAACGAGAACAATAACAGAAAAATGTTCAATGTGAGGCTGGTCCTTACAAACAAAGGAAAGTACATCTTTACAAAAAGAGGTTTTATTTGAAAAATGAACAAATGGAGGAAAAGCAGAGCAAACAGGTTTGTTTTACGTTACTAAGGATAAAGTCAGTATTACAGTGGTGGTTGAAAGTTTGTGAACCCTTTAGAATTTTCGAGATTTCTGCATAAATATGACCTAAAACATCATCAGATTTTCACACGAGTCCTAAAAGTAGATAAAGAGAACCCAGTTAAACAAATGCCACAAAAATATTATACTTCGTCATTTATTTATTGAGGAAAATGATCCAATATTACATATTAGTGAGTGGCAAAAGTATGTGAACCTCTAGGATTAGCAGTTAATTTGAAGGTGAAATTAGAGTCAGGTGTTTTAAATCAACGGGATGACAATCAGGTGTGAGTGTTGTATTTAAAGAACAGGGATCAATCAAAGTCTGCTCTTCACAACACACGTTTATGGAAGTGTATGATGGCACGAACAAAGGAGATTTCTGAGGACCTCAGAAAACGAGTTGTTGATGCTCATCAGTCTGTAAAAGGTTATAAAACCATCTCTAAAGAGTTTGGACTCCACCAATCCACAGTAAGACAGATTGTGTACAAATGGAGGAAATTCAAGACCATTGTTACCCTCCCCAGGAGTGGCCGACCAACAAAGATCACTCCAAGAGCAAGGCGTGTGATAGTTGACGAGGTCACAAAGGACCCCAGGGTAACTTCTAAGCAACTGAAGGCCTCTCTCACATTGGCTAATGTTAATGTTCATGAGTCCACCATCAGAAGAACACTGAACAACAATGGTGTGCATGGCAGGGTTGCAAGGAGAACGCCACGGCTCTCCAAAAAGAATATTGCTGCTCGTCTGCAGTTTGCTAAAGATCACGTGGACGAGCCAGAAGGCTATTGGAAGAATGTTTTGTGGATGGATGAGACCAAAATAGAACTTTTGGTTTTAAAAGAAAAGGGAAACACTGCATTCCAGGCATATAAAAACCTTATCCCACCTGTGAAAAAAAACACGTGGTGGTAGTGTCATGGTTTGGGTTAATGTATGTATGTAAATAAAGTTAATGTTTTGGAATGGCCAAGTCCTGACCTTAATCCAATGGAAATGTTGTGGAAGGACCTGAAGCGAGCAGCCTAATGTGAGAAAACCCACCCAACATCCCAGAGCTGAAGCTGTTCTGTATGGAGGAATGGGCTAAAAATTCCTCCAAGCCGTGGTGCAGGGGACTGATCAACAGTTTACAGGAAACGTTAGCTGCAAGTTATTCCTGGGGGGGGGGGGGGGGGGGGGGGGGGGTGTGTGTGTGGAGATACTGAAAGTAGAGGTTCGCATACTTTTGCCACTCACTACTACATAATATTGGATCATTTTCCTCAATAAATAAATGACCAAGTATAATATTTTTGTCTCATTTGTTTAACTGGGTTCTCTCTATCATCAAACATCTGATGATGTTTTTGGTCATATTTATGCAGAAATATAGAAAATTCTAAAGGGTTCACAAATTTTCAAGCACCACTGTACACACAAACACGAGTAAACTAACTAAAAAGTCTTTAAACACATCAACTGAGTTAGAACAGGCTCTAGGCCAAACATGAGCGAACGAGCTCTACAGCTACGGCCATGAGCTTTCAAGTGAATGGTGGACTTCTGCTCTTTAACTCCCGCCTCTGCTCGTGGATCCGCAGTGTTGATTGTCATGTGTGACCAGCTGGGCAGAAGAAGCAAAACGCAATGCACTAGACTGCAAGAAAACAATAACAACAATAAATATACAAGTATTTAAATAATATTGTTTGGATGGATGTTAAATGGCGCATACCTGTGTAATAGTGTTAAGAATATTACTTGTTTGTGTGGGATATGTTTATTGTTAGCATATTATTAAGTACCTAGATATACAATTGTGATATTATTACAGATTTGTACATTTTTAAATGATTGTTCTTCAGCCTGGTAGTAGCGTGGCAGCTAGCATGATGCTAAACTGGTAGCTATTCTATTTTATATTCAAGGTCAGTTCAATTGTGGCCAGACTGTTGTTTTAATGAACAAGTTTTTGTGCATGACGGTGTAAGTAAAATATTTGTGTGTGTGTGTGTGTGTGTGTGTGTGTGTGTGTCTATTCTGTGATGAATAGATTTCCATAAGTTTAGATTTTTTTTATTTTAATGATTCATGCCCCTAATTTGGAAAAAAAAAAACAGCCTTACTTCCCAAGTGGGTAATACATCATCTACAACAACGTGATGAATAGCTCCTACACACACACACACACACACACACACACACACACACACACACACACACACACACACTGAGCGAGACAACAAATATGCACGTATTTGCATCATTTCTAAATATAGCCCAGCCAGGTGAATATAAATAGAACGAGAGTCTGGACCAAGTGGGCTGCGTTTCAAACCACATAATACTGTACCAGTGTACAAAGAGTACACCTCCAATGGTTACTATGGTAACCATTGATAGTATACAGTATAGACACTATTAGCATGCTTCTACGCTCTTCAGATGGTTTGGGAGGCAGCCAAAGGATTTAATCTATCATGCTGCTCCTGTTTCTTCTCCTTACGATCACTCTGTCACATTTTATCTTTATACACACATTGGTCTTTCTATCATTGCAGGGATATAATAGTAATGTAGCTAATTATTGCTATACCTCAACCAAACCCTAACCTCAGTAAGCTACGACAAAGCTGTTTTGTTTGTCAAGCAAAAGTTGCAGTTATTGTAAAATAAAAAAAAACAATTGTCTTTATGAGGACCAGCAAAATGATCCCACAAGGAAACAATGTCAGCTCTTTCTATACTTTTGGGGACGTTTGGTCCCCATAATGATATATAAACTTGCCGTCCCCACTTATCCATCCACTCAGCTGTTTGGGAGTCTGTTATCTAGAATAATACTCAGGACTTATTGTATATCATTATTCATTTTCCATGTTTTAATGGTGCTTGGCTTGGTCAGGGTTGTGCAGGGCGCTGAGGCTTATCTCTGAAGAACAGAAGAAGCCAGTCCAGCACAGGGTCAGCAGTGTCTGGTGTTGCAGAACTGGGATATGATCCCCTGAACATCCTTCTCTCCCTCAGACAGCCAATTGTACATTCTGCATTTATATTTACGTCATTTAGCAGATGCCCTTATCCAGAGCGACTTACAACTAATACAGTCCAGCAATCCAAGCAGTTGTGGTTTAAGAGCTTTGCTCAAGGACCCAACAGTGGCATCTTGGCAGAGGTCGGATTTGAACTCTGAACTTTCTGGTCCAATTGTGTCTACATGCGATGCCAGACCTGGTTGGAAGGCAATGCCAGGACTTAAAAAAATGCCATAGTCCTGACTAGGCTTGGAAAAGCAGGAATTAAACATGAAAGAATCTGTATAAAAATTTGAATATATACAAAATTTGATCTAAAATAAAATAGAGCCACTTCTCATCAATAAATGCTTAACTGTATGTTTTTCAAATGAACCACTAAGCAATCCTTTACATATACTTTCATAACGTTTATTAAATACATTTTTTTACATTTTAAATCATACTGATTATATAAATAGGTATATAAATATGTATTTTATTGACATTTTTGGCTATGTTGTAGTGAAGTCTTTGACTATTCTAATATAGACCATTAATGACAACGTACTCAGTCATTTCAGAACTAAACAGAACATTAGAACATTAAAATATATATTTAACTAAACATTATTATATTTGATTTTCCAAGTGTTACTTTAATATTTCTATTTAATATTACGTCTTTTTCTGTTCTTGTTTATACTGTTTAGTGAATTCTGATTTTTGACTGCTGTTGCTCTTATCATTTGCTTTTATTTAATAGCATTAGTCTTCACACTGTGCTGATCCTCTGCCAAGGTCACACACACACACACACACACACACACACACACACACACACACACACACACACACACACAAGAAGAAGAATGAGTAATACTTCTCTCACACACATTGAGGATTACTGACACTTTCAGTACAATGGAAGCTATTAGAATTAATCTCTCCCTCTGTCTCTCTCTCTCTCTTTATCTTTCTCTCTCAGGAACTTGGGGAAATCAGGGTTGCGAGTCTCATGTTTGGGGCTTGGTCAGTAAAGCACAATATTTTGTTGTTATTTGTTACTCCCTATCCTTTTCTCCTGCCTATCCTGCCTCTTCATGTTTCTAGACCATCCTCCTCTCTTTCCCCCTCCATCTCTTGTTTTAAATCAATTATAATTCAGTTTTATTTGCTTTCCACCTGTCTGTATCTCTTTCTGTCTTTGCCTCACTCCTCCAGCCCCGATTCCTCTCCTTTTTTCTTGTCATCTTATGCGTAGTTAACTAATGATGAGTGATAATCAATAAGAACTTGATTTAATGAGATTTTAAATGATAAATGGGTTTTTATAAGCCAAGATCAATACGTTGTACCTCTCTCTCTCTGTCTCTCTCTCTCTCTCTGGGATGCAGGAACGTGGGTGACCTTTGGTTCACAGATTTCAGATGAGGTGAGTGTTACAGAAGCTGTACTTCAGCATGTACAGATGATCAGTTATATCACAGTGTACATGGTACAGCATCATATTAACCTCAAAATACCATCAGTTCCACTCAAGGGCTCACTGGTTACCCGGGCAACGTTTCATATGACATGCACCAACGCACCAAAAGGACTGTTGGGAAACTATTTTCCCCTGACCGGTAGAAGGTTGTGGGTTGTGTTGTGGGCCAACAGTTTGTGGTCAGTGTGTGTGTGTGTGTGTGTGTCGACAGATGGCAGAGAATCTGATGACCATAGCATACGAAAATGGAGTGAACCTCTTTGATACTGCCGAGGTGTACGCATCAGGCAGGTAAGATACACACTTCACCTTGGATGATGGGATGGGTTGATGGTGGGATATTGTTATATGGATCTTTGGATGGCAAATGGGATGAGTCGATGGTGGAATTTTGGATGGGTTGTATGGGCGGATGGAGGAACGCATGGTTGGATTGATGGATGGAGATTGGGTGGACATCCAGTGGCATAGGATGGGTTTGTTCAGTTGATCATTGATGATGGGATGGGTTGATGGTGGGATTTAGGAGTAATGGATGTGTTGATGGATGAATGATGAAAAGGATAGAGAGATGAAGAAATGGGTTGATGTTGGGATTTATGGATGACTTCAGTGTTGCGTTGAAAGCAACTGGATTCTTCTTGGTTTTTGAAGACGTTTCACCTCTCATCCGAAAGGCTTCTTCAGTTCTTCCAGAAGCCTTTCGGATGAAAGGTGAACGTTTTCAAGTTAACCAGTACTCAAGTCAGCCATGACCTGGATGACTGAGAACTTACACAGACAGTTTTATGGATGGTTAGATGGATGACTGAATGGATGATGGTGGGTATTATGGGTGAATGGATAATGAATGGTTGGTTGGATGGAAAAAAGGTTTGTTGGACATGGATGGATGGGTGGTGAGACGTTGCTAATGTTGGATGGATTGATAGATGAATGGAATGTGTGGAGGGAAAAGCTCCAGAAAGAGCATTTATTCTTTCCTGCCTTCATCCAGTATTCACCGTCTTCCTCTTTCTACCTTGCACTCCTTTTTAGGGCTGAGATCACTCTGGGTAATATTATTAAGAAGAAGGGATGGAGGTGAGCCAGGAATCACATTTCTAAATCCATTCACTGATCCACATAAATAAAACTTACAGCCATTTATTATGCACACCGGCACTCTGGAGCTACGAGACTAATGTAGCTAAATAGAAGTAATGGAATCTTAGCTAACAGTTAAGCCTCATGCAAACCACATCTCCGAAGACGCAATTAAGCTCTGTAATGCCATTTCTTGGGCCTTAAATCCCTCTTCTACATGAATCTGATGCTGTGCGAAGTGACGGCAAACAGTGCCAGAGATGAAAGTGATTCGCTTGTGTTTTAGCTTAGCGGTGTCCTGTCGTCTATTTCCCTAGATATCAGCCTCAGAAACCACATAGCCATTGTCTTTAAGATTACTGAACAGCTCACACAGTTCAAGGTGAATGTGTTCATTTCTGTCACCAAAATGATTCGAATGTGAGGGCATTTAGTATTGAACAGGCTGCTGGCAGGGTTCCAGCACCGGTTCGAGCTGCTACTCTTGATGGTAGTTATAATCAGTGCTATAATATAGGAGGTGGGATTAAGCTATGGTGATTAGAAAAAGCACCAGAAAGAAGCATCCTTTAAAACTCTTTGCACACACAAACCATGCAACAAGCTGCATATCTAATGTTATGATTAATGTTACGTTACTATTAAACACCGAGCCACCACATGACTAAGCATGTTGTTATCAACAGTAAATCGGGCTAATAAGCATTAAATAAACAGGCGTTCAGACTCACTATTAGAGACGTTAGAGACGAGAACATGCCTTCAGAACCTTCTGTTGCGTTATCAATCCACACTGAACCCGCAGTATTTTTTAGACAGTATGTCTTAAAATAAAATGCGAGGTTAGATTAAACAGAATCTCAAATCGTTGCTAAGTGCAGTCGGCCCTACAAGTCTGACAGCACTAGTGAAAATACTTGTTTGGATCTTTGTGGAGAAGGATTCATACTGCAGCAGGATAATGATCCAAAACACTCAACACCTCAAGCTCTGCAACAATTACTTGAAAACCAAAGAAGATCAAGTAACGCTGACTGTCATGGACTTTTTCTCCACAGTCATCTGTCTGAAGCCGCATCAAGCATTCAGTAGCATCGCAGGTGCTCTTTGGGATATTATGCTGATATTTACAGAAAATTGTGGTGTCCACACAGCTCGAGTGCACACGTTTTTAAGATTTAACTTTCTAAGATTCAACTTTTCACCCCAAATTATTATTAAATTTTATGTGACTTGTAATGAAAAACATTTTCACTAGGGATCTCAGACTTTTGGCCCCCAATGTATATACGTATACAGCTCTGGAAAAATTTGAGACAACTCCACATTTTCTGTAAAATCAACGTATCTACATGTATGGTAGCAATTCCTTTCCAGTATCTCATGGATTCCAGCACACAGACCTCATTCTGCTTAAGGAGCGATCACTTGAACCAAATTTTATTTCCTGAAAAGTACCAGACACATGAAAGCTGGGATTGAAATAAATATGAACGTTACTAATTTAAAACATTTGTATTGTTTGGTTAAATAATATATATAAACTTGTTTTCTTTGTATTATTATTTGTATTATTCATACCTGTTAATATTATTATATTAGTATTATTGTATCCTAGTTTGAAAACACTGCATCATCTTTGTTATTTTGACCAGTTGTCGTTTACAGCCTATAAATGCTCTTGTCATTGCTGCAAAGAAATATTTTTTTTTTTTGGAATTTGTCAGTAATTTACAAAATAAAACAAAACCTTACAAACCCTACAAACAGTAAAACCAGAGAAACATTTTGCAGTAGTCTCTTAATTTTTTTCCATAAATGTATGTTTGTTTTTTAATTTGCAATACCTTGCTTTTTTAATCTCAACTATCATCTCATTTGCTTTTTTTTGCAGGAGATCCAGTATTGTAGTAACAACCAAGATCTACTGGGGCGGACAGTAAGCGTTTAATATTTAACCTTTATATTCCTTATACTACATCGTACTGTTGCCTTAGCCTGTTTGTTCAGATTTTATAGCGACATTTTGTTTTACAACCCCCATTTTTTTTATCTGTCAGTGGTGATTAGTGTAAATGTTACTGACAGAAGTCAGGAAGTTTCATTCAAACCCACATAAAAATGAGTTGACCAAAGAATCAAGCTTTTGACTTGGCAGTACTATACTCCCCTGACCTAAGCCCCATTGGAAACCTAAGCTTTCAGCACTTTGCATTCCGAGTCATTTAAAATTGAATGAACATATTTATAATATATGAGTTGACCACACTTAAAATGACCGTATGATTATGTAGTGTAAATATAAGCACTTCCATCTTTCACCTGTAGGGCGGAGACTGAGAGAGGTCTATCTAGAAAACACATCATTGAAGGTAACGTTCATGTTCTGTATTTCTATATTTTGCTTTTTAATGAGATATCAGCCATGAGTCTTAAATAAAATATTGGCTAGACTAGTAACTAATATGTAATATATTAATTGCACCTGTATGAATTGTGATGATGATGATGGTGTCTTTCTCAGGACTTCGAGGTTCTCTGTCCAGACTGCAGCTGGAATACGTCGATATTGTATTTGCAAATCGAAATGATGTCAACAGTCCCATGGAAGGTGAGTCACTGAAATAATTGATTAAAATAATCAGCCTAACCGTATCAGCGAGCGTGACTGAGACATCTTATAGATCTTCTCTCATGACCTGTATGTCATTACTAAATCTAAGTAAGTGGTATTATTAGTGGAGGGTGAGAGAATTAGAAGGCATTAGCTGCAGAACGATGTCACGATGCTGCACAGGAGTTCTATTGGAATATTAATATGAGGTGACACCAAGACCAAATTCCTTAGTCACTGATCAACTTCAGAAAATGAGTCTGAATGTGGGTGCACCACTTGTCGCCATCACGTGATACAACCGAACTTTAGAAACACGTCCAGGTATTCAACACAGATGTCCGGACAACCATTTGGAACGCAACCAAACTTTCAGGGGTTCCAATAACTCACCTGGATTCTAATATCAGTATCCTGTCTGGGCATTATACAACTTCTTCTGGACCGAAATGCAGCTGTGCGTCTGTATGAAGGATCATGAAGATGTGCAGAGGGAGGCAGCATCTACATCTGGATTCCTTCTCAGTGGTAACAGTCTATAGCTCTGGAAAATAAGAGACCATTCCACATTTTCTTAAAATCTACATGTATGCAGCAATTCCACTCCAGTGTCTGAGGAATTCCGACACACTTTTAAAAGTACTGCAGTTATAGGCTAGATTTTACAAAGGGTGCTAATAAATCTGGAAGGAATTGTACAGGTACAGGTGTGCTGAACACTACAAACTAGGTTATTTCTGGAGAAAGGGTTTCGTACATAACGGGGAGCATTGGACCAGGATAGACAATATTAAGCATTTTATTACTGTTAGTTAGTCTAATCTAAAATGGTGTGTGTGTTGCAGAGGTGGTGCGTGCAATGACGTTTGTGATAAACCAGGGTATGGCCATGTACTGGGGGACGTCTCGCTGGAGCGCTATGGAAATCATGGTACAATAAATGATTGTAAAAATGAATAAATTGATCATACAGTTGCTTCTTGTTCCTTCTTGTACCTCCCTCTCTCTATCAGTCAATTTTAAATGTCATACAATTGGATGGTGCTATTGCCTCCCCCCCACAGGAGGCGTACTCAGTGGCACGACAGTTCAATCTCATCCCGCCAGTTTGTGAACAGGCTGAGTATCATTACTTTCAGAGGGATAAAGTGGAAGTGCAGCTACCTGAGCTCTACCATAAAATCGGTTAGTCCACATAACTCACTAACACACAACTAACATCAGACAGCACACACCCGCCAAGTTTACAGCATAGATTATTATTCACAAGTTCTCACAAGATGCCTAGCTCCTGAACAGGTGTTCACTCTCCTGACCCAGTCCTCGTGACATGAGGAGCTCTGAAACTCCAATATCTGGATAATTCAGTAGCGAGGTGGACAGGACCCAGGGGTCGGAACCCAGATTCAAAGAACTGCTGCAACAGTGGGGCATCGACTGTCAACAATGTGGGCTTATGCCCTCAGGCCACCATAAGTGAGGCCTTGCTACATCACTCAGAATCAGCAGACAGACCTCACTTCACCAGGGGTGGGATACCATCCAGAGTGGCCCAGTCAGTAGAGCACTGGTCTTCCCTGGTGCATGCCTAAGATGAGATCTGTCTGTCTGATTCAAGTGGGAGACACGGCCCAACTTGGTATTCCTTGAACCTGGGTTCTGTCCCAGCCCCTGAGTTGCGTTCTAGGTTTGTGTTTGCCTCACTAGGGGACTTTTCCTTCTAGTCTAGAGTTCCTCAAGTTGTGAGGGCTGGTTCAGTAGAGCACGTCTGACCAAGGGGTGCCACCGTCTGACTGCTTTTGCTGACCGTACACTAGAAGACTTTGAAAAGACTCTGAAAGATTTTTTAAAGATTTTTCTTTGGAATAGTGGTCGGCTGATATGGGTTTCTTAAAGGCCAATGCTGATATTGGCCGATATTTAGAGAGCATGGTGAACGATGGCCGAAGCATAATGCCGATATCACAATTTTGTTTTGCAGCTGATAAAACTAATGACAATAAATGAGACACCAAATTGAATGAACATTTATTTAAGTCTCTGTTTGCACTCTGTAAAAATGTATTGCTCTTAACTACAACATTTATTACCAGATAACAGTATCACATTCTTTCTGGGAAATAAAAAGAAAATGTATAAAAACTTGCAAAAAGTGTACATGGTAGCAGCATCTTTTTGTTTTTAATCCCAGTTATTTTAATTCCAGTTAAAAGCAAGTAAGTTGTAATGCTGGAAGCAAAGTTTTCATCTTCTCATAAATGGCCCCACCCTCACTGAATCTCAGCATCCCTTTGTCACTCAGTACTCCCCGTTTATGAGCTGCAAGTTCTAATGCAGGAAACAAAATTTCTTTGCATTTTCCTCACTATTTTTGCCCCACTATTGGCCAAAGTCAGTGCAGATATTTTGAGCCAGAGACGTTGCTGTACCCTGTTAGCTGCATCCTGTTTGCTGCTGGAGAGAGCATACCTATTGGTTGTCAACAATGTTCCCGTCACTGTTTGCGTCAGCCAAGGCTTACGACTTATGATAATATAAATCACGGTTGGTTTTATTGGAACGCCAAGACCACAAAAAGACAGCTATCCTGATGACCTTGCAGCCGCCAATCTGATCGGCCAGACGTTAAAAATTGGGCTGTGTTTAGTCCAGATTTTGGCCAAAGTGGATGTCTGTTTTGGACCACATATCACCATAATGTAATGTAGCCATGAAAATAATTTGATGAAGGTGATGAAACTCATTCTTATGAACATAATCCCTGCAGTATATTGTGACGTCTTGGCAAAGAAGGAGATGTGTGAAGCTATTTGCTTTGGACAAATGCTGTAGCATTTGGTAGCATAGCGGTTAAGCTACTGGACTCTGGACCAGAAGATCCAGGGCTCACTTGAGCAACTTGAGCAAGACCCACAGTTGTTTGGATTGTAAGACCGGATCAGTTGGAAGTCGCTCTGGATAAGGATGTCTAATGAATTATAAATGTAAATATAATCATGAATGCATGGTTGAAGTTAGGTTGAGTCGCTGAAACCGCCTGAAAAATATCAGTTGAAACCAAATTCTGACGTCGTGGGACGTCTTTTTTTTAGATGTCTAACTGAAAAACATGGCCTTTCACCTTTCCCTGTCAGCCAAATCTCAACGATTTTGAGACGTCTGGCAAAACTATCATTTCAGTATCTTCTCAACGAGTTTTTGCTGTGTGGGCAAATGACTGAAATGACTCCATTGTGATGCAATGTCAGCAAGACTCATGGTTTAATTCATTTACAAAAACTCTTTATAAAACCATCAGGATTAAATACATCCCACAATACCTGTGTTGTTATTTCTCATCTTTCTCTCTTGCAGGTGTAGGAGCGATGACCTGGTCTCCATTAGCATGTGGTTTAATTACAGGGAAATACAGTGATGGAGTGCCAGAATGTTCTAGAGCCGCAATGAAAGTGAGTTTTCTCTCTCTCTCTCTCTCTCTCTCTCTCTCTCTCTCTCTCTCTCTCTCTCTCTCTCTCTCTCTCTCTCTCTCTCTCTCACTCTCACTCTTTCAGTCTGTCTCCATTGGCTGTTCTGTCACTGGTGTGACTGTTTCTCTGTCTAATGGAGGCTTAATGAGCTTTAAGCTGTAGTGTAGTAGACCTTAGTGTCACTTTGCAGATCCATCAGAATCTCAAATCCATAAAGAAACACTTTTTTAAAACACTTTACACATTTAGAGAAGTGGCTGAGTGGTTCTGTGTGTAATTCTACCTCTGAGTGCCTTCACAACGAGAACAATAACTTAAAAATGTTCTAATGTGAGCCTGGTTCTTACAAACAAACGTTACTAAGGATAAAGTCAGTATTATATAATTACATAAATACATGATCGGTGGAAGGTTCTTATTAATAAATGTTTGTTAACGTGTGTGTGTGTGTGTGTGTGTGTATAACAGGGTTATCAGTGGCTGAAGGAACGGGTGCACAGTGAAGAAGGACGCAGACAGCTGGCAAAAATCAAAGAGCTCCACCTGTTGGCAGACAGACTCGGCTGCACTGCCGCTCAGCTCGCCATCGGTCAGTGTGTTATTATAAAAACAGCAATGAGCATAATAGTGTTCTTAAATACGATGATCATACCTTAACACTGTTTAATTCTCACCTCTAAAGTTCCATATAGATATACACTCAGTTCCATTATTAAGTGCATCTACCCTGGACATTTTATTATGATTTTGTGAAACTCCTTGTCATGTTCCTCAAACCATTGCTGAGCGTTTTAGCAGTGTAGCGGGGCGCATTATCCTGCCGAAAGAGGCTGCATTAAGGAATAGTACTGGCATTAAGAGGTGCACTTTAGGTCATTTAGGTGGTACGTGTCAGGGTAACAGCCACATGAATGCCAGGATCCAAGGTTTCCCAGCAGAACATTGCCCAGAGCATCACACTGTCAGTCTTATTCACTTCACCTGTCAGTGGGCTTAATGTTATACTGCACACACACATACATACGTATACTGTACATATAATAAGCATAATATAATAATAAGCAAATAACATAATGTAATATAATAATATAATATAAGCAAAGCAAATAAGGAAGTGTCCAAAATCCTTTACATTGTTTATATCCAATTGGTTGTATGACTCTTTCCTATAACATTCCATTTTGTACTTATATTTTTGTTTTTAATCTAAATAATAATTCTATAATAATTACATTGTGTTTGCCTTCTCCCTCGCAGCCTGGTGTTTGCGAAGTGAAGGTGTTAGTTCTGTTCTGTTGGGCGTCTCGAACACAGATCAGCTATTGGAAAACTTGGGAGCCCTTCGGGTAACACACACACACACACACACACACACACAAGTTATCACATTGATGTAGCAATGACTTAAGCAGTGAAAGTTTCATGTAATTAACCCACATCCAATCATAACTCACAGGTATAGTGGGCGGCACAGTGGCACATGCACTTAGCACAAGTCGCCTCACAACTCCAAACATCCCCGGTTCGATCCCGACCTTGAACTCTGCATGAGTGGAGTTTGCATGTCCTCCCCGTGTCAGCGTGACACTCCAGTTTCCTCTCTCATCCCAAAGACATGTGTTAGGTTAATTGGTCACTCTAAATTGACCTGGTGTGAATGTGACTGACTAGTATTGACATAACCTTGTTCCAGTCGCGAATAGCCATCGATGCCGAAAGTGACATTAAGTAAATGTAACGATGATACAAGGGCTCCAACTTTAGCCCCCCTGTCTTCCTTCTGTTTGGCCACAGGTGGGGCTGTTGCCACCTGCTGTCCTTTCCTATGTATACCCCTTTTCCTGTGCACTTCCTTTGTCTGGCTTCTTCACTCCTGCTTTGCCTTGGCTCCCGTGTGCTCCGGTCTCCTATCTTGGTTTGTCTCCTGCTCTTTGTCTTGGTCTCCCAGTCTCTTGTGTTTCTGGTTTTCTCTGGTTTCTTGTCCCATGTTTTAGCTTTGTCTCATTTCTAGCCTGTTTGTTTAGTTAGCCTGTTTGCTTGTTAGCCTGTTAGCTTAGTGTGTGTGTTCGTCTGCCTCCTTTGTCCTTCCGTGCCAAGAGCGTGACAATACATAACGTCTAAACTCTTTGTCCGCATTTGCTTTCTTTAACTTGTTCGTGTTTTTTGAGTCAGCCTGTTGCTTGTCCTATAAGCTCTTGTGCTCTGCTACTAGCAGGATGGGCTGTTCATCCTGCCGATCGAGCTCTGATTGGTTAGCCTGATTTTAACGCATCTGAACAACGCAGAAATGAGAACAGGCTCCAATCAGTTTCAGACTCGGTGGGAAGGACGGCATTAACATATGCGTGTTCTTTTTCAAGACATGACGTGCCTCTGTGTGAAAAGGTCTTTATTGTAGTATGCAGTGTGTGATACAGTACTGTCCCACTTTGAATAGAGCAATGGGCCATGCCTCTTTTACTGAACATACCAGAGGCATAGGCCACACCTACTTCAGTGGGACTGACAGGTACAGAAGACATGCTCCCTTTACTTTAACAGGTGAAGAGGCTACACCACCTTCACCTTCACACTCACCTAATAAGCTTTCCTTTACTAGAAATAGCAGACACACAGGCCATGCCGCCTTCACTGCACCAATTACAGAGTCCACAGGCTTCCTCTTCTTCTGGAACTCACGTTCACATCCTCTGCGCTGTTCCTCTGCAGGTTCTCTCTCAGATGACTCCTCAGACGGTGAATGAGATCGACGCTCTGCTGGGTAATAAGCCTCACTCCAAGAAAGAGTCGCGTGCATGAGCAGAGGACGACCGAGAACGAGACAGACAGAGAGACTACGAGAAGGAGTGAGAGAGGGCGAACCGGAGAATGAGTAACGGAGTGCTTTTGCTTCCCACCCCTCCTGTATACTCCACCTTCCTGCATGGCTCCTGCAAACACCGGGCTTCCAGAACGATCCGATACATAAACCACTCCTGGTCTTTTATAAACCTATAACTACAGTTCTGTAAAAGAAACGAGTGAGTTCACTCTGGAAAACAAACAAGACAAACAGATTACACGTTCATCCCGAGAGAACAAAAACAGAACATCACGTCTTCCAGGAGAAACACCTAGAGGCAACGAATATTTCAGAGAATTCAGTGAATTTAGGGAGGGGTGTGTGTGTGTGTGTGTGTGTGTGTGTGTGTGTGTGTGTGTGTGTGTGTGTGTGTGTGTGTGTGTGTGTGTGTGTGTGTGCGCGCGCACGTTAGGGCTGCAGTTCACTGCCGATAAAGCAAACCAACTGACCTGTTCAGCTAGCCTCCAATGTGAAATGGACTCATTTTTCATCTTATAATTTGTCTATCATGTTTCACTCCTTCACAAGTCTACCTCTGTTCTCCTCATCTTCATCTCACTCTGGTTGACTCAGAATTGTGCGCATGACCCTTTAAGATCTCCACTCTGTGTGCACTAAACAAGTTGGATCAGTAGTGAATGGGTAACATGACCAAAGGAATGTGCTAGGTTTGGTCCTGGGAACGAGACAACAAGAGAGTGTTCTGTATGGGGGACATCTCCGGAAGGTGTGTTAAAGAATGGTTTGTAGGCAAAACGGCATAATAAAAAAATGCTTCACTCAAACACACATGACGGACCGGCACTATATCCCAACTGCTAGTTAGGTTTGTACTAAAGATTATCCTATTGGCAGAATATCCAAAATGAAAGCAACCTATTGTAAGAAGAGTTCTCCACATTTATGTACAGTGTTATTTCCATTAGCCCTGAGTCTGGTTAATTTACAGTATCAGGTTTAATACAGGTGGTTGCAGGCACAAAGTTTACATGAGGGTGGAACAAAATAAAACATTATCTGTACCAAACCTAGAGGTATTAGTGTAAGGTGTTCCTGCATCCTCAAGAGAGTTTGAAGAAGAGATGGGCATTATCAACAAATACAGTCTTATGGAATAGTTTGGGTACGTTTGGTCAAATAATGTTAAACTGTGTTGTTTAGCAATGAAAAAACAGCTTCTATAGATTACAGAAGCAAGTATTTAGGGTGACCTCAAGTTGACCTTTCTACAGTCTGAAGAAGCTTGATCAGGAATGGTCTTTTTGGAAGGGTTCCAGCCAAGAAACCACTTTTTCGGAAGGGGAACAGGGTGAAAAGGCTAAGATATGTTAAAGCTCACAAAGATTGGAGTGAAGATCAGTGGAAAAGAGGATTATGGAGTGACGAATCCAAGTTTGAAATGCCAATATGTTACGTATGGTCTAATGGTGGCCTAAGACTTTTGCACAGCACTGTAGTTCTGCACATTATAATGCACCATTCCTGCTGATTTGCTGCATTTAACATTGAATTCAGCATGTGCCAAGTTCTTAGGGATTCTTGCTTTAGGATCTTCATTCCACTTTTCCTTGTGGAATGCTTCTAGTTCAGTGATATTCATAAATCATAGATGTTTGGAATCTAACTGCAGATTTGTTGAAGGTATTCAAGTACACCGTCCAGCTAAACCGTTAGGTGTTGATTGTAGGACAAAAAAACAACAAGCAGTAATAAAGGAAAGGAACAATAAATGGAGAGAGGGTTTTGAAAATAAGTGAAAGGTGTAATTGAAGTCTTTGCTTAAGTGCTGAATGAAAAGGTCAGTCTTCATTTGAAAACAGCATTAGACTCAGTCATAAAGGCAACCAGTGGAAGTTTATTCCACCATCTGCAGTTCAGAAAAGAGTCTGTAAGAAAAGAGTTGATTCTTATCTTCCTTTAGTCTTGAGTGGTGGCTCCAGTCGAGCCTCGCTTGAGTTTGGAAGGGTAGGAGATACAGTGCAGGCTTTGTTAAAGGTCTTAGGTAGGAACGGGCTGGTCCATTTTTAGCTTTGTCAGTCAGCATCAGTGTTTTAGATCTGATGCTGCACCCACAGGGAGCCGGTGAAGGAAACAGATGCAGAGTTGTATGCAACCTGTTAGGTCTTTCATGTATTGTAGTAGTTAAAGGTTTGTTTTGTTGTGTGTTGAATCACTGTTTTGTAATAATCAGCTTTATTTCAGCTTCAGATTCTTTACAGCATGTGTTGGCTTCCAAGAGTTGTTGGAAATGGTCAAATCCAGTATTTCCAGTGCCACTGGCTGCCACAGAAACTCAAATCATAATATAACCATGCTTGAAATGTTGGGGGTTGCCAGGTTCTTTAAACGCATCTCCCTTTTTTTTCCAAACACACTGTCATGTGGCCAAAGAGTTCAATTTTTGTTTTGTTGACTTGGGTTGTTAAAGTCAAATTCGGACCATTTTATGGAGAAATTGCATAAAAATGCATGCGGTGCAGAAATTATGTATGACATAACTACAAGTTTAAGCCCTGCCTCACAGTGCAGACACTAATTCAACAGGCCATGCTGGACTAGCATTTGGGATATGAAGGACTCTTGTTATTTCATTATTCCAAAAATCTGTTCTCATCATCCTTTATCATATTTCTGTTTACCCCTTCATACCTCAGATTAGCATAAACACTTTTTTGTGATAATTGGTCTTTCAGTGCATAAAAACAGGTGAATAGAGGACGGAGCACTGAGGCCGATGGTCTCTGTCAGGCTGTGGGTTAAATATATTTGCTCTTTATAAGGTTTAGAAGCTTTATAAGGACAATGGTGGATCATTTATGAAGGGGATATTTGGGACTCTCTGATGGGGATAAGGAAGTGTGCTTCTGCATATAGCACTCTGACTTTGATGTGTTTCACTGGGATTGAATTTGATGAGTCACTGCATCCCCGACGGACCAGAGGACACGGTCCTGACTTAAGACAGAGAATCTGCCCAGCGACAGTCAAGAAACTGGAGTCTGGTCTTCTCCTTTCCGTTTACATGTTTCCATTGTGAATCGCTCATGGGCATTAGGAGTCACTTTAGTGATTTGATTCCTCTGGAGCGAACTGAACAATGTGAATTTGAATCAACGTGACTCACCAGGCAGAGCAACCTACAGAAATGTGCTGAAATATTGACCACCAACAGCATGCTCACGGTTTCAGGTTGCTCATTTCGGTGCCTAGATGAAAATAATCTTTTGTGAACGATTCGCTTTTAAAAAAATAACTCAACTGTGAATCACACATCACTATTAAAAAATAAAGGACTCTGCCAAGAAGCTGAACTGTATGAAGCAGAGATCTAAAATGGTTTGTTATTACAAGCAATCTGCAGAACAGTGAACAACACTGGACAGTATTGTAATGATTTAAATCAGAGGATCCCAGTCATCGTGCACATTTTGCCTTGCATCCTTCGAGTACAGAGAAAAAGGCAGCAGTCCAGAAAATGAAAACCTAGAATAACAGGGATAGAAAAGTGCTCAGGCCCCTGATTCTCCTTAGAGCCACATTAGCTTTAATTACAGTCATCAGTCTCTTTGGGTATGTCTCTACCTTCTTTGGGTAACAGTATATATGTTGGGGAACATTTGCTCATTCTTCCTTGCAGAATTGCTAAGTCAGATTAGAGGATTTAGGTCATGACTTTGACTTGGCCACTCATGGGCACTGACCCTCCTTTCCTTATGCCACTGTGTTGAGCTTTCGGCTGTATTTAGGATCATTGTTGTGCTGGAGGGTGAACCATCTTCAGCTGTCTAGCAGACAGCTGCAGGCTTTCCTCAAAAACACATTTAATATATGTATTTCCCCTTAAATCCTAACCAATTACCAAGTGCCTGCTGAAGAAAAACAACCCCATAATGTAATGTTGCCACCACCATGTTTCATAGTAGGTGTGGTGTATTTTGGGTTGTGTGATGTGTTTGGTTTACTCCAAACAGTGCATGCTAGTTTAAAAAGTTCAATCTGGGTCTTATGTGACCATTAAACCTTTTAACACATGGCATTAGAAGTGCAAACGACTTAGTATCAGACCTTAACGTAAAATCTAGCTTTGTGTATAGCTTGTGAGGTTGTTACTGACCAGTCTTAGCCATAAAGATTCGCAAGTCATTCAATGCCACTGGCCTCTTGGTAGTTTCCCTGAACAATATCCTCCTGGCTTGGTCACCAGTTTAGAGGACCAGCCAAATTTATGCAAGGTGTTGGTGGTGCCACACTTTGCACTTCTTACATTTACATTTACAGCATTTAGCAGACGCCCTTATCCAGAGCGACTTACAATTGGTACAACCTTACAATCCAAGCAATTGTGGGTTAAGGGCCTTGCTCAAGAACCCAACAGTGGCAGCTTGGCAGATTTGAACCCTGGACCTTCTGGTCCAGAGTCCAGTACCTTAACCACAAGACTACCACAGTCCCACAGTGCTCTGAGGAATAGTCTCAATGGCGAACAAGCTCTGAAATCTTTTTGTGTCCTTCTAATTTTCTTCCAAAACCCTTTTGAAAGCACCTTTCCATCTAGGGTGAACTGTTTGTGTTTCCGTGCATTACATGTAGAGGAATCTTCAACGGACAGTCCGTTTTGTTTGATCTAGAAGTTTAGTGGTTGTACCTGAGCAAGTTTTTGATGGAGATCATCACATATCCAAACTAGGTATGCTCCTAATTAAAGATTACTATTGGATCAGCATTTTTAATGTTATTTTCACAGCTGTTGAGGGTTATTGTGGTTTAATACAGCTGGTAAAACGTAGATTTCATTGATATTCTGTTTAAGGATGTAAGAATTTTGGCTGGGTATGATGATGTTCTACAGGCCCTGTATGACATACAGTACAGTATTTCAACGGAATACCAAAAATGCTTGCCATGAAAATGGGCCATTAATATAAGTGTGCTATTGTCGTAATACTGAAAAGTGTTTGCTCAGTTTCTGTATACAGTTTGTTTATAACAAAAGAATTGAACACTGTATGATTCGACAGGGATCCTCTGATTTAGGTGGTGTTTTAGTTACTATTTCTCTCTCCAGCAATGCTAATGTGGAGACGCTGATAATAATCCTGTGTTTCAGGACGGTGAGGCAAATCCCTTTACAGCCGAAGTGAATCTGTGGTCGAACTCACAGCTCCAAATGTTCATGGTGTTTATGATTGTGAGTGACATCAGCAGCTGATGTAAATATTGTAAGAAAAGGGTTCACTAAAGCTGGACTCATGTTCAAACGAGAATGCGTTGAACGTTCTTTTTATGTCGATGTATTATAGTTAGCAGGGTCTTATGTGAAAATGAAAATGACCTGAGCATTGTACATACACGTTTAGAGCACAGAACTCCTCAATAACTTTGCCTGTTCTATTTTACTGTCTTGCACCAAAAAAAGAAAGAAAAAAGAAATCGAACCTTGTATCGAATGTATATTGCTTGCCTTTAAAATATCTGAAGAAACCCACTTGCTGCCGGGTGTGCTGTGTGATTTTGCACCACAATATAACACACACATACATATGAAGAGTGAGACAAAGCTTCAGCCCATAATTACACCCTATGAAGGCAAAACTCTTCAGAGTCTCTGCTGGTATGTTTGTTCAAGTATAAATATGTTTTAAGTATGTTTCCGTGAATTCAGGGGTTACTATGCTTTAAATTTGACCTACATTTATAGTCGCTGGTTTGATCCGGACCTCTGACTCCGCTTGTGTGGAGTTTGCATGTCCTCCCCGTGTCCTTGTGGGTTTACTCCGGGTGCTCCGGTTTCCTCCCACATACTAAAGACACGCATTAGGTTAATTGATTGTGCTAAATTGGCCTGATTAGATGTATGACTAGTTTTGAAGTAAAGTGAGTGTCTGTCATAAGAAGCTACTGATGCTGAAAGCGACGTTAAACAAATCAAACAAACAAACATTTGCTGGTTCATGTTTCAAACCCAAACTTCCAGGAAATCTGTGCAGTTAATATGCTTCAAATACAAGTGTTTGTAGGACCTTGTACTGTGGGGCGCCGCTGGCACACAGACCCGGACCCCACCCCAAGGAGTGCTGAGACTCAGGTGCCTCTTGCGAGGGTTCACTCCTGGAAATGCTTATCCACCAACCCCAGAAACGTACATCTGGGAAAACTGCAGGAAGATACACTGGCCTTTAGGTAATAACAGCACATCTAGGGACACACACTGGACTTCTTGGTGCCATCTGGGATACTAAACAGATTGACTCAGTGGTACAGCACTGGTTCGTAACCTGCCTCTGGTGAGGTGAGGTTTCAGTTCCATATCGAAGTTGCATTCTGTCACCTGGGACAGTCAAGTCTATGCTTCACCAAACAACACAAGTCTAGATGTACTGCCTCCTAGGGGCGTTAAGTTCACATGTACAGTTAACAGGTAAGCAGGGTTAAAAAAAATATTGATTAGTTTGGTATACCATAATGCTGATCTATTGCATAACACAGCTCTGATACACTGCATGTAATACACACATATCTGAATTACACTGTTCCAGTGGTACATCGTGTGTGTGTGTGTGAGAGAGAGATAAAGTGATTCAAATCAATCTTCAATTCTTCTGAGGCATGAGTGTCATGCTTGTCAGTAAAGCATTGTGGGTAATTAATGATGCAGTACTGTGGGAGTTGTAAAACATATGGCCAGAAGACCTCGCCATGACGTTAATGCCGTTTCTGCTAATGTTGTCCATCTGGTGTTGCACTCACACACACACACACACACACACACACTCACTCACTGTTTCTCATACACAGTCTGCTTTGGCACACTTACACACAGCACACCAGTGCTGGTATTTTGTATACACCTCACACCGAGACAGTTTGTATCTGCATTTAACCTTGCACGTGTGTGTGTGTGTGTGTGTGTGTGTGTGTGTGTGTGTGTGTGTGTGTGTGTGTGTGTGTGTGTGTAAACATTGTTGGTTAAGTATTCTGATGTTAACATTTCTACACATATTGCAATATAAATCCCCAAAATCTCTTTTCCTGACAATGCAACAGCAATCAAAATGTAAGCTGATTGTAGGATTTGGGCTTTCATCTTTTCATCAGAATCACTGGATTTACCTTCCAAATGTTAGGCTCTGTTTAATAATTTAAGCTAATTGCCTAGGGTGATGCCGTTCCATCCATCATACAAGCTTTTCTACACAAAACCACATTTCAATGTTGAATCAAGAAACCTGTACTTTTACTAAAAGCAGACATGTTTTATTTATTCTTGTTATGGTTAAAATGAAAGACTAATTTCTACATACGCTACGGTTGCCAGATTAGGGTTTAACAGTTAATAATCAGGCCATTTCTTCATTTGTGGGGTAACATAGCGCTGTTGGAGATCGATTAGATGGGACGCAAAGTCTGAGCACAAACATTAGTTAAATTCTCAGCATGGGTCTCTATTTAATGACCAGAGAAGCAGTTTGTGTCTGCATTTAAACGTGTGTGTGTGTGTGTGTGTGTGTGTGTGTGTGTGTCTGAATATTGTGTTTTGATGTTAAAATTGCAACACATTACAGTATAAATCCCCTCTTTCCTGACAACATAGCATCAATCAAAAGCTACTTTAAAGCTACTGATTGTAGGATTTGGGGTTTCACCTGTGTTTGTATAAATTATGTGCTTTTATGTTTATTCACGACAATCCTAGGTCTTCCATGGTATTAAAGGATCATTCACCTAAATCTCATTCCTAACAATGTAGCAGCCATCAAAAGCTGGATGTAGGATTTGGGAGTTTGGTGATTTAGAGCCCCCTCTGGTAGAAATGTGTCATTGCAAGCAGTTTTCTGTAGCATATTCTGAACACAACCCGAGCCGCACAATATTATGTGTATGTCCCTTTAAGACGCTTCTAAACGTCACGGATATCCCTCCTGTCTGATTGGTTCGGTTACTAAGGCCGTATCCCAAACCACATCGAGGGCACTACATAGTGAGTATTTGTTGAAGTTGTAGCCATTAGCTTACTATCGGAAACAGTTTTCCTGCCTACGTGACCAACATCGTAGGTCTAAGTGACTAAAATAACTGGCAAAAGTGTACAGTCTGTTAACTACAATCGCGTACCCATTATTAAGAAAACAATGGTTAATAAATACGTGACATTTTGATACGACGCGCTGTGTAGCTGTTAGCTATTGCCTAGATGCGTGCGCGACCCCGCCAACGTGACCAATATTCTGGCGTCTGATTGGCACACGAGCTTTACGTGCACGCTCCCGTGCGTGTCACCTTGCTGCTCACAGTGCTGCTGGAGGATCGGTGTGTCAGAGAGGCACCCTGGAAAAATAATCTTAAATTTAATCGTGATAATAAAACAACACAGCAGCCATGACAGCCGCGGCGGGTTCAAACAAACCCAAAAGCTCCCCAAAGTCCATCAAGTTCCTGTTCGGCGGCCTGGCCGGGTATGTAAAGCCCACTGTTACTCAGGCTTGTTAAGGTTAGAAAAAGAAGGGTCACTCATTACTGTTATGACAGTGGGGTTGCCAGGTGTTGAATTTCGTGGTTTAACGGTCTATAACCAGGAAGGTTTCTTGTAAACCATCGTTTTAGGTCTTTTAGCATCATAACACCATCGTTTTCTTTGGATTAAAACATCCCTGTGAGAAATGGATCACGACATGGCAGTTCTACCCTAATGTCAGGAGAAAAACATTATTTATCTTACAAATATGAGTCTCTGTTTAATCATTTAAGCAAATTTTCGAAGGAGATGCTGTTCCATCGATCATATATGGCAGGCTTTTCTACACAACATCATATTTCATTGTTGAAGAGACTAATACTGACAGGCTGCTAAACTCAGATCGTTTTTATTTATTGTTGTTAAGGTTCAAATGTAAGAGTCATGCATTTCCATCCACATTATGGTTGCCAGATTAGTGTGATTGTTGTTGCATGGTTTAACAGTTAGCAGGCCTGATACATGTAAACCATGATTGAAATCATTTAACATTCATGTTTTCTTTGTTTGTGCGGTAACATAGTGCTGCTGGAGTTCGATTAGAAGGGAACTTTTTCCTAAAGTCAAGGTTTGAGCACAAACACTAGTTAAATTCCTGTATGGATCTGTTTAATGAAGTCTGTTTTTAAATAATTGAATATAAAACACTTTGGCCTGCATGGGTTGCTCAGTGGCAATCTGCTATCCCACCACCTGGGTGATCCGGACTCGAGTAACGTCGGTGCCTTCTGGCCAGGTCCGGTGTCACACAGGCTCAGTTGGACGTGTCTGAGGGAGAGGAGGCCCTCAGTGCTACAAGAGTAACCCCTACCCAGCCCTGCAGTGGACATGTGCTTGACTGTGCCCTGTGAATTTTGGGATAACCAGTGTTAAAACATGGGGAAAATATATGATAGACTTTTTTCACAGACCCAGTGCTGTGCTGTCCTAATCCTAATGTCACATTTACCTAGCAACACCATTTAAACATCCAGTGTAGGTCTCGGTTTGTTACATTCTGTTATTTAACCATGGAGTATGAGATGCTGTACAGGTAAAGCTAAATTGCATTTAATCAAGGACCAAAAGACCTGTATTTGTACTTACTATAGCCATTGTTCTTCAAGGTTTAAGTGAATGTGGTTGCCAGATTAATGCAATCGTTTTCCACAATTTCAATGCATACTTGGTGTAAGTAAACTGGGATTAAAAGGCATAAAATTAGCTTTGAGTCATCCAGTGTTCAAATCCTAAAATAAACTCCGAGCATAAAGTGTATGTACTGTATGTTCAGGGTTGCCATGTATGATAAACATGCAATATAAAAAAATTGCCAGTTTTACTATCCAGTGATGCTGCAGAGACAGCGAATTCCACATATGCAGGCCAGCTGACATCAAACCACATGTAGCATGTGTTACAGACCGAGCTGATCTTCCACTTAAAGGTCACATGCCACGAATGTGCTATGGGTATTTAATATGTCCAGAATAGGACAACCAAGACACAGTCTGCTGATTTCCTGTTGTTTTCTGTCCTTTCCTCTGTTCTTTTACTCTTTATAATCACATGCTTGGTGTGATTCGGATCTAAACTGAGACAAAACTATTTGTTGTACCGCTACTAGAGTTCTTATGTAGGGATTATTGATTTTAGGCTGTGTGTTGGTGGTATTTGTTCTTGCATAACATCCAAAGTCATAAAAATGAAAGGAATAGTTGCCATATACAAATACTATGCACAGGTGGTTAGTCAGGTGTTTGGTCTTTGAATTGTAGTTCTTAAATAATGTAATTAAAGTTGATTGAGACAGAGGTCGTAAAATCCTATGTGGCATTGTGGGTGCAAGAACGTTGGAGGTGATGACAGTTTGTTGAATGTGGATGTGATTTTCGTCCTGTGAAGTCAGTGCAGTAGAGGCTTTAGTGCAAGTATTTAATGTCAAAGCACTTGAAACTCAATCAGGGCAAACTGAACAGACAAAATCCACATGAGTATCAATTACAAGATCAAATACAATGGTAAAAAAATGTATGGATACTTCAAACCTCAAACTGTCAAGAAAGAAGCCTCTTCTGAAAACATACCACACTGAGTCGGTTTTATGTTGAGATGAGACCAAGACTGAACTTTGTGAGCTGAAGTCCAGGCTCTATGTTTGGCAAAAACAAACACAGCGCACCATGCAGCCGACCACTGTGTACTCCCACCATGAAGCATGCTGGAGTGAAGGGAAAATGCATGCTGCCAGGTAGACCCACATTCTTGAGGAAGGTTTTTAATGGGTTTTGATTTCAGGAGGATGTACAAGTGTTTCAAAGGGGTGTGCTGTTTTTCTGTAGGCACGGTGTGTTGCTCCAGTTTACTCTGTAATGCAACTCCTTATTGTTCACAAAACCTGAAGTGCACAATTGTTGGCAAATACATTTTTGGCCGTACTGAATATACCCTTAAATAAAATCCTCTCTCTCTCTGTATTTCTCTATTTCTCTCTGTCTCTCTCTCTCTCCTCTCAGGATGGGGGCGACGGTGTTTGTACAGCCGCTGGATCTGGTGAAGAACAGGATGCAGCTGAGTGGTCAGGGTTCCAAGGCCCGTGAATATAAGACCAGCTTTCACGCGGTGGGCAGTATCCTGCGCAACGAGGGAATCCGGGGCATTTACACCGGGTGAGAGGGCAGTCTGTAAGGAAGAGTGGGAAGGTAGATGGCATATACACAATCTGAGGGTGTGGTTCCAGAGATGCAAATAAACTGAGGGGGCATCTAACCAGGTTGTTATTGGCATCTGCTTGGTGAGGGGGAGGATACTGGGGATCATTATGGGGATCAATGTTCTTGCATAAGTTTTTAAACAAAAAAACCTTTAGTTCCTTGGAATTAAAAGAAATTCCTGGAAACAGAGGTTTAAATTTAAACAAAATGCTTTATGGTTGGGTCGACCATATCATAAGTAAAAGTAAAAAAATTCCTTTTTATTTCTGAAGAATAACAATTCAAAGTAATGTGTACTTTTTTTGTATGAAATCTTTAGTCCTATGCAATTGAAAGAAATGAACAGAAGTCTCACTGAGAATGGGATACGTGTTTGTGAGAATGACGTGTTATGGAAATTAAGTAAAAAAAAAAAATTCAATTACATTAGATGGCATAATAAAGTAGAATGCAAAACAAAACAAAAAAAAGGAAAAATGCATTATTACACCCCTAATGAATGTAGAACTTGATTCAGTTTCAGTTGATTGTTGCCTTGATGATGGGACATTGCTTATGCTCTCTCTCTCTCTCTCTCTCTCTCTCTCTCTCTCTGTCTCTCTGTCTCTCTGTCTCTCTGTCTCTCTGTCTCTCTGTCTCTCTGTCTCTCTGTCTCTCTGTCTCTCTGTCTGTCTGCAGTCTCTCGGCCGGACTCCTGAGGCAGGCCACCTACACCACCACGCGTTTAGGTATCTACACGATTCTGTTTGAGAAGCTGACTAAAGCGGATGGAACTCCGCCCAATTTCCTCATGAAGGCAATGATTGGCATGACGGCTGGAGCCATTGGTGCTTTCGTTGGCACACCGGCTGAGGTGGCACTAATCCGCATGACCGCAGATGGACGGTGAGCACAGAAATAGAGATATCATGTGTGTGTGTGTGTGTTACATCCTGTGTAAACACTAGTGCTGCTGAATATGAACTATGATCATGATTTAAGTGTTAGTCCTGTAGCATCTCCACACAGCATCAGCCTGTTATAGACAGCAGGTAAGTACAGGCTTTGCCTTTAAAGCAGTGTTTGTTAGCATCAGTCGTGGATCTTCCATGCAGGTAGAGAAATTGCCAGTGAAGCAGTTTTCTCCTCAGAGAGAGTCTATTGTCTCTGATGCAGCCAATTATGTGTCTGTGTGGTGCTTGACCCAGCTGGAAGGCTCCACCGGGACCTGAACTCAGGTCACTGTGGTGGTGTTAGTGAATTGCCGCTGTGCCACACAACTGCTCTAAGCTAGCAACAATAAAATAATAATAATACTGGATTTCTCTTGTCGCACACAGTCTCCCCCTAGATCAGAGGAGGGGTTACAAAAATGTCTTCAATGCTCTCATCCGAATCACCAGAGAAGAGGGGGTCACAACGCTCTGGAGGGTAAGTGTGCATGTGTGTTTTTGTCAGTGTGTGAGCTACCTTTAATGTCCCAGCTTTGAGACGTACACACGGGCCGCCCAACCGCATTAAGCAGACCTATTCTGCAAGCTTTACCTTACATGCATTTCTGGATAAATATCCTGAAAATGGCGCTCTGTTGGCGATGGTTAGCCCACCACCTTGAAAACCCGGGTTCGAGACTTGCCGGTTCCTTCCTGCCACTTTGGCTGACATGTACAGGCACGATAGGGGTGGGCGATATGACGACATTTTATCGTATCGTGATACATTTTGCAATCATAATAGACAATACTCTTCTCTGAGCAGATCGAGGATATCGTCAGTGCTTACTGAACTCTGACCAACTGCATGTTTCATTATTAAGACTGTAATTAGTTCTGTTTAATTGGATGAAGTTTTTGGGGAAAAAAGTCACTTTACTAAATAAGGGATCATATTTGAACATACTTCTGCCTTTATTTTATTCAGCTTTATCCTATTATATTTTATCTTAATTACTGTAATAGCTCTTTACCCTAATATCTTATTCCAAACATTTGCATTTCCTTTATTGTATTATTCTATTGTATTTTTAACTCATTTCTTTTCGATTGTATGTATATTTTGATTCTTTTATATCCGAGCTTTGGCAATACAAGCAACTTAAATAAAGCAACTTTTGAGCCTTTGATGCTCGTTGTCTGCGATCACAAGTATCGTGAAAATGTCTTTAATTATCCTGATATAATATTTTTACCATATCGCCCACCCCTAAGGCACAATTAGCTTTGCCTGAGGTATGGAGGATCATCCTTTGGTGTTGCAACAGTGAGCTCTGTCGACTCTGAAGGACAGGCCGTCCATCCAGGGCATCACAGGCATCACGCCTGTGATCTGTGCTCTCTGGGATAGGAGCCGGACACCCCCAATCCATAACCCTGACCAGGAAAATGCTGGCTTCATGTGTGTGTGACAAACAAAGTGATCTGCTTGTCGCTCCATGTACTCTCTGTACGTATCAGAATGTACTGAATTTCATGCATGGGGCAGCTCCTAAGGTCTCGATTGGTTGAGAACAATCCAGGCACAGAGAGCATGCCTTGTTTAGTGTTCGTGTTAATAAGGCAATAAAGAGTTTGTAGGAAACGTTAGTGTTGTTTTAAGTAACCCTGTTATAATCGAAATGTGTCCAAGTTTATTAAAGGCAAAGGTAAATAATTAAACCATTGGATTTACTTTACCTGTTAACCTTGTGTAGTGGTGACTTATTCTGGTGTGTGTGTGTGATTTTATTTTAATTTTTCTGCAGGGCTGCGTTCCCACTATGGCCAGAGCACTGGTAGTGAACGCAGCACAGCTGGCTTCATATTCCCAATCTAAACAGGCCCTATTGGACACCGGTGAGACACAGCACCTGCTTTTATGACCAAGTTCTGTACCTTACCCTCTTCGGTGTGAAGTCCTTCTCAGAGAGTTTAGCAGCGTTTAAAATGCGTCACCGATGGTCTAATCAAGATCACGCCACAGCTTAGTACAAAGTCTCTCTCATGAGCCGATCTTACTGAGTAACAGGATGAAGGATGTATCTTAATCACAGGTTCGGTTCGTTCTAGAGACAGGGGAGCACGTTGACGCCGGACTTCAGAGAGAAAAAAAAAGAAAAGTCAGTTTGCTTGTCTGTAGCCAAAAGATCTAAGCTTGGCTTATGGCTAAACATAAAGTAGTAACAAACAACATTACTGAGAGAATTCTGTCTTAGAAATTGACACATGACCTAGATTATAATTCAGTGGGATTATATGATTGGTGATTTTGTCTGTTTTTGTACAGGTTATTTCTCTGATGACATCCTATGTCATTTCTGTGCCAGTATGATCAGTGGACTTGTCACTACGGCGGCGTCCATGCCTGTCGATATCGCTAAAACCAGGTAATGTATTTCTATGGCTACGTTCACACAGCAGGCAAAGTGGCCCAAATCTGATTTTTCTAAAGGTTGTTCACAGTATGTTTTTAATGTGACCTATATCAGAGTTCTGTCTGAAACTGAGAGAGCACAGACCGGAGATAACCAGGGACGGCACTTCTTTAATGCTTTTGTTAAAAAGGACACGGTTATTCTGCCACGGCTACTTCTTTGGTTTGCATCCTCAGTTTCTTTAAACTTGGCTTTTAGGCTTTTGATTTGACTTTGACACTGTAACACGGAGCGGTTGTGATACGTGCCTTTTAACTTTGTTTGCACAGAGACATCACTCCAAATATTTATGAGGTCTGTTATCTCGCTATCCCAACACGGAGAACCTCCCTGTCTGCTGTCATTTTCTCTTTTTTGCGCATTTATGGCAAACGACGAGCTGGAATGACATAAGTCACATGAATTCCGATCTCAGCGTTCTCATCCGGGTCTCGTGGCCTCATATTGGATGCGTCTCAGATCTAGGACCACATATGAAAGTGGCTCAGGTCGGATTTGAAAAGATCAGATTTGCGTGTCTGCACAAGTCTGAAAAAGTCAGATATGGGCCACTTCATCCTGGTAGCCTATGTTCTGTTTTACATGCTGCTGGCTCAGTGTGTGTTTTATGCAGAATTTGCACAATTTGTGTGTGTGTGTGTGTGTGTGTGTGTGTGTGTGTGTGTGTGTGTGTGTGTGTGTGTGTGTGTGTGCGCGCGCGCGCGCCTGTCTGTCTCTGTCCGACCGTGTTCCTCTGTGTGTGTGTGTGGTAAGCTCTCTGTGAATGGGTACCACGTTTGCCGTTTGACCCATATTGCCTTTGCCTGAAACAACCCTGGCACTGTTCCCAACAGTACATAAGTACTGCTCAATGAACTTTACCCTGGGTTTACTTTAAAAACACACGCATTTCTTTCAGGCTTAACCTTGGTGTTTGTGTTTAAGAAGGCTGTTACCTGTAAAGGTTTCAGTGAATTATTTCTCCTGATATCTCACATTTCTCCACTAATTACCTGGGTATTTCTTGTGTTTTGCTACTATTTATTATAAGTTTGTTCGATAATTTGGGGTAACCCTAAAAGTGTGGTTTAAAAGCAAAGATCACAGGTTTTCCATTTTAATCAGCTGAACTGAAGCATCAGTGGGTTGCAGTGTGGGTATCCTAATGCAAATATCCACTAACAATAAATACAACAGATTCTGTTTGAATAGGAGTTGACTTTAGTAGATTGAAGAATCAAAAAGAGGAATTAGTGATTTAAACCAACTGTTCTGGTGTGTTGTGTAGTGTTACTCAAAAAGTAATCCATTACAAAATACTAAATGCTTGCTGGACTAATACTAATTGCTTCCAAAAATCCCGTATTAAATAAGTAACAAATATAAAGTACAAAAATGACAGCCGATAGTCCTTTCAATTATTTGTTATGGGGAAAAAAAAACCCTGAACGTTCATGTTCAAATTCAAATCGCTCTGTTAGGAGTTTTTCAGGTTTTCCGATGCACAAACCTGGCCAGCAGATGTCGCTAACGCGTGCCTGAAACGCACTGAATAATTTTTTTCGAATCGATTTGTCAAATGAATTAGTTTCTTACAACACTTAGTGGAAGTAGAGATTTTGTTTTGTAAGTTCTTTGGAAAATGTAATATTTTTCACTTTTGCATGTATTATTTCTATTAATCAGTAAATGTAATGTGATTACTTGGATACAGTTTGTAATGGGTTCAGTATGGGTTCAGCATAGTTCCAGGTTACAAGCACTAGCTCTGCCAAGGTGGCACTGTAAAGCCCATAACCCTCAATTGCTTGGGTTGTATATTGTAGGATTGTAGCAGATTTAAGTTCTAGATAAGGGCATTAGTTAATGAACTAAGTGTACATGTATGTACATGCACTGATATCTTGCTTATAGTATGTTCTTGAACACAGAATCCCTGGACGCCATCCACATACTAGAGATTCATGCATAGAATCTAATATGGGCCCTATTTCTTTGTCATTGTGTGTCCATGCATGTTTGTATCTCAGTTCAGGTGCAAGCATTAAAAGCAAGAACCTCAGTATTTACTTCCTGTCTACTTAATAATTTGTGGTTGATTAAGGTGTACTGGTTTCTCATTGCTTGTTTCAGGATTCAGAACATGCGGATGATTGACGGCAAACCAGAGTACAAGAACGGACTTGTGAGTGCTTTTGAAAAGCTGTGTGTCATTACCCTGATTGAAGTCCGAGTCAGCTGGCTTTCTTTTGTCTCACTGTAAGGGGTGATTGCTGTATCTGGTCTTCTCTCTGCAGGACGTGTTGCTGAAAGTAGTGAGGAAGGAGGGCTTCTTCAGCCTGTGGAAGGGCTTCACGCCGTACTACGCTCGACTCGGCCCACACACAGTCCTCACCTTCATCTTCCTCGAGCAGATGAATAAGTTCTACAAGATTTACTTCCTGGACTCGTAGAGTTCCAAAGGAACATTAGCATATTGCACTGGGACCGGCGGGGGTTCTGAGCCATCCCAGTGGGTCTGTGTGTGTCTTTGTCTGTTTGTTTTTCCTTCTTTCTTTCTGTGTCCCCTATCCTGAGTTTTGGTATCGTCTAATTCCTTGTCGACTTCACCTAAATGAATGAAGTAACGTCACTTGGACTTCAAGAAACTGTGTTTTCTGTCCTTGGTAAACTGATATTGGTCTTGCTTTTGCTGGTGATGGAGAAGGGAAGTCGACAAGGCTGTGTTAAAACAGTATGTAACTCCGTTCTTATCAAAAACACGTCTCACTCTGAGCTGTTTGTCCATCTGTAATGTGTTTGCCCACACAGACCCTCATGGGCTTGGCTTTGAACCCTCCTCTGTTTACTGGACTCTTAATACACAGACAAAAAAGGTCTAAACAGACCAGCTATAATGTTGGTTCCCAATGTGGACCAGTGAAGGAGGAGCATCCAGTATACAACAACAACAACAACACATTTCGCTATTGCTCTTAAATTAAAAGACTGAATTGAGTTTCTCTTCTCTCTGTGTGAAACCAGTATTAGAGCTCAGTTGTACCTCTAACAAATGAAGTGAAAAGAGTGAAAACCATAACATGTTCTCTCTTTCTGGCTCTCCCTCTGTCTCACTCTCACACACCTTGTTGCTCTGTTTTTCGGATAACCAATGGACTGGTTTGGTAAAAAATATACTCGATATTTCTCTCTACCCCACAAATAATCAGTCAGGCAAGACATGTGATATGTTATATTAGCCATTGTCGATATCTTGGTTGATTTATTATGTTTTCAGGAGAAGAAACGCTGTGTAAATTAGAGTTCTGCCAAACTGCTATCCCAGACATATGCTGTGTTCAGTACTTCAGTTTGAGAAACCTCAAAATACTGTTAAAGAAGGACTTGTCTTAACTCTCATTCATATGAATGATTAGGTTTAGCACTAACCAATTTCTTGACTGTATTACTGGTTAGTTTATTTAAAGATTTTCATGTTTACTACGTGCTGGAGTCCTGGAAAGCACAAATTAAAGGATGATAAATGTGATGCACCTGCACACTTATTGAGGTTATGTATGTTTTTTCATTAGAGAAGAAAATTGTGTTTGGAAAGAAAATTGATTTTTTAAAACTGGAAACATTTTTGAGATTTTGAGGTTTCCGGGGAGTGGCCTCGGTTTGTCGTCGTACGAACTGTAAATTTTATAGGAAGTATTATGTGGTCAATGTCTGGTGTAAATGTCGACATCTGCTGGTAAAGAGTTGAAATTGCATTTTTACTGCTATGGACAACTAATTCTACGATAAATTCGCAGCAAATCAAATGTTCTATTAAAGGAATGCTCCTTTCCATGGATTATGTAGTATAAGTAGAACCACCACAAACAATTTCTATATATGCACCAATCCTATTTTAATTAAACTACCACTGGTGGGCTATTGAGCAATGCAATTAAGTCTCGGTTGCTTGAATTGTTCCTTGTCAGACTGTATCATTTGTAAGCCGCACTGGATAAGGGGCTAAATTTTGTAAATATGACACAATTTACTATTTTACTAAACCAATATTCACTCGGCTCAGACAGAGGTACACCCTGAACACTTGAACGCTTGTTCCTTCGTAACATATTAGCTGCCATTATAACACAAAGTCTACGTAAATAATGACATACAGCAAAAGTTTTATTTAAACATAAGCATGCAATACATTTATTTGGAATGTATCACACAAAATGCCTAATATCTGTAATGAGGATACTTGAAATTATATAATAAATGCAGAAGCAACACCGCATTTACATGTGATGTATACGGTGCCTGTAATCCAGTAACCGTTTGTGTAAAACAACTTTAAAGCTTTGAGTTGTTACCTGCAATTCTCCAGTACTCCACACGGTGGCTCTGTTATAAATTCAAATTAATCGACATTAGATGATCTGTTTCGTAACTGTTAATAACAACACAGTTTATCTCATTCTGTCAGTGGATTTATAAGGTGACAGTTATGTCAGATTTGATGTGAAAATCAGAATTGTATCACATTTTTTGCGCTATTTTTTTCGTTTGCGGTTACCTATGTAAATATTATGCTTTATCACTTTGAGGATTTTAAACAGATAAAGGTGATATTAGAACAACAAAGTGCTGAGCTGTTGACAGTTTTTAAAGTCACAGCTGCACTAGAAATATGCAGCTCAAATCTTGTGAAATAAGCTTCCTCAGCTTCAGAAGATTAGTAAGAAGATTCTACGGAAATCAAACAGTAAACAACATGAAGGAGTTTAGAGTTTAGAAGGTGTTGTGTCTAACGCTTCCTCCATTTTGTGGAACTCACTGTGAAGTTATCAGTTTGGCCTGAATGCTGTGGCAAAATGAAATGTATGACTAGTTTTGACGTAACCTCGTGTATGTGGTTAAATTGATGCTGAAAATAAACTAAACAAATAAACAAACAAATCATTTTAGATCAATGGCTAAACCATCACCAGACCAGCACTAACCAATATGGAATATGTAATATGCGAATTGACCAGCATAGTGGCCTCCAAAACAAAACATATGCTTGTTTTTTTTAAGCAGGGGCATATGAGCAAAGTTTAACAATTATACGTACATAGAGCCATGTTTTAACCATGTGTTTGTTAGCTGGGTAAGTGACTAAACTTGTGTAATAACGTTAATGATCAGCATATTGAGCAGTTCTACAAAGAAAAGCTTATGGGACTCTTCGTATTTAATACAATTTTAGGCGATTAGGAGCAGTTTTGTAGGCGCCCTCTGGTGTTCATAGCAGTGCACTGCCTCCACTACCCATAAGACTCCGGTGTCTGGTTTAGAATCATTCAGTCCAAGATGGCGGACCTGCTCGGTTCAATCCTGAGCTCGATGGAAAAACCGCCGACCATCGGCGATCAGGAAAGCCGACGGAAGGCCCGAGGTAAACGTTTGATTAATATTAGTAATGTAATAATCACCGGCAGTGAGTCCTGTTTAATGTGGAATTAGTACAGATTCTGTATTTAGTGATAGACGGTGGCTGTTTACTCCGATACCCTCTGCAACGATACAGAACAAAACCTCCAATCGTCCGTGCAGATACAGTATAATATACCACTTACGTCACCAGCATCCTGAAATCTGATTGGCTCACTTTCCGGCTAATGGCGTTCCCTCAAACCGTGTAGTGCCCTACTAGGTAGTGTGCGAGGATAGTTTCATTTTGAAGTGTCGTTGTGTATATTTGTGTATCGTATTTTATATTTTTGATTTTTTTTTCTCTAAACTAAATAGTATTTGTTAAATTGAAGTACGGTTGACTCTATTCAGTACGGCTTAGGACGCAGTCAGTCATTGTTACAAATAACCTACAGCCTACCTAAGCACATTTATAAACAAAGCCAAAGGGAAGACGTTATACTAATTAAAGTATACAGTGTCCATATTAATTATGTGGTTTGTCTCATGTTTTATACAGACTAGACCACAAATTTGAAGCATTGATCAAACCTATTGTGGCTGTACCATAACTGGCTCAGTGCTCCCTGTGTAGGTGCCCTATGTAGGCTGTTTAATGATGGCTTCACATTATGTAATGTACTGTAAAGCCAATATTTTGTTGTTCTGGATATGTATTTACATTTCTGGGTAAATAACAAGATATTCTATACACAGTCTTTCTATTCAGTACAAGTGGTGTGAAGACTGTAAGTGGTGAGAGCATTGGGTCTAAATCCAGACCATTTCCAACTCCAAATCCAACTAAATTTTCTGAGGTGTATTGTTTGTTTATTTCTTTGTTTGGATTTCAGTCTGAAAAGTAAAATTTTGGTCTCATCTGACCATAAATCATTTACCACATGTCCAGGCGAGACTCAGTGTGGCAGGTTTTCAGCAAAGGCTTCTTTCTTGCCACTCTGCCATATATAAGTACTTGTAAATCCTTTTGAGCTGCCACTTTTGATAGCTTCCCTGATCAATTCCCCTCGTGGCTCGATCATCCAGTTTGGCGAGACAGCCAAATTTGGGCAAGATGTTGGTGGTGCTATAAGCTTTCCACTTCTTACTGATGCTCTAAACCGTACTCTGGGTGATAGATAAAGTCAGTTAAATAGTATAGTATCCTTCCACAGCTTTATCCCAGGGCCTTTTTGAAAACCATTTCAACTGGGATGAGTTATTTTAGTAGTGAATTGTGGAGGAGCTGCTGATTTTAATCTAAAGTAATAAAAATCACTACATCTGATGTCAGATGGGCGAACAGGGTGTAATATTACAAGAAGTAAGGATTTTGACAGGGTTCGATGATATTCTAGTGTACAGACACTATACACAGTGTGTAATAAAAGATAAGCAGGATGTAGCACCCTCTTTCTTGTGTCAATAGTAGGTATGGATATACAATTTTGCACATAGATTTGAGCAATAATAATAATATACACTGTTTAATTTAATACATTACGTTTTCTGTTCCAACAGAGCAGGCGGCTCGGTTGAAGAAGATGCAGGAGGATGAGAAGAGAAAGAAAGCAGAGTTCAGGAAGAAGGTTTGACTAATCCAGTGACATTTTCGTGGCAACTGAAACACTTCTTAATACTAATTTGTTCTCTGTCTGTTGTGCATGTTTTTGTGAGCAGATGGAAAAGGAAGTGTCTGACTTTATTCAGGACAGCACGCTGCAGAAGAAAAAGTATGCACCCATGGGGAAGATCGAGAGGAGCATCCTGTACGTAAGCCCATGCCTTCATATGCGATATAGCACTGAAAAATGCAATCGGTGAATCTCTAGTAACAATGTACTACTGTCAGCCATGGATATGACCAAAATGTAGATATGGCATTGAAAAACAAACAAAACAAAAGCCACGTCAGATTACCACCACAAATACAAACTGACTATGTGGGAAATGATGCAGAAATTGTGGGTAAAGCATGAATTTACAGGTGCAGCAGATTTTAATGGCAAACATATTATGCTCACCTAGCATCAGGATAGAGATGTAATGGAACAAGTGGGAGCTTGTGGTAAGAAATAGAAGTACAGCCCCAAAACTACCCACCGAACTAAATGAGGCATTGCACTGTCGCTGTTCTCGTTTCTCAGGCACGATGTCGCCGAGGTGGCCGGTCTGACTTCGTTTTCATTTGGTGAGGATGAAGAAAGCAGATATGTGATGCTCTTTAAAAAGGTCAGTAGTTCCAACTGCTCAAGTCTGCTTGTACTTGCGTCTATATAAAATCTATGTGGTGCCACATTTACAGATTAGCAAGAACCCAGAGAATTAAATGTCACTTTTTATTGAATTGCATATAATTATCAGTTATTGACCAGCAGAATTTCCTTATATCTTATGAATAAAAGCTCTGATTTTGAACCTGATCTTCACGCTATGTGTTTGTGTTGTGATTTTTGTGTAGGAGTTTGCGCCGTCGGATGAAGAGCTGGAGGCGTATCGTAAAGGAGAGGAGTGGGATCACGCAAAAGCAGAGGAGAAGCGCAAACTGAAGGTGGGGAACTCCAAACTTTTGCTTAATACGCTACTTTGGGGGGGGAGCGATGGCACCAGGATGCACTGTGGGAACATTATTAGCTGGTAGAGAGAGTGCTATGCTCTGGGGTGATATTCTGCTGGGAATCCAAGAGTTTTTTCAGTGATGTGAACCATAATTTGATGTCAAAATCAAAATTGGACATAGTGTGAGTTAAATTTTGCCTTGTGTGTCATCAGGAACAAGCTGCATTGGAAGAGGAAGCTGCTAGCCAGTCTCGGAAGAGGCCACAATCTCCCAGCTCTAATTACAGAGACAAGTACAGCCATCTGATTGGCACTTCTGCTGCTAAAGACGCCGCTCACACACTGGAGGCCAATCGGGCTTATGGATGTGGTGAGTCTGAAAACAGCTTCCAGAACTTTCCATTACTCTGTACTGTCTGTAGCTGAGTTTCTCATTGGTCCTGTCTCTTGTCCCCTACAGTCCCTGTAGCCAATAAGAGGGACACGCGCTCCATCGAGGAGGCCATGAATGACATCAGGGCCAAGAAACGCCTCAAGAAAGGAGAAGAGGACACTGGGGCCGGCAGCCTGTGAGAAGATGGTGTATGTGTGCTTAGCTGTGGTGCCACAAACAGGACGTGTGTTCATAAACGCGTTGTGTACAGTATTGTACTCTAGCAATATCTCCCTGAGGGCCTGCAGGACATGTTTGCGATAAACACTGCACACACCGTCCAGTCGTCTGTACTTGACTGCCTGTGCTGCTTTCTCCTCCCTCTTAGAGTTTATTTTAAAGCAGTTCGTCTTCCTGCTGTGTGGAAATGAAACTCAAGGCACTAAACACATTTAGTGACTCGCAGTGGCCTCTATTGGCCAAATTGAGGAACGACTCCTAGTTTTTCGTATTTTATGAACCTGTCAGTTCGTTTTATCCCTTTGTCACTGTATAAAGTGTGTGTTAAAGTGAAGTGTGAACATTTTAAAGGTTTCCTACTGTCTCTTCCTATCCAAAACACAAAAGGTATCAATTTACCCTCTGTCATTAGATGAAATGTGATAATTTATTCCTCTAATTGGCTTGTTCTTGTTAATGGTCTTGCATATACTACAGATTTTATCGTGGTAACAGCTCTTTCTTTAAGTAGGTCAGTCTGGTTTTGTTTTAAATAAAGGAATACATGATAAACAGTGAAAGATTGGTGTGGCTGTGTACAGGTGTGTAGACGCTTGAAATCAAGTAATCAAAATATGCAGCTATATGCAGACTCTAAACTCGGACCCTGCGGTGGTGGGCTATGGTTTTAGACCTTTGCGAAAACCAAATGCATAACAGTTCAGCTATAAGTGTAGTAAAGACAAAAAGAGCATGTTCAGTGATTTAGGTAGGCTATATGGTTTTGTAATTACACTTGAGCAAAACCACATTAGGTTCTGTGAGGAGTTATTGCGGAGCTCCTATAAATATTCCGATAGCTCAGTGTTTCTCAGTAATGGTCCTGGTGCCCCACCGCTCTGCATGTTTTAGTGTTTTCCTGCTCCCAACACACCTGATCCAACTACTCAGCTCATTAACAAGCCCATAATTGAGTTAAAGTGGGTGTGTTTAAACAGGGGAAGCATTAAATTGTGTAGAGCGGTGGGGCGCCAGGACCAGGATTGAGAAACACTGTTATAGCTTGAATTATTTAGAGAATAATAAGGACTTTATCATTATGGACAAGCGTTATCAGACTGATTAGGGTTATTACACCAAGTGAAGTTATGTTACAGAATTAGTAAAATTGCTGAAATACCAAACCAAAAGCATATAAATGTGTTTTTAACACATTTAGTGTTATCAGCGTATAAATGTCTTTAAAACGTAATGTATGTATTTGGGAGGAAACTGGAGTACCCAGATTAAACCCACGCAGACATGGAGAGTGCAAGGTCAGGAACAAACCAGGGACACTGGAGCTATGAGGGGACCACACTAACCACTGTGCCACCATCCCACGTTCAATATACATATTAGGTCAGTTTCTCTCTTTATATTCACTCAGTGTGAGTGAATATGCCCTGTGATAGTGTAAGATACATTTCTTTCCTAAACTCATATAGATACCTTCACATATCGCGAGAGTTGACTGCTTTAGTTCCGAAACTGATATGTTAGGTCTCGCGAGAACGGCTCCGCCAGTTTGGCCTTGTTGTGGAATCGTAAACAGACGGAAGAGCTGGTACAGATTTTTTTTTTCTGTGTCATGGCGAATTCGTGAAGTTTTCGTCTTTGGGCTTACTCTTTTTAAAATCGGCGGTGTTTTTGTATCGAGGTTTGTGTTTGAGGACAAAACGAAGACACTTTCTGTTGCCGTTTGATGTCCCTTGGAGAAAGAAGAGTTATTTTCTAGCAGCTAAGCTAGCTTTACTTTCACGGACAGTAAGTAGCGTGACGTTTTATTTATAAACATTTACAAACTACTTATGTGAGTGAGATTTTAGCAGCGTCACAACTACATGTTTGTCTGGTACTGATGCATTTAAGTACTTTCGAGTGTCACTGTGTTTGGTCGCCAAGTTCTTTATGTCGAGGCGTGCGCGATATGGAGAGAACATCGTATCGCGGTACTTGCATTTATTATAAACATACACGGTAAGTATCGCGATGTTTAGTTAGGCTAAGGGTTTTGATCAGTGATGTCACATGAAAGTAATTAGAACAGGTGAAGTCATGTTTCATGTAGTGTTTTAATGACGTGCTGAGCAAGGAAGGATGGTCAAATAAAAAATGTAAACATTTGTTACTGTGCCTAATAGTTGAACTAGGAGACAGCAGCCCCACAGCCTGGTGTTCACCGGGATAGGCATGGGACACTCCTTCGACCATGGGCAAGAAAAACGTGGTTCAAATGTGAAAAAAATAATTTGTTTGCTGTTGACTAATGATGATTGATATAAGTCAAGTGTTTGACTGGAAAAAGCTTTTTGATGCACTCTTAAGGCGCCTGCAAGGCAATGAAATAGTATTTATAATGGAGAGAGGGATGATGGTTAAACTGCGAGCACGTAGAGAAAGGCGTAGTGTCAGGGCGCTTCTGAATAGCACCATTAATGTTTTGGCTGGCTGGTTGTCTGTGTTTAATCGTGAAAGTAAGACCAGTTTACCACATATGATGTGACAAAATCACAAGATTGGGACTAAGCAGCTGTGTGGCCATAAGAAAACCACATGTTAATGGGGGGGAAAAAAGACTTTAGTTTGCTAGGGAGCTTAAAGATTGGTCTGTGGAGCAGTAGATAGGCGGTACAGGCTAAGAAGGGAAGCGCGTGAAGCGATGCACCCATTATGCATAGCAACCACTGTTTAAGCCTTTGGAGGCAGTCTTATGATCTGGGATTGAGTCATTTGGTCATGTCCAGGCTAAGCAAAATGATGTGGTAATAAAATGATGTATTGCATGACCAGGTTATACCATCAATGGATTTTGTTCTTCCCTGATGACATGGGCATATACCAGGACTATAGCGCCAAGACTGGTGAGGCTCAGATAATGAGAGTGGTTCTGGTTCTAAGGAATCCTTTCCTTAGAGTCCTGACCTTAAGCCCATTGAAAATCTTTCTGATGTGCTGGAGAAGACTTCACAGTGGTTCTCGGCCACTCTGATCATACAAGATCACAACACAGCTGTGGATGGAAATAAATATCGACTAGCATAGACTTTCGGTAACAATGCCACCGTGAATGTGCGTTGTAAGCTAAAGTTGATCCAACAAAATATTATGGTGTGACATTTTCCGCTGTGTGTTTATAAAATATGGGTTATTGCTATTGACCCAGAATTCTGGTAAAGGTTTAATTTCTCTGACATTTTCAGTGAAACTAAGCCACTTGACCACTTTTCCCCCATCATGTGGTTCATCTAGGTTTACCAATGCAGTAAATAATTCTGGAGAATAATTCTATAGAAGTAAGTAGTCATTTAAAAATGTTCACAAGGATAAGGATGAAATTATTGATTTGCTCTTTAGTAGATTATAGATTTCACCCAGCCTTCATTTTTCTGTTTTCTTCTTTAATGCCCAGTTGTAGCTACAGAAGACACTGTGGTTAAAAATCATCACATGAGTAAGCCACATCAATCGAAACACACACACACCCAGAAGGCTGTAGATGAGCTTACTTACTGGCTGTAATCCAAAGCACTAAGGTTTTGTGTGTTGGGTAAAAGGGCTGTTCATTTAAAAAATATACAATTTTAATACTTGATTAGAGATGAAGGTTAGTGGGACAGCATATCTGTAAATTAGATGTGTTTCAGTGCAATTTTCAAAAGTCATTTTATCATGGAAGTGATAATTATCTGCATTGTGCAGTCTTCTGACAGCAGTATGCATTATGGGAACGCAGTAGCGAAAATTTCTATTAAGTGACTTTCATAGGTTAACAGTAAACTGTTTAACAAATTTGCCTTCATTGAATGAAAAAGAAACGAACATGGAAGGAATGGATTCAGGTCTAACTTTTAATCTGTTTGTCATGGGGCTATCTAAACAGGCTGAACTCATTTAAACCTTTGTATTCAGTCGTTTAGCAGAAATCCTTATCCAGAGCGACTTGCAACTGATAGTCTTACAATGGACACTCCAAGCAATTGTGGGATAAGGGCTGTGTTCACTAATGCTAGCAGCTTGGTATTGCTGGGGCTTGAACCCTGAACTCTCAACCCTCTGGTCCATAGTCCAGTTCCTTACGCACTACAAAACTGTTGGTGATAAACACCTACATAGCCAGTATCACAGGGATTCTCCACACAGAGATGCATTAGCTAGAATGGTAGATGTGATCCCTCAGAATTGTGTCATGGAGCTATATGTGGTTATTGGTTTGCTTGAGAAATATCAACATATTTTTATTTGGGCTGCATGCCCAAATATAGATGTGATTTTATAGATTTATAGAAAATAAATAAAGATTTTATATAGATGTGTAGCTTGTCCATTAAAAAAGATAGCAGGGGCTGCTGGCTTGTGCCTGGCTCTGCGCTGTTGCTAGCTTTAGCCTTTCTAACTTTGTTTGCTTTTTGTCAAACTTCATACTCAGCAGGGTGATGCTGTTTTAATTGTCTTACTAAATCCGTTATTCCGATCATTTTCGGTGTTGATCCTTCACGGCTTATTTTCGCCATGTATGTCATCTAAATAGCATGCCACAAAAGTTTCCGTGCCAGATAGATGGTTTTGTTCATAATGGATGACTAACCCCTTAGTAGTGTCCCTAGTCCATCATCAGTAATGCTGTGTTTAGGGAGCCTATCTAGTTGACTTGCTAAGTAGCACTCAAAACAGCCGAAATCTATAACGCTTCCTTCTCAACATGACAGCAAACAAACCCTTAAACGTGTCTCTTAAACAAACCCTTGAGTGCCTGAAACTTTGAATTATGAACTGACCTGAACTGAATTATGAATTAAAGTTAGTAAAAGCACTGTGCTGTTCAAGTGGTTGACCGGCACAGAATTGGTTAAATGAGACTGCTGAAGCCGATCACGCTAAAACCGGCCGAATCCGTTACGTATGTATATAATGTAGGCTTTAATTACTAATTTCCTTACTTTTTACAATGGAGCATTGTCTCAAAGCAACTTTACAAGTTTAGATTACCTCCTAATATCTACGTCCAATCCCAAATTGAGCAAGCCTAGGGCGACAGTGGCAAGGAAAAACTCCCTAAGTGTTATGAGGAAGAAACCTTTGGAGGACCAAGACTCAAAAAGGGACCCAACCTCCTTGGGTGGCGTAGATGATAAATGTAAGAATGAAACTAATTCATCTAAACTAATAAGTCATGGAGTCATAGTTAAAAAAAAATGTAAAATATGCATATCGGCATTAAGTAGTCCGATACACACTCCAGATGTAAATAGATTTTATTGTGCAATCTGTAACATCTTAAAAACAGAACTTGCCTATTTTTGGCTGATGTATTTGGTAAGACCTCCCCCAAATTCTGTGAGTTAATCATTACTCTGAATCAGTCTCCAGAGTTACTGCGTTCATACTGTGGTTCTTCTTTTGCATCTCCGATCTCACTTTATTATCCAGTTCTGTGTTCTGTTCTTTAATCTGACTGGAGCCTTTCCCAGCAGTTTCTTGGCTGGCTAGCGAGCTTTACCCAGCATGCTGTTTGGTGATGTAGTTCTACTCGGCACTCAGCAGCACTCAGCAGCACTCATAGCAGTGAAAAATATTATAGAATTTGCTGCCTGTTTGTTAGAGCTGTGTTTCTGTTATGCACCGGTATGGAGGTATATGAAAATGCATAGTACGGGAAATTAACCCCGGTGTACCTGTTGAACCAATATACCGCCCAGCACTGTGTGTGTCCATTGTTTTAAACGTCATGGAATGCTGTTCAAGCAGATTTCACAAAATAAGGAAGTCTGTCCTTTAGAGGACATGGGTGTTTATCTCAGAAGTGCAAATGCATTCACACCAGTAATACTGTGTCTGATAAATATCACCATGTAGAACAGATTTCCAGTTTGTCCTGGTCAGGAATGCTGACTGTGTCACAGGTTCTAATGATCCTATCCTGCTGCTGACCTGTTATTGGGAACTTTGCTGGCTCAGCACTGATTGTTTTGACGTGAAGGTTTTAAGTTCAACTAGCTTTTACAAAAAAAAAACAAACAAAAAAAAGTAATCAACGACACCAACATTTACTCTTGGATACTGCTTCAGATAACAATGTCCTGCAAATGAATTAATGCAAAGTTAAGGTTCTCTATTTTGGATGCATTGCAGAGCATAAGTAAGACTACACTTAGCAGTGAAAATTTTGACCCGAAATGATTTTAAGGAACAACCATTTTTAGAGAACTCTTCATAGACTTTTATTCAGACATTTATTTCTCAAATCTGATGTTCCAACCGGGTGTCTGCACTGCAACTGCCGGAGACCAAATCCGGTTTTGTCTCTCTGGACGGTTGTCAGTTTTGCTGCTAATCAAAAACTTGTCTGGCTTCTCAGTACAAACTTATCCAAGATCAGCCGTTTAACTCGGTTGCTCTGAGAAAATCTGGTTATTATCTTAAGGCTGCAGGATGAATAGATAAACCATAGTTATAGATCAACAAAAGTACGTGTTAAATTGTTTCCTGTAGTCTTGTGACTCATACATGCATTTTATCTGCACTGTGATAGTTTTAAAGTTTCATGAAGTGTTTTATGGTGTAGGATAATATAATTCAGTAGAACCACTGTTAAAATCATTTTTACTTCACACTAGAGCTTAGTGATTTCTTCTTTTAAGATTTGCTTTATTGTTTTGAAGAAGAAATTAAAAGCAGGCTGTACCCAAGCTGAAGCCGAGGTGTGTAGCTGTGCCATTTTTTTCCTTCCAAGGCAACCCACAAGACATATTTAGTTTTAATAGAGATGTGGTTAGGGTTACGGCTGTGGCGTTTCCCTTGCAGTTCCTTTTCACTTGCAGACTGTAACTGTGTCAAGCTGCTCCCTGAGGGCATTAGCACTGAACTGGATATGAGCTGCACAGCATTAAGAGGTTGGATGGTCTAACAGTTATGTTGTGTAAGGAACGGCCCATCACACATCCAACTGATTTGTCTAATAATTATTAGTAATATTGCTTGTGAGTTTATATAAGGCATTGCTAAATATAAAGGCGCTATTAACATGACATGATCTGCGTAGTGGGATGGTCCCATGACTCAGGGTGTGTGTTCATCAGACAGATCTTAAGACACTCGTCACAAGTGTCGACTGTCAATAATTAGGAAACCACGTTTTGTTTGCCCAAGAGAGGGAATTTGCATCTATAACATTGTTTCCATTAGTTATTAATTGCCTTGTAATGATTGAAGTCTAATTTTCCATTGTGAATGACAAAGCTCTTTTCTGTTGGCTTATAAAAAGTGGAGAAGTAGTAATACAGCTTTGTTCCAGAAATCTGTGATGATCATCATTTCAAAACTGAGCAAAATAATTCATTATAGTTTCGGTTTCCTTTCTAATGGTCTAGTTGTAGTTCCTCGCCCTACTTCTGTCGAATCAGTCGCCTTTAGGAATAAATGGAAACCTTAGCTGTTGAAGTAAATAGAAATTTAAAAGCTGATTTCAGTGAGAAAAATGTACATATGCATGTTACCCCTCATTTGAAAGTCCGTAAGCCCTTACCCAGAGGGGGCGTGATTGCTCGGTAGGTAGCACTGTCACCTCACAGCGAGAAGGTCCTGGGTTCAGTCCCAGGATGGAGTGGCCTGGATCCTTTCTGTGTGGAGTCTGCATGTCCTCCCTGTGCCCACGTGGGTTTACTCTGGGTGCTCCGGTTTTCTCAGACAATCCAAAGTCATGCACTGGGTTAGTTAATTACGCTACATTGGCCCCGATCTGAGTGTATATATGACTAGTTTCTATGTAACCTTGTGTCTGTCATTGCATTACTTTTGATGCTGAAGAGCAACATTAAATAGACAAAATAAACAAACAAACTTACCCCAAGGAACTAGTAGCTTATGCAACCTTATGTAGTGCAGTACAAGCATTTGTGGGGTAAGGGCTTTGGTAAAGTGCCCAAGTGTAGCAGCTTGGCAGACTTGAACAGTGGACGTTCTGGTACCTTAAACACCATCTACCAGCCCTAATCAGCCACAGTATGTACTTGGAATAACAGTAATGATGAAATCATTCTGATTTCCTAACGGCATGGACTGTAAGAAACATAGCAGGAACAGAGGAGCACAGTGTTGCACCATAACAGCAGACTATTGATCCTGAGGAATTGTCCTGCAAGCAGACTTCTGATTTGTAAAGGGCCTTTACTTTGATTTTCTGCACCCCATCTGCAGTGCATGTGCTCCCAGCATCAAAGCAAAAATAGCCCAGTATGAACCCGATATAACATTCAATAGAGTAGTTTTATCTTGAGCACACCATGGGTTCTCAGCCAAGAGCCATATTTCTGTTGTGCAGGGTTTAAACATGCCATTCTGACACGTCAATAGAGGGCCTATCATTGTGTAGATAAAACTCTGAGCTCGTACCGCAGCGTCCTGAACGGGAATGAACTCGTTTGGGATGTTTTTATATAGAAAAGAATTCTGAGCTTTTTAATTTATCATCTCTAAGCTATGCAAGTCATAACACTGGCTGTCCTTGTAACAGTGTTTTAGCTTTTCCTGTTGTGCATTTTCAAATTTGACTGTGTTAGTTAAAATTCGTAATGTAGATGATGTCTGTTTGTTTAAACTGCTTCACATTATTGGTTTATCTAATACTGATACCAAGGCAAAGCACTATGAGTAATGGTGCACTACTTAGTAAGAAATGTGATCAGGCAGTTGCTACTCTGGACATATCAGTTTCTTGGTTTCAAGTAATGTATTCTGAGATGGAATAATAACACTTTTACTATGCTTAAATATTAATAACTGCACTGCCTGTATCACAGAATAATGTGTTCTTTAGTGGTATTTCTGGGCGGCGCAGTAGTAGTTAACCCAGTCGAGTTCCTCGGCTTGATCCCGACCTCGGACTCTCTCTCTCTCTGTGTGTGTGTGTGTGTGTGTGTGTGTGTGTGTGTGTGTGTGTGTGTGTGTGTGTGTGTGTGTGTGTGTGTGTGTGTGTGTGTGTGTGTGTGTGTGTGTGTGTGTGTGTGTGTTGTTTGGGCATGTCTTCCCATGGTCCCTGTGTGGGTTAACTCTGGCTGCTCCGGTTTCCTTCCCCCATACCAAAGACATGTTAGGTTAATTGGTTGCTCTAAATTGCTAAAGTATGAGTGTGTTTGACTATTATTGTTCTAAGTAAACAACATTAATGAAATTGCATTATTTTGTTCTCCTTTTTTTTAGTCCTGTGGTGCAATCAGGATGGTGAGTGTGGCAGGTATGGGGGGTCAGCTGAGGGTGATGACATTTGCCCTCTGCTGTATGCTGACTATTTCTGGTGGACAAGCTTACATCTTTGTTGTGAGTGCATTTAATCTGATTACGTGTTCATATTGCTTTTGATTTCTCATTTACTGGCCTGTATGATTTACATTAGATAAACGCAAGGTTTCTTTAATAATTGTTCACTTTACTGGATGTGTTTATTTCATTAACTTTATTTTTTAAGGGTGTTTAAATTGCTAAAACAAAGGCATTTCGCTAAATCTGATGTTCCATGCCCTGTACACGAGTCATCCTTGTTTGGCTGCAGTGACTTGGCATTTTGTCCACTTTTCAACCAATCCAGCAATGCTGTGAGCCACTGCCAAACCACAGAAATATTTTTTTTCTGATGTGGTTGTGCCAGAAATTGCCATGAATCATATAATATACTAAAACAAACTAACCGGACTTGAGCTCCATTAACAGTTATGTTTTTTTTTTTTTTATCTATAATTTTTTTTCATCCTTTCGGATTTGTCATTTTGCCTGGAAAGAAAAGCCTGCTACACTAAAGTCGTGTTTTTTTTCTGTGTCCTTTTTGTTCCAGCACCTCAATAATACAAACTCCATGTTGTTGGATGCCTGGCCGGCTCTCTTTGGTGCCCCTCTGCCCACTGACGGCTTGAAGGTGAGGAGCTACAGAAGCCATTGGACTTTCGCTGCTCTAGGTCACTACTAAATTCTCTCTCACTCTCAGGGCTATCTGGTGGAGTCTCGTCCTCACAATGCCTGCGCTCCCATCGATCTTGCTCCTGTTCCTCCGACTGCCTCTGATCCCAACAGCACCATTGGCTACATCGTTCTGATTCGCCGCTACGACTGCAACTTCGATATCAAGGCACAAATGATCACAACATACATCAAATCGATAACGTTTTGTATGTTATAGCAACAGTTGTTGCATGCGTGTGGGTTTTTAAAATGAGAAATAAGAGTTTGGGGATTGTTTGTGTCCGCGCAGGTGCTGCATGCTCAGCAGGCTGGTTACATCGCCGCCATCGTCTACAACGTTTACTCCGATGAACTGCTGCACATGAACTATAGCAATGGTGAGACATGCACACATCGGTTTGGGTGTGTCGAGCATTTTTGCACCTGCTTTCAGGCACAGTTAGGTCCCATTAAAGCAGGGTTTCTGTAGAGTCTCCAAGCACATCATCCACACCATCCACTGTTCACACTCTGACACGTTCCTACACTGAACAACCACTGTTTTTTCCATTTAGTTTTTTTGTCTTCATACTGGCCCATTGACTCTTTGATACAGAGGCCACGCCTCTTTCACTGTCATGCTTTTGGTGATTCAGTTGTCATTCTCTTCCACATTTTACCCAATACAGCACACCTCACAATGCACTCAGACCCATGACCCTGCAGGTCTTGTAACTTGGGATGCCTGTGGGGAGGCAGAATGAGGAACATGTATACACAACCTGCCCAGGACCTGGAGTACCCCTCAGGAGCACCCAGAGATGTTGCTGCCTAGGATTGGGTATTGAAACCCAGTTCCAAAATTCTAAGAACGGAGTACCCCATTCAAATACACAGCTGCGATTACTGCATAAATACATCTGTATGGGGTTTACAGTAAAAATGATTACTTTCAAAGTATTTTATATGAAATACAGAAAATAAATCTGTTTCCCCAAACATTTGCCACATTTTTCACCACTATGGAATCAATAAAATGCAAACGATACCCAACCCTTTTGCCTCGTCAATGCAGTGACTGGCCTCGTACCCTAGCAGTTGTCAGGTGTTCTGGTCACTGGACGTGTTTTCCCATGATTAGGATGATCAGCACTTGCCTACAAGTTACATGTGTCCATAAGTATTCGAGAGGCTTTTGAGCTTCTCAGGTATTGAGGCCTGGGTCTGTGCCACATGATGCAGACGGGGGGTCTCTGCATTCAGTAAATGAGATGGTTGCTTCCATTCTGATCAGCCTATTCATAACAAATACATCAAATAGTGTCAACAGGGTAGAAGGACTTTGTGGCGCATGTGTATATGCTTAAAGTAAAAGCTGTGTCTGTGTTTGTAGAAACAATAGCAGATGAAATCGATATCCCGGCTGTGTTCACCAGCTACTACGCCTCCAACATCCTCCGCACGTTCGTCATACCGGAGAAAGGGTGAGAAATGCTGTTAGGACGGTCAAAACCTGTCAGTTAACATTTATTTCTTTGGGATTGTTTAATCATCTGAGGAGGCGACCCGAACAGTCTAGTGACGATGATGACATGCTGGTTTACCCTTTATGTTGCACATTTCTTGTTTTTTTTATAACACACTTCCCTACATACAAATAGTAAGCTTATTGTGTCAAGTGTTACTGATAAAATAGGGATGTGGAAGTACTCTAATACTTTGAAAGGATTTTTCTACGTCAAAAGCTCTGTTCAAGGCAGCTGAAGGCTGAATACTTAATGCACTGTCATAACCAGAACTCGTTTCTTCATGGTTTAGTACATTAGAGTGCTTTTGGAAATTTCCATCTGCTTATGTACAGCTGGACGATATGAAAGAAAAAGTATTTTGATACAAGAAACTTCATAAATGACTGTAATAATAAGTATAGATGTTTATGTTTTAAGGTGGCCATGAAGGCCAAATAGGAAGTGAGATGGCAGGCACATCTGCTCTGCAGCCCTTTCGGTATTAGATGTTGCATGCATGAAAGGGACCAAACCCACAGGCACTATTCTAAATATAGTTGTTGTCCTTGTTAATTTTATGAAGAATTGTGTTAAAGAAACAAAAAGGGAAAGTGAAGAACCCTCATTAGATACATTTCCAGATATCAGTCACGATACCAGTCACACACACACAAGTGAAATCAAAATCATGTTGAGAAACAGAAAGCAGTTATTTAACCCAACCCCGGTTATTACATTACAAAGAAATAATTACAATTACTCAATGTAATGAGAAAATCTCAAGTTACAAACAGCCGAAATTTACTTGACCTGTCCAAGCCGAACATCAATTACATCGGCAGCCCATTAACAAGCTCCTGAATATTTAATGCTATTATTGGCTGGTAAACAAAAAATGCAGTATATAATATGTTTAGCAACATGACTTGGTCATTATTGTGATTATAAATTAAAATAACCGAGTAAATAATTTCTAGTGAGCTCTTTTAAACTAAAAAAATAATAATTTTACACCATTTATAGCAACTGGCAAAAATCAGCAGTGTGTAATGGAATTTCTTCTATGAATAGATTTTGCTCTGAAGGGTAATTACATCGTTTGCCTCATTTATTTGCATGTCAGCCTAATTTCTGACAATCTGGAAATGTTGGAATGCAGCAAACAAGATAAGACATGGTGTTACTGAATTATTAAGTGATGAATCCATTCTGTTGAAGCTTACACTGCCAAAAGTTTCTCTAAGATAAAATCGGAGCAAGAAAAATTGTGATACATCACGATTAACACTATAAAATCAATGTCATAAAATATTAATTGCTTTCAAGTACTACTAATAATATCCATTACTTTGTGGAAAAATAGGAGTGTTTTGGTAAATAAGGATAATGATATATTTAATTGTTGAACACATTTATTATATTTGTGATTATACACAAAAAAAGTAACATTTTACAATTGTATAGGAGCTGGCGAAAATCAGCAGTATGTAAAGGAAATTCTCCTATTACTTACGTTAATACATTTTGCACTGAAGGATAGTTGCGTTCTGTGACTCCTTTTTAAATTTTTTGTCAGCCCAATTTCTGACAATCTGCTTATCTCCTGTTAACAAATAATGAAATCTGTCTCACTCTCTGCTGCCTTCTGATTGGAAGCTTGGAGGCCTGTGGTCCTGATTTCTGTACCTGAGTGGTGTTGTTTTTGGTCATTGGGTTGATAAAGGAAATCATTCTGCTGTTTTTTTTTTATTTTATTATTTTTTTTTTTTCTCAATTTGTGCAGGGCTTATGTGGTCCTGAAGCCTGAATATCCTTTCCCCATCACCTACTACCTGATCCCCTTCACTGGAGTTGTGGGTCTCATCATCCTCGTCATGGTCATTATACTGGTGAGTGTGTAGATGTGTGGGAGAGAGTAGTGTGTGTTTTTGTAAATGTCTGCAACACACTGTGAGGCTTGCAACAAAAAATGCCTAATTGTCATATAAATGCGTTTCTCTTATTTATGAGGTTCAGTGTGATGGTGACGTACTCTTATTAATGCCTCAGTCGCTTGACTTATTAGTTATGACCCTCTGGCAAGGTGGAAACGCGCATACAAATCTCATACCCGGAAACCATACATTTCAATTTAACTGCGACTTAACCCTTAACTCACCAGAGGTGGTATACGAACCAGGGCTTTTAAGCACTGTGATCCAGTGCTGTACCGCTGAGTTTTCAGTTGCATTTCAGTACTGAAAGGCCAGGTTTAAGTCTGTCATTAAGTTTAGATTTTATGGTTTCCTGGCACTGAGAGTTGACTTCTAGCATGTTTCCGAGTGTTTCGCAGGTGTTTCCACCTCGTTACGGATCCAAACTTTCAGCACCGTTCAGAGTAGAAGCCGAGTCTGCATGGTGTGGGGTGTTAATTGAGTAGTTTGATTAATATTTATTAGTTGACGATTAGTTCCAATCAGATTTATGGATGGCTTGTGGTTTGTGAGCAGGTCGTGCGCTGTGTGCAGTACAGAAAGAGACTGAGGAAGAATCGACTGACAAAAGAGCAGCTGAAGAAAATCCCTATTCACAAGTTCACTAAAGGTGAGATCCACAGCTGCACCTGCAATAACATACAATAGCAGCCATTGCATTTGTAGAATACTGCTGGAGTATAAAGTGCACGGTAGGGCTGCAACAACTAATCGATAATAATCGATTATTAAAAGTGTCGATAACGAATTTCATTATCGATTCGTTGTGTCGCATGATTTGTGTCCATCGCCTTATCATATCCACTTACGTTACTTGCGGCACTTCGTCAACGCTGGAAAAAAAACCCGCAAGCGATTGAACGGAACGAGGCGGAGCCGGCGCAGAGGCGGAATCTTCAAAACAAGTTAGCGTTAAGAATTAAATCAATTCTACAAATGAACCATGACCGACGCAGAGAAGAAGGTTCGGCTTAAGACCTCAAAAGTGTCGGAGCACTTCACGCTTCACACAACAAAAAATGTGTAACATGCAAGCTTTGCAAAAGTGATCTGACCTGGCACGGGAGCACCCCGGTGCTGATACAGCCCTCGAAACGGAAACAGGTTGCAGTCACCGATGTGGATGAAGGGAGCTCAACAACAGCGTAAGTCACCACAATATCCCGAGTTTGTTCCGTTTTAAAGTGAGGAAAAGTAACGGCGCACTCACACTATGCAAACGGGCACAGCACAGTTGATGCTGTTTTTCTGCTTGTACACTTATTTTTCTTTATTGTTTAATTTGTTATTTTAATTTATTAATAAATTTAATTTATGATTATTCATCTATTGTAAGCACTTATTTGCTCTGTTATTTAATGTTATATTTCTGAATAAACACATGGAAAGGTTTTTTTTTTTTTTAAACCCAGTTCATCGAACCCAGTTCGATTGTTAAAATAATCGTTAGTTGCAGCCCTAGTGCACGGACAGTCAGACGTTTTTCTGGCCTTGTAGAAGCACTAAAGACCACAGTGTTTCTTTTGATTTGCATATAACAGTACATGTGAGTTTGTGTAGTAAGTCATATAACTGAATAAGACCAGGCTCGTGTTTTGATCCTTAGTTCTCTCGTATAATTCATGTGCAGTGTCATGTTATTGCGACGTGAGTTTATTTGGTTGTAAAACTGTTTCACAGAGAATCTGATCTATTGGTTGCTTTAACGTTAAATATTGACAATGGATCCAGAGAAGTGTAGAACTTTGCTCACAAGGCCTGCGTGCCATTTACTGTACTGCATCTTAAAATGAGGGGGAAATCTGTCTTAACAATTCAGGCTGGCAAGGTGAGCACGCTGAAGACGCAGGTTTTTATCGCCATTTCACTTCATGACCATGCGATGCGAATTAAGGGCTGAATCCGCAATGGTTCCCTTTTCACTGTTAACTATGTTGTAACACTATATGTTGCACTCATTTGCTTAGCAGATGCAAATAAACACCCTAACTCTCTATGGCATGGCACACAAGATAACAGCTTGCACATGTCGTTTCTTACATGTACCTAATAAAATGGGTATTTAGCATAATAAAGGTACCGGTTCTGGTCAAGATGAGACATGATGAAAATGATGTTGCATTCTGTTGACGCTTATCCTGCCTGTTTTGAAGGCTGTGTGTTGCTTCCTAAAGACACAGCAGCATCTTTATGATCAAATAGGATGCCCCAAATATCTACATGATAGGCAAAAACTCTCATCGCAGGCATGGGACTGAAGCCATACATCTGAAACCTAATAAGGAAATCTCCGAATAAAATAACCCCAAATACACTGGGAATAACCCACTAACCTATTGTGCCATGAATGTAACCTTTGTGTAAACATGGAGATAAAACATCAAATTCTGCTGAATTAGGAGCAAGCAAAAATGTGATACATGTTGATGAATACGGAAAATTGATGTGATAATATCCATTTGGTACAAAAAGAGGTTTATAGATATGTATATGTCTACGAAACGTGCCATTTCTTTTAGAAAACTGATTAGTTTTATAACCCACCTACTTACAAGTCGACAAGTTTTTAATCTGGGTCTTTACGCAAGTGTACTGTGTATTTGCTTTTAGTCATTTAGTGGATGAAATGAAACACTGAGGAGGGAGTGAGCAAGGGAGTAACAGCTGTCCTTTATTTACTCTCTCTCTCTCTCTCTCTCTCTCTCTCTCAGGGGATAGCTATGATGTGTGCGCTATCTGTCTGGATGAATATGAAGAGGGTGAAAAGCTGCGAGTGCTGCCATGTTCACACGGTAATCAAACCTTTGTCTGTGAGAGAGATTTTTATGGGTGGATCAGATTGTTTGCATATTCACCTTCCAAGATTCACAAAAGGTGTCTCCTGGATAGCAATACATCATCTGAAACTGACACTGGACAAAATGATCCAACTCCCTGACATGGGCCTCTCAAAGTTCATTCGGCCCACGTAGTAAAGAATCTTGGTGTGAGCCACAGAACAGCTTGCATAACAACTAGATCTCGCAAATATTTTCCACATCAGAAGAATGCATCCTTTTTCTTACCACAGAAACCGCTCAGATCCTCAAACGAGCTCTCGACATTTCTGGTTACTGCAGTGTTTTGCTTGCTGCTCTGCTGACGTGTTCCAGAGCTCCACTACAGACCATTCAGAATTCTGCTGCCTTACCAAAGTTATCTCGTGTAATTGTTTAACTGTGACTCCATGGGCTTCATATTGCATTCAGGATTAAATGCCAGTGTCTCACTTAGTGCAATGAAAATGAAGACTTGCATTTTCAGACATTCCCCACACTGCCTTTTTAGGTCAGGGTCGGGGGGCTCCGGTGCCCAGTTGGGGTGCAGGATGGCAGATCATCACAGGGCTGATCGCTGTTGCCATGCTGGGGGTGATCCCTTGAGCAGACATTGCCAGTAATGTCTGCATGTGATCCCCAATCGGCCCTGCGGTAGCAGGTTATAGTATTAACCTGCTGTCCCACCTGAGCGCCTTACCTAGGATAACACTTTCTCTGTTCCGTTAAGTTAATGGCTTTCTCACACAGCCATATCCCAGCGGTACTTGTCTTTAATTCGAAGGCGTGTCGAGAACCGAAAATGACGAGTACCAAGCACATTTTTTCCATAAGGATTCATGTAAATTGAATGAATCGGTTCCAGACCACCAGAAAATCCACATTTAATGTTCAACAAATCCATCATAAGCTAAATGTAACGTGAACTGAGGAGTTTGTGCTTGGTAGAGCGCTGTGTACTGTATAATTGGAGAACCTATGATACGTAATAAACTACATTAAGGTTTAAAACACTTACATTTACAGCATTTAGCATTGCCCTTATCCAGAGCCACTTACAACTGATCTTACAATCCAAGCAATTGTGGGTTAAGGGCCTTGCTGAAGGACCCAACAGTGGCAGCTTGGCAGAGGTGGGATTTGAACCCTGGAGCGTTTGGTCCATAGTCCAGTATCTTAACCGCTAGGCTACCACAGTCCCTGTACGTTAACCTACAGTTGGTCAAAATCATTAACCCGACGCTTATTTTATAATAAATTGCTGAAAAATCACATCATTTAGTGAGGAATGGTTTGAAAGTGAAAAGTAAAAGCAAAACACTTACTCTATTGGTGAACTCTAGGCACTAGCCAAGCTGCTAAGCTAACAGCAGCCTGTGTTCTGGAGGATTCAGTTCCTGATTTCCTATCGGTTGGCTCTTAGAACTAACCTTTTTAGGACCCATGGAGGAGACTTATTTGCACTAAGAATACAGAGCTATAGATGTAAAAATAAACAAAAACACGAGAAACACACCGGAGATTTGCACTGAATCACTGCGTACTGAATCGTGAGTCATGAATCGTGAATCGAGTTTCGGCTGAAATGAATTTAAGCAAGTGAGTACCGAATTCAACGAGTTCCGAGGTGGTCGAGAACCAATGTGCCACTGTTTTAAACTTCTATGGCACACATTTGAAGTGTGTGTGTGTGTGTTGTTTTTCAGCCTATCACTGCAAATGTGTGGATCCGTGGCTGACGCAGACTAAGAAAACATGTCCCGTGTGTAAACAGCGCGTCACGCGCACCAATCCCGAATACTCCGACTCGTCCGACTCTGACGATGAGTCGGGTCCTCGGGGGAGTGACGATGGAGAAGGCGGGGCTTCGGGTGGGGAGCAGTCAGAGCGCACACCTTTGCTCCACCCATCGCCTCCATCCGCGCCCCTCTACGACGCCACGGTCGCCACGGTGACCACCTCGGCCCAGTGCCTGGCCCACCCACCGCAGCGCGATTCACCGTTGCTTGGATACGACGGTTACTATTCTCCCGTTGAGGGTTCCGGAGAGGAGACGGACGAAACCGAGGACGACGCCGACGATCGCGACGATGACACGACGCAACTGATCAGCCGCGGAGCCGTCGGAGTGTGAGAGTGAAGCATTCTGGGAAGGATATTTTCAGGGCTTTTCTCGTGCTTGTTTTTTAATCTTTTTTTTTTTTCCGCTACTTAACACAACAGTCACACAGCCCTGATTTTTCTGCCCGATAGTAGCCACCCTTGTGCGTTGTAGATTAATAAATAACCTATACATAGCACCCTCTAGAGGTGAGATTTAATAGGCTGCTGTAGAGGGTATTAGCTGTGTTTTTCTTTTTTTTTTTCCCTGGTTCATCTGTGGAGAGAAAGAGTGCCAGTGTGTTAGGAAGCAGAAAACGTTGTGGTTTTTGGGTAACGTGCGTTTTCTGATGCGTCAGTTAAGTGCAGGTCACAACGCAGCAATATTGTGCAATATGGACGTGATTTTTTTTTTTCATTTTAGGTCTGTTTTTAACTGATGTGCTTTACTGACAAGTTTCCGGAGTGGATGGGAAAGTTCCCTCAGCTTTCCTCTTGTCTAACTCATCTGTTTTTTTCTTCCTTTATCTTTTTTTAGCCTTGAAAGTCTTATATCCCCATTCTGCTTACGCAAACGCACACAGTAATCGACAAAACATTTACTACAGCTAGAACTATTATGTTTAAGACTTCACTGTAGAGAGAAGCGTATTAACCAGTAATCCCTGCTTTTCAATACTGTTCAACACCCTCTTTCTCAGAACAGGGGACGTGTAGACGTGGGACTGGGTGATGTGATCTTTCGGAGTATAATGAGTATGGTTGGGTGCTGGCACTTGGAGTACTCCTTTATTACTCACTGTAACAGGTACCTGATTAGACCCAAATCTTTTGTGTAGCAGTCGTTCGTTTCCTTCCATTTCCTTAGCAAGTTTTAAGCCTGCTCTTTCCTGGTCTGGGTTGCCGGGATGGGGGTCACAGGGCTGTTGTGGATATTGCAACAACCGCATTAGGATCCCCTACCAAACTCCCATCCAGCTTTATCTCCCTCAGACACAGCCGGTCATGCCTGTTTGACTGAAGGTGCCATCTGAGCAAAACTGAAATTGGAATAGCATTGACTTCCTCTTAACCCGAAATGTAGGCAGTGAGCCAAGACAAGTCGAAGCGAATGGAAGCTACCAGTTCTGAGCATTCTGAAGCTTTACTCTAAACCATAATCACTGATCTAACACTACATCTTGAGAGCTTGGTAACTAACGTGATCTAACTCTTACTAACCTGCTTGCTGATGTAACGTTGACGGAGGTGGAATATTACGCACACTGGATGGCACAGCAGGTAGCATTGGTGCCCTGCAGCTCCAGCGTCCTATGGTTTGATCTGCACAAAACATGTCTGTAAGTGTTCATTCCAGTATCTTTTTTACCTTCTAAATAAACGTTTCTTTAAACAGGGTTACGGAAGTGCCTGTCCATTTCTCAACAGCAGTACTCCTAGGCATTCCCATGGGTCTGACCGTTTAAGGTTACACCCACCATTTAAGGTTACTCCTTTTTATTCCCCAAGTAATAATAATGTATAGTAGAGCCCAGAAATCACTGGGCTAAGGAAACAGTGCACTGTGGGCAGAACACTACGTTGGAGTCCCAGGCAGAGGGCACTGCTTGGACTCCATCCTACAACTGAAATCATCAAAATAAAAAGATTTGTTTACTGTCCTCAAGTTAATCATATCATGGTCAGGGTCACAGGGAGCAGGCCAGCGCCTCTCAGGCACAGCCATTAGTGCCTACCTGAACTCGACCTACCTGGAAGGCATGGCCAGGACACACATCCACCACAAAAGTGGGCTAATGTCATCTTCAGCACACTAAAACTAACATACTTCTGTACTAGTGTAAAACATAAAAACTAGTGCAGATAGAATGAGAAACAAGTCAAAAACAAACATCTGAATTGTTAATAAAAATTGAATGAACAACGTAAATATGTTCCTAAAAAAAGCATCTAACACGTGTACACTGTGAGATTGGCGTCCCCTAGTGTTTGATTATGTTTAGTGGTGGTTGTTAATGAATGCAGTTTATCCAGGTAATCTAACACTATCAGTAATTCATCTAAATGATTCCAGTAGACGGAACCTAATCTGTTTTCTATTTCAACCGAGTTCTACTGCATACCCTGATAACACCTTTACCAGTGAAGGCAATTGCACTACATCAGGATTAGCCTTGTGGATAGTGATTCTGAGTTTAGATCACTAATTTACTAATTTATTAATTGAAACCCCCTAGGAGAAGAGGTGATCGTGTAAGGAGTAAAAGGAATGGAAGCATAATCTACCCATGGGCTTGTTAATTTTTAAGCAACCAGTACACATTTGTATCCTGAGGGTGGTTGTGCTTGGCAGTCCACAAACTAATGGCTTCACAAATGTATTGACCCTTAAAAGGATCTAGTGTTGTTTAAAATAAGCATTCACTTCTCATCTCTCATCCCTTGTTTGATTGACAAGCATACTGATTACTGAAAATGAGCTCTCCTGTTACCTGGGAGGTACGGTGGGGTTCCTACTGTGTCCTACAGAGCTACAGCGCCACTCGTGCATCTAAAGGACGTCGTCTTATCTTGTTACTTTGATTAAACCAAGGGGAAATCTGAGACGAGAGGTCAATGAGGGTGTTTCATAAGACAGTACTGGAATGCAGGGTTACGTTGTGACGAACGCTGTGTAATGACTTGTGCCTGACGCTCTTCATCTCCTGTTGAGTCTTGTTCAGGATTTTGGGACTTGATTTTCGTTTCTGTCTTGGCAAAACGACTGAAACTGTATTCTCATATGCCATTCGCTTGTGTCCTGTCAGAAGGCTGAGCTAAGAGCAAAAGTACCAGATGTGGGTTCTGTTTCTGTCTTGAAATGAAGTCTGAAGCAGATGTTGAATACCAATGACACTAGAATCAGAGGGTTTCCTGTTATGGAAAGAACTGGGACCAGTTTTGTGATTTTGAGTTTGTTCTTGCTGCTTTGTTTTAATAGAAATACATCTGTGTGATTTCATTGCTAATGTACTACACTGTTTAGGATTGCGTCGTCTTTGTTTTTGTGCCATAAAGAGGGTTTTACCTATTAACACGAGTCTTATCTCATTCATATTTACCGAGTGCCCTACCAGTAAATGTTTTTATTCCATTAGGTGTCATTGGCTGGTGTGTAGTTCTGAGGCTTGGAGGGAAGAGCGAGCAGGACCTGGGTTCGAATCCAAGGCTGGGCTTGCGATATGGGTGGTTTGGTTACATAGCCCTGCAATGGAATAGCATTTTATCCAGGGTGTACCTCTGCTTCTGCATATTCTATGACAGGTTCCTGAGGAACTGGGTTTGAATCCTGGTTAATGAGGTGCAGTCATGGGACACTAATGAACTGGGGCCCTCTCCAGAGTGTACCTCTGCCTGCGCCCAGTGGTTTTGGGAATAAATAAATCCATTCTGAAATACAATTCATGCTTTGTTCTTGGTCTCCTTCCTGAGCCTGATGCTGATATCAAACTGCTGTAGATGGAAATTATCTCTGGCATCAAGTGTTTTCCTGTGCCCATTTTTATAGAAGACCGTGTGTCAGAAATCCTATCAAATCACACCTGCTTGTCATCACTGCACATGGAGTTTGCTGAAACTAAATTTGCTTCACAATTCCAGTTCAGACCTACAGAAATAAATGTCAGACACTAAACATGCTGTACAGTACAACAGCTCTGTGCAAAAGTCTTAGGCCACCGTTAGATGAGATATACCATTGTTTTAGCATTGGCATAATGGTCATATATCATTTTCTCAGACTCTTTATTAGAATACAACCAGAAAATACTGGAAATGTCTATACAGTGTGGTTTGAAAGTTAGAAATTTTTGGGTCCAGTCATTGACAATATGTCTCATATGGTCATTGGTACCATTGCAGAAACAAGTGTAATGGTGACTCTTGTACAGTACTGTTTTATTTCATTTTTGGATTGGTGTATGATTGAAAATGTTTAGTTCTTTATGGCGTACGTTTAATTGCTTTTTATTTGCTGGTCTCTGGTTTGACAGCACACAGTTCAACACTACAAAAGCCAAATCAGACTCCAGACAAATGTCATATACGTCTGACCAGTCATTAACTTGTACAGCATTTTGCAGTCACCCTTATGAAGGGCCCACCGGTGCCAGTTTTTGACAGAACTGGAACTTGAACCCTCAAACTTCTGGTCGATAGTGCAGCTACTTAAGCAGTGTACAAGCACCCTGTTCATTTGAACAAAACTGTGTAACTGATGGAACGCACCTCACCAGAGGCAGGATACGAACCAGTGAAGCTCAGCACCGAAAACCAGCGCTCCACATATTGTGCTAGCTTGGTAACTGGTGTATGGAGAACACATTTTTAATTATATTGTGCAAAAATGTGTTTACAGTCCTTATTGCACTTTTAATTGCTTTGTCTCTGTGCTTGGTGTCACAGCACACGCATCTACATCTGAGGAGTCTAATTTTATCTCGGACCTTAAGTGTGTCTGGGTTATATCCATCTGCCCTTTCTATCTGAATTGACCTTCAGGGTCATGTTACTGCCTTCAGTGCCACAAGTGACCTTTAACCTTTTCTGTCTATCGTTTACATTAAGAAACATTTCATCTTTATCACTTTTGATATGATGATAATCCATCTTTGATAAATCTGTATGTTCGAGTTTGTGATGTTTAATCTTTCGGCGTATTGTGTTATGTTAGACACTACGTCTTGGTATTGTGGGCTCCTCTGGGGCCACGCTGATCCCTGACCTTTCAAACAGGGGGCTGGTTTAGGGATGGTCCCTTATTTGATCGAGGTGCTGTATCCATTTTTGATGACTGACATTAGGAAGCGTCTTAAAATAGGCGTCCAGGGGGCACGAGGAGCACTCAGCCGGAGCCGCACCACTAGAGAGAGACGCACTCAGGTGAGTGTTTACCCTGATATTTTGTATACACAGATATTTAGTGTAGAACAGTACACTACATGCGTGTTTTCTTGTTAAACCCAATAGTAGCTGTAGAAGGACTGAATTTAGGTGCACTGGCATGGAAAATATGTATTGTGATTTTAATATTGGATTTATATAGTCTTATGCAAAAGATTGGGCACCCTGACTCGTGTTTTTTCTAATTAGCAAAATTTAATCTCTGCAGGAAACAAATTAGATATGATGCATAGGAAACAATGCAACACTTACAGCGCATCAACCCACTTTTACAGATGTTAAAAAGTATGCTTCATTTGTTTTGCAATACGTTTTAAAATGGATGCATTAAACCTTGCAGAAATCTGCCAAAACGTGTGTTAGTAGATCATTGTGAAGACCAAATGTCCCCACACGGATAGAAAGATCTGATGTTATTGACCTTGTGAGGACATTTTTCTGGTCCCCACAAATAAAATTGCTTTTAAATGAACCCCTTGTTTTGATTTGCTTTTGGTTAGTGAGGCTAAGGTTAGGGGTTTAGGTGTAGCATGAATTATTTACAGTAATGTAATGCCAATGGAAAGTCCTCACAATGATAGAAAGACACTTTTGTGTGTGTACGTGTGTAACTGAGCGGACTTGGCAGATAAGCTGGCGTTACGTTTTTCAGAGGCCATGCGTGGTTTCGCTTTTGCACTCAAGAAGACTGGGTCAGTCAGTAAAACACTTGACTCTCAATAAAACTTTTCCTAACCCTAAGGATGACGAGACGTGCATAAGACTATGATATGACATTATAAATCCTCCATGGTGTGTCCACCTGCTGTGCTATTTCCAGTCTTGCTCTAAAAGCAGGACAGTGCTGTAAATGTCAAGGACTTTCATACAGATTCATTTAAACTGGAATGTGAGCAATGCAGAGAGACACATGTTGAAGTTCAGTCAGATGTCTGAGGTAGGACACACGACTTTTTTTTTCATTCTTAGAATAGAATCATTTGCCCGGAAGTTTGTATAATAGGACACATGACAAGCATACGTGAAAGCTTGCCCATCAATATGAACGACTAATATGATCATGGACAACATTGTGGCACAGTGCCAGATTCCCTGTATGATTCTGGGCCTGGATTTGATCTGTGTGGAGTTTGTATGCACTTCCCATGTCGCCATGTTTCCATCCACATTTTAAATATGTTAGGTAAATGGTTAGGTTTAAGGTTAGGTAAAACCTTAAATCAATTGTAGCTAGTTTTACAGTCAGGACCCCCACCCGACATTTATTACTCCCTGGGCACAAGCCCAGAAAGTACATCCTGGATGGGAGCCAGTCCATTGCAGAGCTTGTCTGGTCTGTGAACCCGGGGCAGCCTGGGGTGGACTAGTGAGTTGCCGCTGTGCCTCTTTGAATTATTATTAGTGAGAATAACTATTATTTAAGAAGAAATAAAACTCTGTACTGTCATACTGATTAACTTAACGCTGTTATTATTATAGTAACTCGTAATAATATGTAATTAATAGACCATTAAACATACAAACATTTACAATGAATTGCTATTCATTAACCATAGATAATAACACCTATTATAAATAACTACTATTATTATTACATGGGGAGGATGTGCAAACTCCACACAGGCAGAGTCCAAGTTCGGGTGAAAATTCGTGGTAGAAACTTTTCCTGAACTTTTTGGCCAATCAGAAGCTCAGAGTGGTCCATCAGACCAATTAGAGGTGGAAGGTGAGGTCTCTGTAATGTGATTAATGTTCTTGGCTTTATTGTGAGGAGAATAGAATCTATGTGGGATGAGACTAACACATGCAGGTGCAGGAGTAGCTCTGACCTGATAAAGTAGACTGGTGCATACCAGAATGATCTGCTCTACTCATTTGCACACCTCGGTATATAAAATCTCAATGTCAAGCATGCATGCTATTATGAAGTGACCTTTCTTTAGCTCAGTCTGCAGCCAGGATGTCCATCATAAAGATCCACGCTCGTGAAATCCTCGACTCCAGAGGAAACCCCACTGTGGAGGTCGACCTATACACAGACAAAGGTGAAGCCCACTCAGACATATTCACATCCATAATAGCCAATCTACAATGTTTGGTCTCTTGAGCAACGCCCTTACCTTTACATTTAGCAGACGCTCTAACCTAGGGCTCTAACAGCTGATACAAACTTACAATAAATGTAGCATTGGGTTAAGGACCTTGATCTAGGACCCAACAGTGGGAGCTTGGCAGAGGTGGATTTTAAACCCGGGACCTTCTGCTCCACTGTCCTCCTCACCCCAGTCTCTAGGCTACCACTGACCCTTAAACTTCAACTGCTCAGCTCGATTGTATGTCGCTCTGGATAAAGGTGTCAAGTAAATGCTGCAGATTTGATGTAAATGTTATAATAAATGTAAATTCCATGAAGCATTCCTAATTTCACCACATTGGAAAAGAATAAATCTTCAACTAGGCTATTTACCTCACTTGGATTAGCCTAATTGGAAAGCGTATGAAAATGAATGAAAGGATTACTTAATTAATCGTTTTTCCAAATATACTGTATAATTGGGAAACTTTTTAGCCTATTATACAATACAGCAAATACTTTACTTGCTATTAACAAATAAAACGCGTACACAGAATTGTGCACGTCTTCACAAATAACTTTGTAGTGTAGTGTAATGTGTGGCTGATGGGATTTTGGCGCCCTCTAGTGAATATCGCTTGTACTTCATCGTACATACAAAGTGAACGGTGAGCGAAGGCTACCACACTGCAGTAGGTCCTGCAGTGTGGCGCCGTTTTGTGGTAAGATCATGGAATTGCGTGTCTGCTGTAAAACCCTGATCCATTGACAAGGTAAAATAACGGATTTTTAAAAATTATATACCAATATTGGAGCTCTGAGCATAAGCTGATATTCATCCAAATCTGACGCCATCACAGTAACTGAACCAAATCGTTGGCAAAGTTACTGTATGTAATTAATCACTGACATGATTAAGTGACACCATTAAGGGCAGACTGATTCTTATATACATGTTCTGGATTCATGGCATGTCAGTGAATATCGCCCACATATTAGGATCAGATTCGAATGCCAAATCCATTCGGATAGCGATCCTGGGTTTAAGGAATTGTTTTCTGTATTCATCTTGCCTTTACTCTCATTCTCTTTTTTGTTCTTTCTTGCTTTACTGTTTCTGACAATTCTCTTTCATTTTCTCTTTCTATCGCCTCCTTGCTTTCTCCATAGCTCTGTGCTGCAGTGCTGCATCTTTTTCTTCCCAGCATCTTTCTCCAGTTCCCAAATACATCTGTCTTTCTTTCTGTATTTTTTTTTATTCACTCATGTCGCTCTTTCTCTTTATTTTCTTTCTAACTCATTCTCTCACTTTTTATCTATCTAGTTTAATTTTCTTGTTTTCTGTTTGTCCCCGTTCTCTCTCTCTTCCTATTTTATTACATTTCTGTTTTTTCCCTCTCTTTAACATTCTCTTCTTTCTGCATCAGGTCGGTTCAGAGCTGCCGTCCCCAGTGGAGCATCCACCGGTGTTCACGAAGCTTTGGAGCTGAGAGATGGAGACAAAACACGCTACCTGGGCAAAGGTACACATATATGTAGCCACACACCAGAGTAACAGTCAACCCACCCATATTTTACCAAAATTGACTCCAAGTCAAGTCTCCAACTGAGGTGTAATTTATCAGGGGGGCTCTGGTTGCTTTAAATAAGTTTTATACCTTGAATAAAGATATACAAAGTTTTTATTTGGTGAGAATTGGTTACGGTTCCCAGCACCAGTCTCTTTAGATCGTTCCTATCAGTTGTAGCCAATCTTAAGTTAACTGGATATGTCATTCAGTGATAGTTTGAACCCACATGTCAGCATTTCATCTCCTGTCCCAAAATAATCCCACAGGTGTTTAGTGGGCTTGGGGTCTGGTGATTTTCCTGGCCAATGAAAGAGCCTTGAACTCACTGACTTCTTTTGACTGGTGTTGCCATGCCAATTGTGACCCTTTTGCCACTCTATGCTCCAAGCCACACTATCCAAATTGTTCTTCACACATCTTCATCCTTTTGATGTTATACAATAAGTCACTGTTATTGATAGATATGGGAGCTTATATTATAATATTACATATTAGAGCATGCAGCATTCAGTAAAAATGTCAAGGTCTTAAAAGATCAAATGCAAATCTTCAGTTCAAGGCAATCAAGTCAAGTTAGAATTAATGACATCTTTGACATAGTGTAAGAACATGAACAATAACATACTGTGTGTGTGTGCGTGTGTGTGTGTGTGTGTGTTTTTAAAGGTGTTACTAAAGCTGTTGACCATGTCAACAAGGACATTGTGCCCAAGCTGCTGGAGCAAGTGAGTCCTCTGTCTGGTTTACCTTCTGTCATTCTGAGTATTATAACTTATCTTGTAGTGTGTGCAGTATTAATATTTGTTTACCTGAATATATTAAGAGCTAAGCTATCGAGACCGTTTTCATCCTGGGTTCATTTAAGAAATATTATGCTCCAGAAGGTCCAGGGTTCAAATCCCACCTCTGCCAAGCTACCACAGTTGGGTCGTTGAGCAAGACCCTTAACCCACAATTGCTTGGATTGTAAGACTGTATCAATTGTAAGTCGCTCTGGATAAGGGTGTCTGCTAAATGCTGTAAATGTAAAAAATAATTATTAGCCTTGTTCTGCTTTTGGTGAAAGTTAAAAAAAAAGTGAAACAAAAATCGTATCAGAGTTAAAGTCCAGCTCTATAGCTCTCTTTCACTTGCTCCCTCTTGCTGCTTTATGTCATTCTCACTTTCCCCCTCCCGTCCTCTTTCCTCTTTCAGAAGCTGAGTGTTGTTGACCAGGAAAAGATCGATAAGCTTATGCTGGAACTCGATGGCACCGAGAACAAATGTGAGTGTGTGAGAAGCACAGTGTTCCGAAAATGAGCTAAGGCATGAAAAAGGACAGTCAAATATACCAGATTCTTCATTCCCTGTGATGGTGTAGGAAACCCTCTGTGTTTGAGGTGATGACATGTGCCTTTCTCTGTGTAGCTAAGTTTGGTGCTAATGCTATCCTGGGTGTGTCTCTGGCCGTGTGTAAGGCTGGTGCGGCTGAGAAAGGCGTTCCACTTTACCGCCACATTGCTGACCTCGCAGGCAACCCTGAGGTCATCCTGCCTGTCCCTGTGAGTGTTTACATTCTGAGTGAACTGCTCTCCAGATCACATTACTACTACTACTACTAAAAAAAATAATAATAAAAATAAAAATTTTAATGCAGATTCAACCAACTGCAGATCAAAAATATTTGATGTATTCATTTGAATATAGAGAGCTGCCTGTACTACTGCTAATAAAAATAATAAAATTATTGATAATAATAATGTAAATACATTAGTCATATTTGGTAATATTTTCTTATTCTAAAAATGCTTTCCGTGATAATTCTCATGTATTAATATTGTAGGTGATAATAATAATTTTATACTTCTGAAATATAATTATTATTGCAATAATAGTAATAATAATAATAATAATAATAATAATAATGATGATAATAACAATAATGATTGTTATTATTATTCTTATTATTAAATGGTGCACCTCCTCTCAAAGTCTGTCAACTGGGCAAAATGTCTTCGAGTGCATCATAGAGGCAAGTCTAGTGGTCAATGATCTCTCACCAAGAGGTACACTACCCAAAAGTAGCCTCTGAGAGCCTTTTTATTGGGCAACAGGGAAAGCACTTTTATGCCCTCTTGTGGCAAAACCCACTGTCTAATCAACAACACCTGTAATCAATTATATCTGCCTGAGACAGAAATTTCTATCTGAGCGCTGTTTATCAATGAGTATACTTTAATCACAGTCCCTCTATCCACACCCCTCCCCCCTCCCCCTTCTGTTCTTAGGCGTTTAACGTAATTAATGGCGGCTCTCATGCAGGAAATAAGCTGGCCATGCAGGAGTTTATGATCCTGCCCGTCGGGGCAGCTAACTTCCGTGAGGCCATGCGCATTGGTGCTGAGGTTTATCACAACTTAAAGAGTGTCATCAAGGGCAAATATGGCAAAGATGCCACCAACGTAGGAGATGAGGGCGGCTTTGCTCCCAACATCCTGGAGAACAACGAGGGTGAGTAATAAAGTTGCTGATCTCCATCTCATCTCTCTCATACAGTCAGTTATGAATAACGATTTGTCTAAAAGCAAACATCGGTGTGGTTTTTCCAGCTCTGGAGCTGCTGAAGTCAGCCATTGAGAAGGCCGGCTACTCTGATAAGATCATTATTGGAATGGATGTCGCCGCTTCCGAGTTCTTCAGGAATGGAAAATATGACCTGGACTTCAAATCCCCCGACGATCCCAAACGCCATATTACCGGAGATCAGCTTGGGGATCTCTACAAGAGCTTCATTAAGAATTATCCAGGTTGACAAACACACCACTTGCAGATCGAGAGAGTTTTATGATAATGGTGATCAAAGTGATTATTGACTTACTTTTCTCTCTGATGATCCAGTCCAGTCCATAGAGGATCCCTTTGACCAGGATGACTGGGAGAACTGGACCAAGTTCACTGCTTCTGTGGACATCCAAATCGTAGGGGACGATCTGACGGTGACAAATCCCAAACGCATCCAGCAGGCTGTGGAGAAAAAAGCCTGCAATTGCCTTCTGCTCAAAGTCAACCAGATCGGCTCTGTTACTGAGTCCATTCAGGCGTGAGTGTCCTTATACAGCTTACTTGTACAGGTCCAAATTGATGCCTGTCCATGTACAGCCTTTGCTTGCAGCTCTGCAATAGAGCCTATTGAAACACAAACGCAGGTCCTCAATAGATCCTATCCATACATGAATACAGCCTCCTTGTACAAGCTTTGCAACAGAGCCCATCAAAACACGAATACAGCTTCCTAATGCAGCTCTGCAATAGATCCTATCCATACACGAATACAGCTTCCTAATGCAGCTCTGCAATAGATCCTATCCATACACGAATACAGCTTCTTCGTGCAGCTCTGCAATAGATCTTATCTAATACATGAATACAGCCTCCTTGTGCAGGTCCGCAATAAATCCTATTCATACACGAATACAGCCTCCTCGTGCAGCTCTGCAGTAGATCCTATCCATACACGAATACAGCCTCCTTGTGCAGCTTTGCAATAGAGCCTATCAAAACATGAACACAGCTTCCTCATGCAGCTCTGCAATAGATCTTATAAAAACATGAATACAGCCTCATCGTGCAGCTCTGCAATAGATCGTATCCTTACACAAATACAGCCTCCTTGTGCAGGTCCTCAATAGATCCTATTCATACACGAACACAGCCTCCTCGCGCAGCTCTGCATCAGATCCTATCCATACACGAATACAGCTTCCTTGTGCAGCTCTTCAACAGATCCTATCCATACACAAATACAGCCTCCTTGTGCAGCTTTTCAATTGAGCCTATCAAAACATGAACACAGCTTTCTCATGCAGCTCTGCAATAGATCTTATCCAAACATGAATACAGCCTCCTTTTGCAGCTCTGCAATAGATCTTATCCTTACATAAGTACAGCCTCCTTGTGGAGCTCTTCAACAGATCCTATCCATACACGAATACAGCCTCCTCATGCAGGTCCACAATACATCCTATTCATACACGAATACAGCCTCCTCGCGCAGCTCTGCAATAGATCCTATCCATACACGAATACAGCCTCCTCGTGCAGGTCCACAATACATCCTATTCATACACGAATACAGCATCCTCGCGCAGCTCTGCAATAGATCCTATCCATACACGAATACAGCCTCCTCGTGCAGGTCGGCAATAGATCCTATTCATACACTAATACAGCCTCCTCGTGCAGCTCTGCAGTAGATCTTATCCATACACGAATACAGCCTCCTCGTGCAGCTCTGCAATAGAGCCTATCAAAACATGAACACAGCCTCCTCATGCAGATCCTCAATAGATCCTATCCATACACGAATAGAGCTTCCTTGTGCAGATCCTCAATGGAATCTATCTAAACATGAATACAGCCTCCTCATGCAGGTCTGCAATATGGTCTATCCAATACAGCCTTGTATCAACAATAGAGCATAACAATATGTCCCACTCGTAGCTTTATCACAGAGCCTGGGGTTGTTTTGTGTGTGTGTGTGTGTGTGTGTGTGTGTGTGTGTGTGTGTGTGTGTGTGTGTGTGTGTGTGTGTGTGTGTGTGTGTATAGATGTAAGCTGGCTCAGAAGAATGGATGGGGTGTGATGGTCAGTCATCGCTCTGGAGAGACTGAAGACACCTTTATTGCTGATCTGGTGGTTGGACTCTGCACAGGACAGGTATGAATTTCATTCTCTCTCTTGCTCTGACTCTCCACTGTCCTTCTTGTTTTTATCTACAATCTGTTACATCTGCAAGACAAAAAAACTCCTAACTTTATCTCTCTTTCTGTTTTCAGATAAAGACCGGTGCCCCCTGTAGGTCAGAGCGACTGGCCAAATACAACCAGCTGATGAGGTTAGGCTCATCTTTATGCTCTTATTTAACCAGTTCATCACTCATCCTGCTGTTCCTCTTCTTCACCTCCTCTTTTTTGTTTTACAGAATTGAGGAGCAGTTGGGAGATAAAGCCAAGTTTGCTGGGAAAGATTTCCGTCATCCCAAAATCTGAGCTATACTGAGCCACAATGAGTCGAGTCTCCTCCGGTCCCAATCCCTGATTAAACCCTCGTTTTATTAAAGACTTTTTATACAGAGGCTCATTCCTAAACCATTGTCAAAAAAATAAAAATACAAACCAATAAACACATTTCCTTAACTAAGAAATACTATCTCATGTTTACTGCTATCACTCTCTCTGCTTTCTGTTCTTATGTTCTCTTTTCTCAACATATCTTTTCAGTTTGTCTTGTCATTCTTGTTTCTCCTGCTCTTGCTTTCCTCTTCCTTCTTCTTTACTGTTTTTCTTATATTTTCTTTCTTTTTTTGTAGTTCTTCCCTCTTTTGGGTCTATTTTATTTTGTATTAGGCCTATCTTCTGTTAACTTCCCATGTTTGCTTTCATCTTCTTTCTTTTAACCTTCTTTTAGCTTTTCTTGATTCTTTTCTTGGCATTTTAAATTATTTTACTCATTCTCTCCTTTTTACTCAGGACTTCATTATTTTCTTTGTCTCTTAATTGTTTTTAATCTTATGTTTCTTTTTTCTTTCATCTCTACTCTTTTTTTCTCATCTGTCCTTTACTTTTTTACATCTTTTATTTTTCTTTTTTTGCATTCTGTTCCATTTTTATGTCTCTATCTTTACTTCTTTACACATTTTTTCCCCAGTTTTTTTTATATTATTTTGTTAGTGTTCTACTCCCCCTTCAATTTTTCAGTTTTATTTTTCTTTGTCTTTGTTTTTGTGTCATTTTACAATTTATTTTTAAGACTTGGACACTTTTTGGTAAATTAAAACTATCTGTTAGCTCTTTCCTACTTACTCTTTCCCCCTCATCATCTATTTTTCTTACTTCTGATGTATTTTATTGTTGCCTGTTTTTTGTTTTATTGTCTCCTTTTCTATCAATTGTCCTACTTTTCTCCATATTCGTCTTTCATCTTTTCTTTTATATTCTTATATATTATTTTATATTCTTTTATAATCTTTTCTTTACTTTTTTTTTATGTTACCATATGTATTTTACTTTCCATTTCTGTTTTTAAAAACAATATCTCTCTCTCTCTCTCTCTCTCTCTCTCTCTCTCTCTCTCTGTCTCACTTCCTGTTTAGTTTTCCATTTTCTACTAATCATAGAGTGAGAGGCTCCTACACTTCACTCTTACTTCATTAATCCCTACATTATGGTTTATTCATGCACAGAAATATTCATTACTGAGCCTGAAATCTTTGAAAAGCTTTTCAGTGCATGAATGGATCCTGTGGGCAGGAACACGGAGCTGTGTAAAGGTTAACATTATGCTAATTAATAAAGCTAACACGATCATTAGCAGAGATCAGTCATACGTTCTTTATAGATAATCCTCCTGTGGGCTTTGATCCACCTGCCCATGGGGTTTTACCTCTATTATTAATTGTTATTCAGCGTTTTTTCTATGAATAAGAATTATTATCCACCTGAAATCTTTTAATCACTAAAGTAAAAGTTAACTCAAACTTCTTAGCATGTGTGAGATCCATGCTGCTGATCCAACTTTTAATAACACACACGCTCACAATTCTGAGAATAGTTCCTCTTTAAATCATTTTATGCTTTGTGATTTGTATTAATAAGTTCCACCCTACAAAGGGTCAGTGAAAGAATAAGAGCTGTGGGTGATATTCACTGGTTCTGTGGGTATAAAATCACGTATTCTGCAGGTGTTAGGAATTCTTTCCTTAACTGATTGCTTAATGCATCACTTGATGAGATCCAGCCACTTTTGGTTAGTCAGAACTTTAGTCTCGTTCCCTCTCAGTTTCACAAAGTCGGTGATGGCTGGAGTGTGTTTTATTTCTCCATCTGCTTCTGCTTCTTCATGTCTTCTGCTCCTATTCTTCTCGTCCTCCGTGATCATGGCCAAACCTCTGCCACAAGACTTTGACTCCACAGTGAGTAAACAAATTTGCAATACTTCCTTAATGTTCTTCTTTTATTCTTGTATGATAAAAGCAATCTTAATCTGCTCTTGGTCTCGTCTCGGTCTCTTAGGTCTCAAAAACATTAGTTCATTCATTCATTTTCATATTCGCTTAATCCAAGTCACTTTAGAGACACCAGCTGATTTAGTGCATGACCTTGGTGGGGGGTGGAGGACATACTTGGGCATGGGAAGAACATACAAACTCCAGTCTGTGCTGGGAATCAAACGGGAGATCTCTCACAGAGACAACAGCGCTAACCACCTCACCATTGTGCCACCAGCCTTCTTACGCCCTTTCAGGACATTAAATTGACATTTAACTATTTACCTCCAATATCCATATAGCTACAGGTCCATCTGTTTGGAGATCAAGGAGTGTATGTCTTAGGATGAAACAGGGACTGAGGGAACTGTTGTTATTATTAAATGAAACAGGCACTGCACCCAGAAAACATGGCCGGTCCAGTCATCCTCATAACCCAACCTCACTGCCCAGTCAGTATGTAACTCCTCTCATCTCTTTACAGACTCTTCACGAGCTCTTCGGGATGATTGAGGATGGCAGAATGTCTCTAGTCCGTGGTGAGAATTCTGCCCAATCTATGACGTCATCCCTGCAAGTTCGGAGGAACTTATCGGAAGAGGCTGAGACTCTGCAAGCTATGGAGCGAGAGGTGGAGCCTGGGCAGGCTTGGCCCCACCAACTCTTGGATTTCATGGGTCACCAGAACAAGTTCAAAGGGAGAACCAAGAAAAACGTGAGGGAGCGCTTAATGGAGGCCGAGCTGGGTGAGCTGACGGAGGTGCTGATGGGATAGACGAGATAAAAACACTGGTAAAAGAAACACCTGAGAAGCTATCAATGAAATATTTTAGTAAACCATTATAGAGCTTTATTGATTATGCTTAGGAGTAATTGTAAATTAGGCCCAAGTTGGCTTATGCTGGATAGTGGTGTTGGTTGCTTTGGTGTTGGTTTAGTGTTTAGTCACATGATATTGAGGGTAAATCTGGTTGACCAGTGTCCTAAACATAACATCTGCTGGCCGTTGCATTTTTTTTGCTTGCGTAGCGTCTTGGCTGCAGAGTCTTTTAGAATTTACACTTAAATCCATTTACTGAGTCTAAAGTTGAGCTTTGCTGATTGTTCTCTGTTTCCACTCCAGAAGAAAACTCTACAAACAAGATTTCCATTTTTGAAAGGTGTTTACAAAGAAGACGGCTCAGTATGAATTCTGTATTTAAGTACATACTTTATCAATTCTATGAATGAATAAATGTTTGTACAAATCCTTTCCTTGCTTTTTTTTTTTTGCTATAACACACAACAAACCGCTTTCCTATTACACACGTTGTGACTTATCTGAAAATGATCACTCACAATAAATGGGAAATGGAATTGTTATGGCAGACTAGAAACAAGTATTGAAAGTATTTAGGAGTATTTAAGAGCACAGAGTTTCACATTAATATAATCTACAAGAGGTGAATGAACAGTAAATAAAAGCTGCTGTGTTTGTCTTGATCTCTTACCTCAAACACATCTAGAGAAAGAGTTTAGTGTGATAACATTGCAATACTGCTAATCATTTCTACGACCCCCATTATACATTTATTAAATTACCTTACATATGTCATGTAAACAACGTCTGATCGACCCCTAACACTGCTTGGAGCCTCTGAACATTATTTCTTAAGGTTTAATTACAGCCTATGAGTTCTGAATGCAGAAAGAAGTTCCCATCCGTAATAAAGCCTGAGCTCACCAATACCTGACTAAAGAAAACAGTTTGCATTTAAAGGCAGGAGGCCCAATTTTGATAAGGTTTGTTACACCTTTATAAGATATCCTAAAATCATTAGAAACTAATCAAATGTTTTGGGTGTGTAGATGACAAAAATGCAATGTTAAACTTGGAAAAAACAAAACATGTTCCCTACTGTCACATATTGGAAATATTTTGTTGTTCTGTCGATCTAGTAACATATATGGTGATAATACTTGTATATAAAAAAGTCTATGTATTGGGAATCTCCACTTCAACCAAATAATTACAAATAGTAATGCTTTTTTACCACTTGGAAAATATTCTATGGTAGCAGCACGTACTTGAAATATTAGTATTAGTATTTATTAAAAGTGTATTATTATGTATTAGTAGTATTAAAAGCATAATAATAATAATAATAATAATAATAATAATAATAATAATAATAACATTATTATTATTATTCTTGTTATTATTTACATCGTTGTTGTTGTAATAGTAATAGTGGTATTAAACTTTAAACACCTTAAGCATGTTGGAATTCAAATTGTATATCCATTTAAATTTTCATTATTCTATTTTTCAACAATTACACACTGTGTAAATGAATTAACCTTTATTAACAATTCATTTTCCGTCTTCTCTTCACGGCATCATTAATGTGCTAATTAGATCTTGGGAATGTATTAGATGCTGAGCAATGATTGGTTGAATTGGCTGTCCATTAACTGTCCTGTCCCCGCCCTCCCCTAATACGATGAGAGGCGCTTATATGGAAGCATCTGGAGTAAGGCGCACTTGGTAAGCGTTCTCTATTATTATGTTTATGGTTGCTGTTTTGAAAGGCACCTAATATCTGTGATTAATATGAGTGATGTGTTGGACTGTTTGAGGGAGGTTTAATGACTTTTACAGCTAGTAGTGTTTGAAAAAAGAGGCACATGATGAGCATTTAGCTTTAGACTGAACAGGAAGCAGGTAGAGCGTCTTTATTATTATCAGGATTATATTATAACTTATTATAACTTATTTTGGGGGATATTTTGTAGGGTTACTGTCACTAATGAAGCGGGGAGACGATTTAAGTATATGTGTGTTTGTATGTGTATTTGTCGTATGTATATATCGTATGTAATTATTGAATTTTAGACTATATACATATATATGGTTTCCTTCAATTTGTATCCCTGCTGATGGGGTGTGGGAGTCAGGGGTCCAGTGCCCATACTGGAGAAGACTGGGTACTAGCATAATTGTACCCTGGATGGGACACTAGTCTATAACTGATGATCCCCTCACCAGCCTTACCTCCCTCAGACGCAGTAATCATGCCTGTATGTGATGTCCAACCCTAGTGCCATAACCATAATATAGCTGATATGTATACATATATGCATTTATTATTTTGGTGTAAATAATTATCATTGTTGTTCTAAAATCATCTTAAAAAAATCTAAAATAATTTTTAAAATGGCAAAGTGCAAACACCGCATTCGTAATTGTGATGGACCTGTTATGATATTAATCTAAATCTATCATATTTATATATTGTAGTCGTGTAACTACTATAATTCTATTATTATTATTAGTTGTTTCACGTATTTGTACCTCTCATTCAGTGACATTGCACCTGGAATATGTATTATTTTCAAAATCATATCAATCATCAGATTCCTTATTAATGATTTAAACGTTTCCGACAGATTAAATAAACTTTGCATGAAATAACTCGATATGAATAATTCAACAAGCAGCAGCATCAGCACACTGTAGCAGCTTGGAGCATCCAGTGGTACAATCTACAGTATTTACAACATGGATCATTTCATCTGCTTCTACTGAGTCAGTCAAAAAACACTGAACTGACCACAGATCAGCTGCAAAGAGCAGGCAACCACTAGAGTCCAGCACTGTATCCAGATGGTGACCTGTGGACATAAAGCTGCTGGAAAGGAGATTGTGAATTATGTAACTGTGGATGAGGGTTATTGTTTCTTGCCACGTTTTATTTCCCACTTGTCACCAGTCAGAGGGGTGGGGGTCTATCCTGGTGCACAGAGGGCATGTGTGTCAGTGTGCCTCATGGGCAGGACACCAGTCCATCGCAGGGTCAGCAGGAGTCACTGGTGTCCCCTGACTGGCCTCCATTTGATCAGAGACAGCCATTAAAGCCAGAGGACACCGCCGGGACTCAAACCTGTGTCCTGAAGCGGAGTGCTTGCGTATTAAATGTATTATAATAATAATATAAAGTAAAACTGATCAGTTTAACACATCTTTTTTAATGATCAGTATCACCTACTTTTACCTGACTGTTTCTCTTATAAAGCAATTTGAGCTACACAGAGTGTATGAAGCTACTGCAGAAGTAACCGTTTCAATTAAATAAACAATCGTTTGTGCTAATAGGTTAGTAATAAGTTGAAATTTGAATTTGCCGTTTGACTAGGATTCCAGCTGCATGTACAGTACTGTGCAAAAGTTTTAGGCCACCAGTGACACCAACAAGATTTGCTGTTTTAGCAATGGTATAATGACCATATGTAATTATTTCTCAGTATCTTTATTAAGATACAAAAGAGAATACATAAGATATGTACACCAAATAAAAAGCGCACAATTTCCAGAAGAAAATGGTTTCTGCAGGCAAAAGTCAGTGTTTAGAAAAAGTAGTTTCTTAGAGGCTGCCCTCCCAAAAAGACCTATCCCGTTCAAGCTTCTTCAGATGGTAGAACTTGCCATTCTGATTAAGCTGCCCCATGCTGCTATTGCATGAGCATAAGGGAAGGTCACAAGAAATACTTAACACTGTAGCCTACATAAGCTGCCTTTTAAGGGTTTTTTGCCTAATTTTAATACTTCATACACATTTCCTGTATTTTCTGCTTGTAGTATGATAAAGAGCCTGTGAAATAATTATATATGGTCATCATATCGTTGTTAAAACAAGAAATCTAATGGTGACCTAAGACTTTTGCACAGTACTGTATATTACTGAATGTAGCATGCAGCAGTAAGTCCTCTCTCTCAGCTGTGAGGTGACAGCGAACAGGAGTGTATGCCTTTAATCCGTGTGTGTGAGTGTGTGTGTGAGTGTGTGTGTGTGTGTGTGTAACAGCTTAATCCAAAGAGGCAGACTCAATCAGAACACATATTACAGCACAATATTTATTATTCATCCTTCTGCTTGTCCATCTATCGGTCTGTCTGTTTGCACTCATCCTTATTTGCAGCATGCACGTCTTCACAGATTTATGCATTTTTTTTCTGAAGCTTTGCCCACAGATGCGCACACACACACACACACATCCGTGTCAGTGTGTGTGGATATGTGTGAAGTGCAGTGATGCCGCTGGTCAAGAGGAGCATTAAGCCACAGCACATGTGCAGGGCAGCGCTACCCGATGGTGTTGGCAGTGAGCTGGAGTGCGTAACCAACAACACACTGTCTGCAATCATCCGCCAGCTCAGCAGCCTCAGTATGACACACACACACACACACACACACACTCCTCCTACGTCACCTAATCTGAGCGCGCGTGTGTGTGGCTTTGAGGATTACAGATTACACACAGTTCAGTATGAACACGAAGACAGGATGGTTAGAGTACAACCAAATAACCCATAAAGCTTTAACAAAAAAGTAAAACACACTAAACAATATTAGTATCCCAGTTTATTCAAAATCAGTTACAAAAAAATGAACTATTCATTACAGTGCAAAAGTCTTAGCCCATCATGCCACCATTAGATTTGTTGTTTCAGTGATGGTACAAGTGACCATATACTGTATATTACTTCTCAGTCTCGTATTTTATTTTATTAGAATACAACCAGAAAATACAGGACATTTATATGCACTATAAAAAAAACTGAAAAGCAAATCAGAAAACACAGCTTCTACAGGCTGCAGTGGTAGTGTTTCCTCCCCTTACACTTGAGCAATAGCAGCATTTGGCAGCTTCTTCAGGATGCCAAGTTGACCCTTCTACAGTCTGAAGAAACTTGATCAGGAATGGCCTTTTTGGATGGTATAGCGTCCAAGTGACCACTTTTTTATTTTTTGTCTGCAGAAGCCATTTTGTTCTGAAAGTGGTACATTTTGTGTATATACAGTCGTATGAAAAAGTTTGGGCACCCCTGATAATTTTCATGATTTTAGTTTGTAAATCATTGGTTGTTCAGATCAGCAACTTGAGTTAAATATATCATATAGCAGATGAACACCGTGATATTTGAGAAGTGAAATGATGTAACACCGTGATATTGGAATTTTTCCGTCGGAGTTTATAGGATGACAGGAAAGGTTGCAGTAATTATTCAAACAAACTTAGGCAGGGCTATAAAAATCTTGGGCACCCCCAAACAGAAAACATTACATCAATATTAGTAGATACCCTTGTGAGAAAAATAATAAGCCGCTAAACGCTTCCTACAGCTTCCAGTCTGGATTCTGGTTGAAGGTGCTTTGGACCATTCTTCTTTAGAAACATCTCCAGTTCAGTCATCTTTGATGGTTTCCAAGCATGGACAGCCCACATTTTCAGTAATATTCATGTCTGGGGACTGAGATGGCCATTCCAGAACGTTGTACTGGTTCCTCTGCATGAATGCCTTAGTAGATTATGAGCAGGGTTTGGGGTCGTTGGCCTCGGTGCAACTTTGTCACTGATTCTTGAACATTGTTCTTAAGAATCTGGAGATATTAACTGGAATCCATGCGACCCTCAATTTTAACAAGATTCCTAGTACCTGCACTGGCCACACAGTCCCGCGGGCATTATGGAACCGCCACCAAATTTTACTGTGGGTAGCAAGTGTTTGTCTTGGGATGCTGTGTTCCTTTTCCGCTCCTTGTTATGTCCAAATAACTCAATTTAGTTTCATCAGTACACAGCATTATTCAAAAATGAAGATGGATTGGGTACAAATGTGCTGTAAGCACACCTCAAGTGAATCTGTTGTGGCGGTCTGCAGAAAGGCTTCTTTGCATTACTCTCCCATACAGCCTCTCCTTGGCAAAGGGCGCTGTAGAGTTGAAACGATGAAACAGTGACACCATCTGCAGCAAGATGAGGTTGTAGGTTATTTGGAGGTGGTCTGTGCTTGGAATATGACGTCTCACCGTTCCTTCGCCTCTGCCTATCTGAGATTTTTCTTGTCTGCCATTCGGAGTCCTAACTAGAAACTGTGCCTGTGGTCTGCATTGCCTCACTATGTCCTCACAGTGGAAACTGACAGCTGAACTCCTGAGAGAAGGGCTCTTCCTTTCCCTGACACCATTGATGTTGAACAACCTTTGTTTCAGGCCATTTGAGAGTAGTTGTTTGAGGCTTCATGTTGCCACTCTTCAGAGAAGATGCAAAGAGGAGAAAAAACTTTCCAAGTGGCCACCTTAACACTTTTCTATCGTTGGATTCACTTGTGTAAACTTGGTACACAAATTTGTGTTCCAATAATTAGTGCTAAAGGTATTCAAATGACAAGGGTGCCCAAATTTATGCACCTGCCTAATTTTGTTTGAATAATTACTGCACACTTTCTGTAAAACCTATAAACTTCATTTCACTTCTCAAATATCACGGTGTTCATCTGCTATATGATATATTTACCTGAAATTGCTGAGCTGGACAACCAATGATTTATGAAGAAAAATCATGAAAATTATCAGGGGTGCCCAAACTTTTTCATACGACCGTATTTCCTGTATTTTCTGTTTGTATCTATGATATATAAGTATATATGGTCATTGCACCACTGCCAAACAACAGATCTAATGGTGGCCTAAGACTTATGCACAGTACTGTATGGCTTACAAAGTGTCTTAAACTGGACTGAACTGGGCGGCAACTGATTAAACTGCAGAACTGAGTTTTGATCATATATTTATGAGAACACCAACCTGAAGTTGTTCTTAGGGCTTGTAATAGTGTAAAAGTCACATCACACTCATAAACTGTTGTCAACGCTTGTTGTCAACATCACATCCAAATCCATGCACATTAACATGAGTCTAGTCTCCCCTTTTCTGCTATACCTCAGTTCTTGTTGTTAATTCATTCCAGAAAGCAAATGTTTCCCATAAGGAATAATGTAAATTGAATGAATCCGTTCCAGACCCCCAGAAAATCCACACTGTATAAGGCATTATATACATTAATGGAGTTGTATTGTAATTGTAATTTAGTGAGTAATGGATTGACAGTGAAAAGCAAAACACTTACTCTATTGGTGTACCATTTTAGGACCCATAAGGAATAATTTTCACTAAGAATACAGTACTGTAGGTGTAAATATAAAGAAAAACACGATAATAATAGGACTGAAATGTTGATCTTTCTATCGGTTTCAGGCAAGCAGGCCGAGGATGTGTTTGGTGAGCTCTTTAACGAAGCGAACACTTTCTACGTGCGTGCGAACTCCCTGCAGGATCGCATTGACCGGCTGGCTGTTAAAGTCACACAGCTCGACTCCAGCGTGGAAGAAGGTCAGAAGGGTGCAGGAAGTAAACACAGACTTGAACAATATAAGAAATGTGCTTCAAGTTATCAGATTATTGGATCCACCTCCATTAAAGGTGCGCTAACCATCCATTTTATTGCATACAACCCATATGACTTTGCAAGCTTCAGAGTTACTCAGTCTGTTGCTTGGACCAGCACTGAGCACATGTTTGGGGTAGTAGATCAGCACAGCATTGACACTGCTACAGTTGTGACAAGGTAGTGTGGGTGCTGGAACAGGTGCATCAGGTGCAGTAGTGTTAATCAGAGTCATTGAGAATCATCAGAAAACAAGTCAATCCCTTTTACTTGAAATTTGAATGCCTCAGACCCTTTACTCAGAAAGTCAGGTGCGTTCTTATGGACAAATCAGTACTGATGTAAACTGAACCAGACTCTCTGTTGCAGTTTCCCTGCAGGACATTAACATGAGGAAAGCCTTCAGGAGCTCCACTGTGGAGGATCAGGAGGTCATGTCCCGAACAAGTCTCCCACATCCTGTGGCTGAGATGTATAACAGCACGGAGAAACCGCCGCCGCTAAGTGTGCTCTCCAATTACAGGTGGATAACAGAGCTTTAATATTGCAGTTTTCCTCTCTAGTGCAGTCAGTAACATTGGAACTCATCACAGTGTGAGCTATTTGTCACGTGTTATGTCCAATTACAGGTAAGCACTCTTTAACTCACCAGCAACGTCAGGTTGCTTTAACTGAGATCTTAACAATTGCAACAAAAAGCCTGTCTTTCAACTCATCCTTTAATATTTAACTCCATCTAGCACCATGCTGGATTTAACTGCTTAAAGGGTTAAAGTGTTTAAAAGGTGGTAATGCATTGCCTGTTCTGGAAATTAGTGTTTCTTCAAGTGGACTCATTCCCTCTTGGTTGTTTGCAGCCAGCGAGGTCAAGTCAAGTCTGAGTTATTTCTATAGCGCTTATTACAATGGAGCACCGTCTCAAAGCAGCTTTACAATTTTAGATGATCTACACTTGCATTTCCAAATGCATTCACATATAATTTGCAAGCAGTTTTCTTGTGAAAATACCCTTTACACTACCAGTACAGTAGCATAAAAAAGACTGTGATTATGTTCGTCTGGTCAGCAATTTATGATGCATTTATAAAGATAAAATCTACCTTCCACAGAGATGATCACATTGATGGCATGAAGTTCTACACAGATCCGTCCTATTTCTTCGACCTCTGGAAGGAAAAGATGCTTCAGGACACAGAAGACAAGAGGAAGGAGAAGAAAAGGCACAGGGTGAGATGCTTCGTTGTCTTGGCTGTGTCTTGCCTTACTAAATGCATTACTGACTCTTTGTGTATTTCTCTCCCTTTTCCATTAGGAGCAGAAGCACTGTGAGGATGCGACCTTACAGCGCGAGGTCAAAAATGTTCGAAAAGCACGCAACCGTCGGCAGGAATGGAACGCGATGTCTCTCGATAAGGAGCTGCGTCCAGATCACCGCAATCCCCACACTATCCAGCAGCCTGAAGATGCACTCTTCCTCGAGCCCAGGTGAGATGCACACACCTGTTACACTTCCATAACCTCCTATGCCACTGGGTTGATTTAGTATGAGAATTGTGGAGGCGCTAGTGAACCTGAACTGTCCGTGCTCTTTTCAAGACCTTGCTTTCCAGATGTTCCCAGACACGCCTCATCCGGTTCCGCTGAAGTGATGGAGCATGAGTACCAAAGTATTGGTGCACCAGTGAGCATACCTGATGGACCTTCTACTAGCTACAGATTAAACCCTCCTCCTCCTCCAGCTCCTCCATTGCAACTGCCCACTGAGGGTGGAGTTAATGGGGACGACACACTCCCACCGCTTCCTCCCACTGACTATTGGTACTAGAAACACACACACACACACACACACTGATGAAGTCTTACACGTGTGATTTTTAAATGTTTTAAAACATGTCTCAACATGGCAGAATTAAAGCCCAGTGCAAGAGCGCTTTACACATGTCACTCTAAATGAGTTATTATCTATTCCTTGCAATTTTACAACAACAAACTTAATTCAGTCTTTCTCTCTCTTGCTCTCTCACAGTATGATGGAATACTATGCTAGTTCAGGACCCTCCCTTGCTCCTCTTTCCCCGACCCCAATGATCCCTTCATCCCAGACCACTCTTGCCTTACCCTTACCGGTTCCAGCCCCACTGCAGTCTCATCATGTTCCGACCAGCTCTGCTTTATCTCATCCACTTCCACCTGTCCCCTCTCCTGGAGCACTTCTAACCCCACCTCCTCCAGGACCTCCACCGCCTCCGATTTCCCCTGTTCTAGCTCATCTATTTGGGACAGGAGAGGGGCGGGGCCAGGACTCTGAGGTCGTCACAGAGGGGCGCAGTGACCTGCTGTCTGCCATACGCATGGGTGAGTCAGTGATTGAGATCATACCTTTAGATTTTTATATTATAATTCATTTATAATGATCAAGCAGCTTCGGTGGTTTGGTGCTAAGGTCCAGTTGCTGAAAACGGCAGTTCCTAAGGATCTAGGTTCAAATCCTAGATCCTCCTAGACCCTCTAGGACCCTCAATACCTCTACTGGGAGCAATGAATTCCAGGTTAGGCTCCATGGTTGGGTGGTGCAGCTAATGGGCTAACCTCGGAATTAGAACGTAATTGGTTCTAGAAGGCCGTTGGAACGGTTCTTGTTTGAAGTTAGAATCAATACGTCTATATTTGTATAAAATGAATGATTATAAGCACGAATAAAGCAAAGGAATGTAATTCAATAATAATAATCAATAAACACGTGAAATAATTGAAAAATAAAGACAAGTGAAAATAAAGTGAAACTTTATAGGCACCAAGACGAACGCGGTTTCGGCACGTCTTCTCACTGGGACAGCGGAACCTAGATGAGGGAGTGTCTGAAATCGCACCCATGGACTGATATAATTATACATATATATAATATAATAATAATAAAATAATATAATATACATAATATTGCCATGATCACCCTAGTTCTTCTTCTTTTGGGTTTTATGGCAGTTGGCATAACGTATTGGTGCACTATCACCACCGACTGGACTGGATTACATGCATCGTCTTTGGAAGATCGGACCATTGAGTGCTTTTTTTTTAGGGTGTCCATATATGAAGTCAGAAGTTCGATGTCCTAATTGTTTCTATTGAATAGGCGTTCGAATTCCGATGTTCCACTGTGTGTGTTATGTCCACCTTTGTTAGTCAGTACCAAACCATGTGTCTTCCACTTTGCAAACACATCCACACACTGACATTGAGGAAAAGTCTGAAAGAACAAGTTGCTAAGATGCTGCTGACCTCACACATCACCAGTGGACTGTTTCGTGTTCAGGTATCCAACTTAAGAAGGTACAGGAGCAGCAGGAGCAGCGGGCAAAGAGAGAGCGAACAGGTAACGACGTGGCTTCCATCCTGTCCAGGCGCATCGCAGTCGAATACAGCGACTCGGAGGATGAGTCTGAGCTCGATGAGAACGAGTGGTCCGACTGAACATATATAAGAACGAAGATGTGGAGAGTCACAGTGGGAAGGTGGGAGGCAATTAATAGCTGTAACTCAGACATTTAAATAAGCTAATAGCTGATATTCTTAGCATTTTGTTTGTTTACTGCTTGTTTACTTGTGCAGAAATTCTCCCTAGAAATAATGGGCATGTAACTTGATCTGGAAAAATATTAATCCTCAAACCAGCCTGGGTTTCAACAGAATGAAAGCCAAGCAGCTCAGAAAGGTCTAACAATACAGTCTTATTTATTGTATCCTTAGAATAAAGTCACTTCATTAACCTGATCGTTCTGTTTTATTTATGCTTAGTTTATTAGGATTACATTATAGGACAAGTAGTACTAAGTAGTTCCTGTCTGGTTTAAATCCAGGTACAATTCCAGGTCCGAAGTGTCTGAATGTTCAGAGCGTTAACCAATCGGGGTTTACCCTTTTATATATATATATA
>JAJAGP010000483.1:371754-391754 GCA_025084515.1 Ancistrus triradiatus | reverse complement strand
AAGGCGCCCAAACTCGAACCTCAGAATTCGAACGGAATTGGACATAAATATTTTTTTTTGCCCCCAAATTCGAACAATAATCCCGACTTTGAACACGGGCACCCTAAAGAAAATCCAGTCCAATAGGTGGCGATAATATACCATTACGATTATATTATATAATATACTAGATTTTATTACAGTGGGGCAACAAAGTATTTAGTCAGCCACTGATTGCGCAAGTTCTCCTACTTTGAAAGCTGAAAGAGGTCTGTAATTTTCAACTATGAGAGACAAAATGAGAAAAAAAAAATCCAAGAAATCACAAGGTACGATTTTAAAAGAATTTAATTGTAAATCATGGTGGAAAATAAGTATTTGGTCTATACAAAAAGTTCAACTCAATACTTTGTAACATAACCTTTGTTGGCAATGACTGAGGTTAGCACGCCTGGCACTGCAGGATCTGAGTCCCTCTCGGCGTAGTGTGTTACTGATGGTAGCCTTTGTTACTTTGGTCCCAGCTCTCTGCAGGTCATTCATCAGGTCCCTCCGTGTAGTGCTGGGATTTTTGCTCACCGTTCTCTCATGATCATTTTGACCCCACGGGATGAGATCTTTCATGGATCCCCCAGATCGAGGGATATTAATCAATGTTCCCTTTATGCTTCCATTTCTTACGTTGCTCCCACAGGGGATTTATCACACACACCAACCTGCTTGCCTATTGTAGAGTCACTCTTCCCCAGCCTGGTGCAGGTCTACAGTTTTTTCTCTTTTTCTTCCTGGTGTCCTTCACAGCTCCTTTGGGTCTTGGCATGGGTTGAATTTTGGAGTCTGACTGTTTGAAGGCTGTGGTCAGGTGTCTTTTTATACAGATAACGAGGTCAAACAGGTGTCCATTAATACATTAAGAGTGGAGGACAGGAAGAGCTTCTTAAGAGAAGTTACAGGTCTGTGGAGTCCAGAATCTTGCTTGTTGGTGTTGAAACCAAATCTGTTTTCTCCACCATGAATTATCAAGTTTTTTTTAAAATTCTTTAAAATCCTACAATGTGATTTCCTGGATTTTCTCATTTTGTCTCTCATAGTTGAAGTGTAGCTATGATGAAAATTACAGACCTCTCTCATCTTTCTAAGTAGGAGAACTTGCACAATCAGTGGCTGACTAAATACTTTTTTGCCCCACTGTATATCAGTCTGTGGAAGGTTAGAAAGTTAGAAAGAGATCCAGTCATAACTACTTTAGCATCAGTATTTTAAAGCACCCCATATCGGTCGACCACTAGTGTAGAGTTATAAACTTGGGTATTTTTGCTGGAAAACATGGCACACATCTGCATTTTGTGGGATGTACAGATGTTTATCTCGGGTGTGTGTACGTGTATGACGGCAGGGTCTCTCACCAGTACGTGTGCGGCTCTGAACAGGTAGCTGAAGGGGTAGTAGAGCAGGTTGATGAAGGACGCGGCGTACAGGTCGGCGTAGCGCATCACCTGCGACGCGAACAGAGTCTGGCGAGAGCCGCTGCGGAACAGACTTCCCATCATCCCGTAGCACATGTCCATGTCGTGGGTCACTTTCTAAATGAGCACAAGACAAGTTCACAGCAAACTGCACTAACGTCCTCCATATCGGCCTGTAAGTGACTCGGATTTCTGCGTTAATGAGGCGAAAATGGGCTCGACTGTTCTTACAAGTCATAACAATAGACGTTTCAAACCGAGACCGATTTTAACGGAGGGAAAAAAAAACAACGCACGTCAAGTTTTGAAAAAGAACTCGCGTATATTAGCACCGTCCTTCACACCGAGTCCGAAACTGATGCCCATTTTGTGTGTGTGTGTGTGTGTGTGTGTGTGTGTGTACCTTCACTCTCCTCTGGATGGCACTAATGTCTGGTCTTTCGTTACTGCTGCTGTCCAGATGTCTGAGCGTGAACGAGACAGAGAGAGAAGTGACAGAGGTCGTATTAGAGAGATAAACGTTTCGAAAAAGAGGAACAAATAAAAAGGCCGTCCCTTTGTATAGATCACACACACACACACACACACACACACACACACACACCATGTCTCACTAACTTTGTGGGGACCATCCACTGACATAATGATTACTGTAGGTAATTAATGCAACACCTACAGCAACTCTAACCTTAACCTCAGTGACCTTTTGACTCTTTTGCTTTTCCAAAAGAACCTTGCAGCTTCTGTATAAAAAGCAGAAGGTCCCCACACTGTCAAAAATGTCAGATCTTTCTATCCTTAATATCCTTGTAAAATAAACACAGGCTCACGCACACAATGTTTGGTAATTGTATGTTCACGGGGACCTGCCATTCACATAATGACTACTCTAGGTTACTAATTCTAACCCCCGCCTACGTCTAACCCCAACGTAACCTCGGTAACCAAACGGATATGACGGTGAAAGTTTTTTAAGCAAGCCCTAAAAAGAGCAACATGTCCCCACAGGGAACACAATCCTGGTCTCCCTCCCTCTCCCCCTCTTCCTTTCTCTCCCTCCCTCTCCCTCTCTTCCTCTTCCTCTCCCTCCCCCTTCCTCTCCCTCTTCCTCTCTCTCCCTCCCTCTTCCTCTCTCTCTCTCCCCCTCTCCCTCTTCCTCTCTCTCTCCCTCTCTCTCTCTCCCTCCCTCTCTTCCTCTCCCTCTCTCTCCCTTCCTCTTCCTCTCCCTCTCTCTCCCTCCCACTTCCTCTCCTCCTACTTCCTCTCTCTCTCTCTCCTCTCCTCTCTCTCCTTCCTGCTTCCTCCTCTCTCTCCACTCCTTCCCTTCCCTCCCGTCCCATTCCTCCCTCTCCCTCCTCTCTTCTGCTCTCTCTACCTCAACTCTCTCTTCTCTCTCTTTCTCTCTCTCTCCTCCGTCCTCCCTCCCTCTTCTCTCCTTTCCTCCCTCCTCCGCTCCCTCTCCTCTCCTCTGCTCCCTCCGTCTCTCTGCTCTCTCCCTCTTCCTACTCTCTCTCCTCTCTCCCCACATTTCTCCGTCTTCCCTCTCTTCTTCACTTCCTTTTCTCCCTCCCCTCACAATCCTCTCCTCTGCTCCCTCCCCCTCTCCTCGCCTCTTTCATCTCCTCTCTCTCGGCTTCCGTAGAACTCGTCCCGCGGCTTTTTTCTCCCTATATGCAGCTACCTGTTTTTCAAAGTAATGCAGTCTCTCGCCATTCTGCTTCTGTTTCGTGCACGGTTTCTCCTGCTTTGGCCCTGACCACGAAATAGATGCCAATCTCCTCAAAGGTGTTAATACCTGGAGAACTCTCCGTCAAGGACTAATATTCCGTCTTCGACCCTCCCTTCCCCGTCTCCCTACTCTTCTCTTCTCGCTCTCTCTCTCTCTCTCATTCTCTCTCTGCCCTCTCGCCACCCCCTCTCAGTCCCTCTCCCTCAAGTGACAGGTGCCGTTAGAAAGCCGATGTCATAGCGCGGTGCCAGAGCATCAATTCTAGTCGAACAAGCCTCGACAGGGTCGCCAATGGCTCCCATCAGGGCAGCACATTCACATACCCTAGGGCTACTTTCATGAAACACCAGGTAACTCTAACACATTTCTCGCTCTTCTACGGTGGTGTCTTTGAAACACGTGAACTGCCTAGTGACCCCACACGGACACGTGAAACCTGCACTCCACACAGCTTGAGTCTGGAGGCTAATTATCATGGCGTACAGCGATTCGATAAGCACTCTTTGTTTTTCAATATGAAAGTCAGTTTTGTTAGAAAAATAATCCTATATGACACCAGCATAATGGCCTTACATGGGGGAAAAAGACATATGTTATTAACTCAGGTGCTTTGTGGGGACATTGTCTTGCATTGACACACCCCACACACACACTACACACTACAACACATCACACACACACAGGTCAGCAATCAAAAAAATATAGAACTCACGTGTACACGCGCTCTGCCTACAGATAATGTCCAGCCTTGCGATTTTCTTCAAACAGCGCCTGTAAGACAACCAATGAACATAACCTGCACTGCGCACCCTCGCCTTCTCACCGCCTCTTCCACGTGTCCCTCGTCCAGCGATACAATGCGTCTCTGGTGGACCCTGTTTTACACTAGGGCCGTCGCTCATGGACCTCGAGACGAATCCACAAGTAGGTGTGCTTGAAGTTTGGCTACCCAACGCTCTTTGAATTTTCTATATTTCTGCTAATCTGCACCTATAAACATCATCAGATTTCATGCAGAAGTCTAAAGTAGATGCAAGGAGAACCCAGTATTAACAAATGATACAAAATAGTCTACTTGTCCATTTATTTATGGAAAGAAAATCGGCATCAATATTACATATTACATGCTATTCTGGGTTTTTGCTCATAGGGTGTTTCAGTCTATCCACTGGCACATGTACACCATTGTGTTGAGTGTGGCTACCTGTTTATATTTAATAGTCAGGGTGTATCTATAGTGCTGCTCTCCAGACACCATGTTCTGTGATGTGTATCCTTGGTACGTCCAACAATAGGAGATTCTGAGGGACCGTCCAGAAAAACTAGTGTTGAATTGCTCATTGCAGGGCTGGAAAAGGTTACAACCATCTCTAAAGAGTTTGGCCTCCCCAATCACAGTCATTGAGCGATTGTGTACGGATTGGGTGAATCTTCAGAGGTTTGTTGTTTATTTCAGGTCTAACTATAATCACTCCAAGGTGGCAAGGCAGGGATGTGTGATTGGGCAAAAGTGATCCTCTCAATATGTGTTTACAATGGAGGAATATCTCAAGAACCATTGTTACCCTCCCCAGGTGAGGTGGTCGCCCCACAAGGATCCCCAAGAGCAAGGTGTGTAATAGTTGGCGAGGTCACAAAGGAGCCTGAGGGTAACTTCTACAGCAACTGAAAACGCCTCTCTCACTTGTTAATGTTCAGAGTCCACCATCAGAAGAACACTGAACACAGTGGTGTGCATGGCAGGGTTACAAGGAGAAAGCCCACTGGCTGTCTTCCAAAAAGAGACATGGCTGCTCGTCTGCACTTGCTAAAGATTGATGTGGACAACCAGAAGGCTACTGGAAGAATGTTTTGTGGATGGATGAGACCAAAATAGAACTTTTTGGTTTAAAAGAAAAGCGTTATGTTTGGAGAAAGGAAAACACTGCATTCCAGCATAAGAACCTTATCCCATCTGTGAAACATGGTGGTGGTAGTATCATGGTTTGGGCCTGTTTTGCTGCATCTGGGCAGGACGGCTTGCCATAATTGATGGAACAATGAATTCTGAATGATATCAGAGAACTCTAAAGGAAAATGTCAGGACATCTGTCCATGAACTGAATCTCACGAGAAGGTGAGTCATGCAGCAGGACAACGACCCTAAGCACACAAGCCGTTCTACCAAAGAATGGTTACAGAAGAATAAAGTTCATGTTTTGGAATGGCCAAGTCAAAGTATAATATTTTTGTCTCATTTTTTTAACTGGGTTCTCTTTATCTACTTTTAGGACTTGTGTGAAAATCTGATGATGTTTTAGGTCCGATTTATGCAAAGAGATAGAAAATTCTAAAGGGTTCACAAACTTTCAAGCACCATTTAAATCAGATTCCAATTAGATACAGAATATTTGGTCAGGCGAGCAGCTTAGATCTGATCTGTTGTAAAACTCTTTCTTGGTTTGCTTCTTACTTTTGCATATATTCATACTGCGAATAAGGTCAGCGATCAGAGCTAACCAAAAGGAAAACCACAGCACTTAATGTGTTTATAATAAACAGCAGCGCTTGCATTTAATGGAATTACTGGGTTCGTTTCATTATTGGAACACATTACAATTTACATGATCCCTAATGGGAAAAACCCGATCTGTACTGTTTGTTTTTCTTCATCAGTAACTCACAGCTCTTGTCGGTCCAGACGTGCAGCTCCTGAGCGAGTTCTGGGATGACCAGGAACGTCCTCCATCCCTGACGCTTCTTGGACTTCAGAATGTCCCCAAAGATGTGATCCCCGATGTAGAGGATGTCCTTCCCTTTGGCACCCAGCAGGTCACACACGATGTCTGAGGAGCCTGGAGATAGAGGAACACGAGGAATTCAGCGACAACTGCATAAACAATGCCAGAGTACAGACAAGAACGTGAATGGATATAAACACTTCAGAGTTCTCCTGAAACACTAATCTTTATGTAACATATAAAGACTCATAATCCGATCATAGTCCGTCTGCTCTTATTATTAAAGAATTCGCTACCGTTGAGATTCCAGACCTGGTTGAATTTTTTTCCCTCGGGGGATCTGGCAACCCTGGAATTAAACACGGAACATTTGAAGATCCATTTAACTTATGATGGATTTGTTGGATTCATTCAATTTACATGATTCCTTATGGGAAAAACTCTGGAACGAACTGACGACGAGACCCGAGGTACCACTGTATTTGATTATTTCATATTAAAGTTTTACGTTTACAGAACATCTTTTTCTGAGATTATCGGCTGGATTAATAAATACATGTAATCACACTCAATCTGGGTTAAGCTCTGCGATACATTAGACCAGTGTTTCCCAACCAGTGTGCCGCGAGAAGTCATCAGGTGTGCCGTGGAAGATTATAGAATTTCACCTGACCGGTACTCTAAGCGAGCGGCGTATAGTGTCAGGCAGAACAATTACATTCTCTTCCACTAGAGGGCAGTAAGATATCAGCTTTGTGTTCAACTAAACAGGCCCAGGTTTCACACAGAGTAAGTCAATTGAGTAAATTGAGACTAGATTTTCATTATATTTCAATAAATATACTTTTTGTGACATTTTTGTTTGGTGGTGTGCCTTGTGTTTTCTAATGTGAAATATGTAACATGGCTCAAAAAGGTTGAGAAACACTGCATTAGGTAAGTGAACAGCTGGTTTTCATAGTCAGCGTGTTGGATGCTGGACAAATGCCCGTGCGACTTTAACACGGGTCAAATCGTCCGGCCAGACGACTAGGTTGCATCATGTTCTATGTTCCTGGGTCAGCCTGGCCCAGATAGCAAAAAGCTCTGGGCCAAGTATAGCACAGTTTAGGCACTTATGGCTCAGTTATGGCAAGGACAATGCAATGTGAGCCAAATTTGGCCCAACCGCTGGACCTGGGTCGCATGTCAAGTCAAGTCAAGTCAAAGTTATCTACAACACAGCACTGTCTCAAAGCAGCTTTCCAAACATATTGGCTCAATGCCATAGTTGAGCAAGCCTGAGGCAATAGGGACCAAAACTCAAACAGGGACCCAACCTTCTTGGGTAACCTGGATGTTAAATGTAAGAATTAAAGAATAGATGTAAAGAAAATATAATACTTAAAATTATAATAAAATAATATATAAGCTAAGGTGAAATAAAGTATTATAAAATGGAAAATAAAATAAAAAACCTATGGAATTTACAATAGTAGTATAAATACTGAATATAGTAGAGCAAGGAAAGAGCGATTTGGGACAGTCAGTCCAATAAGAGGAGTCAGCGTGGTCCACGTGTAATCTACCATAGCTAGTTTTTTGGCATTTTGGGCCAAACGTGACGAGCCGGTGCAGTTCTGACCGTGTACTGGCAGCCAAATTTGGTTGAAGTCATCAGCCATTCCATGCTGGTCTATGAAAGTGGCAACTGGGCCATCAGGGTGGTGAATACCTCCAGTGGTTCTAAGATGACAAGCCATGACAGAGACAGGGTTTGGTTCATTTTCATCACACTCGTTGTCATGGACTGGTTCCCGAGCCCACACACACCCACTCTGACTCAGCACGATCGTGCTAATTAGCTGATCAGCAGCATCAGGTATGTTAGTGCTGGCAAAAACAACAACTAAAGCTTAAATGGGAACCACAGGACTGACTGGACTGCCCGGTGGCCCAGCCCTGTCCTACATACCAATCCTAATCTGCCCCAGCTGATCCAATCAAGCTTCGGAACAACATGTTACAGGTGTGTCGAAACCAAACAAACAAGACAATGAGGTCTAAGTAAACATTTCAGAAGCAGGTTATGTGAGGTAAAGGATGAATCATCCTCACTGGAGACTGCACACAAGACTCCGTTTGTTATTCGTTTTTAATCCTTATCTTTGTCGTTGGATCTAAGCCTTTAGAGGTCGGAAACGAATGCCACACAGGGCATGGGGATGATCCCCTGGCTGGACTCCTTTCCCTCAGACACAGCCAATCGTACGTGCATGTGATGCCAGATCTGGCCAGAAGGCACCACCGGGACATGATTTCAGATCTTCCAGTGGTGGGCCGGCACTATTTACATTATTTACTCTATCTGTTTTTCTACATGCTTTATCCGAACAAAACTAAAAGAAGACTGACAGAAGGTGTGATTGCCGACCTCAAGGCTCAATATATGCACATTTACTAGGGTTGGGTATCGTTTGCATTTTATCGATTCCGGTTCTCATCGATTCCAAAATGGTGAAAAAAGGTTCCAAATATGTAGGTATAAAGCATATCTTTATTTTTTTCTCTTTCAGCTTCAAAGCGAATCTTTTTTACATTAAGTTTTTTCTTCCCATTGAAACCTATTATAAGTCAAATGCTTAACGTGGCTTAATGTACTAAAGTAGCTACCTAAAAACACCAAACTGCTCTCAGTTACTCCTGATCAGATGTAATCTCAGCTGCTGAAATGATAAACATGTGGACTAAAGGAATAGGATCATTTTTATGTTAAGCTTTCTACTTATAACAGGTTTGAATGGAAAGAAAAAGGCTTGACGTAAAAATTATTTCCTTTGGGACCACATGTTCATGATTTCATCCGAAGCTTTGGGTATCGTTTGTATTTAATTGATGCTGTAAATGTAAATGTAATGACCAATACTAACTGAGAGAAGTTTGGTTTTCCTAGGTCATTGGTTTTGGACATTAAGCCACGTTAAGCTTTATAGTTACAATAGGTTTAAATGAGAAGAAAAAAGCTAAATGTTAAAATATTTACTTTCCTTTGGGACCACATGGTCATGATTTCATCCGTAGCTTTGGGCATCTTTCGTATTTTATCGATTCCGATTCTTTCGATTGAAAAACTGTGCCAAATGCTTAGGTATAAATAAGCATTTTTTATGTATTTCAACTTTTTTATATTATTCTTTTCCTTCCCATTTTATGTGACTTAATGTCCTAAAACAGCGATTTAGGAACACCAAACTTCACCAAAAGTAATCTCTACTGCTGAAATGATGAACGTGGTCTAAAGGAAAAGCATCCTTTTTTACTAATAACAGGTTTGAATGGGAAGAAAAAACATTGTAAGCATGTTAAGCATTTTAGACTCTCCCGGGCGAATGGAGCAGTGGGTCGAACCCGGGACACTGCTGAACCTCAGGATCCTGCTGGTGCGTTAGATGTTTTGCCATGTTGCAGGTGCAACCTCCTTTTGAGCTTTAGAGCGTCCATCGTCTGTTAATGCTCTAGCAGAGCGTATCAAAAAACATGACGCAGACAGGTGCCTCCTTACAGACGGATATCTGCACTAATCGCATACAAAGCTTAAAATGCGTTGGAAATCAAAATTCTGATTTTTTTTAACAGGAATGAGGATTTTGGAACATTATATGAAGCTTAGTACATGTTATGGGTCAGTAATGCAGAGGTTAAGGTACTAACCACCTGACCACAAGGTAGAGGGTTCCAGCCCTTCACATGTACATGCAAGTCTCTGGATAAGAGCCTCTGCTAAAGGCTGTAAATGGTGTTCATTAGAACACCTAGAACTGAGTGCTCTGGATTTAGTGGGTGTGTGGTGTGTGTATTGTGAAGCTGTGTATGGTGTGTGTTTGCTTCACCTCCAGAGTAGACTATGCCATGCTGGAGAGGTCCGGTGTAGGTTCCGATCTTGAGTCTCCCAGTGGTCTGTAACATACAGTCAGGATCATATAAACGAAATGATGCATATACAAACATTACAAACTACATATACAGTTCATGTATATACATATATATATATATATATAAACCTGGTGAAGACTTACAGGAAACGTTTGACCTCTGTCATTGCCAACAAAGGCTATGTTACCAAGCACGGAGTTGAACTTTTGTTATTGACCAAATACTTATTTTCCACCATAATTTACAATTAAATTCTTTAACAATCCTACAACAGGATTTCCTGGATTTTTTTAAAGTGGACTCATTCCCTCTTGGTTGTGTGCAGCCGGCGAGGTCTGTTTATTGATGTTTATATTCCATCGTGCGCGTCTGTATTGCCCATTATAAGGTATGTGAACAGTTGGCCAGTGGATCTGATGACTGTGAAGAGCAACAACCGCAAAAGAACACCGGTGTCGTGTATTTCCTGGAGGGAGTGGAATGTAGAACAGTTTAGGCTTGAGATGCTGTGTAGATGGTAGCGTTCCACTCGGGTTTTCAATGTGAAAATACCCTTTAGATTTACAGCACAATAGCCTAAAAAGACCATGTGACTGGTAATGTAAGGTCGACGTCCATTCCAGTCAAGGTTCTGTTTCACAGAAAGTTCCGCTGCTAAAAGTGAGTTGTTAAACGGTCTGATATCAAGCAGAGCAGGATGTTTCTTGTGTGTGTGTGTGTGTGTGTGTATGTGTGTGTGTGTGTGTGTGTGTGTGTGTGTGACTCACCGTATCGACCTGCCTAAGTACAGTCCCCTCGCCAAAGAACAGAGGCTTCCGTGCATCCACCAGGATTAGATCAAAGTACGACTGCCAGGGGCGATGGGGGAAGCCTTGCTGCAGCGGAGCACACACACACGCACACAGCCATTCAGCAATGTGATATTCATGCCTGAACAGTGTAATGGTAACCATCAACAGATGCTCATTTATCATGAGGGACTGTTGGAGCGAGGCTGGACTGAAGGCTGACTTCTTCAGTTCGAAAATGTTAAATCACAGAAATTCAGAAACAAAAATCGTAAAGGTTTAATTGCAGTGGGTTTCTCAGTGTACCTCTGCCTTACAGACAATCATTGTTTTCCTGATGCTGGACTCAGGAACATTAACGTTAGACACCGCGAGAGAGGCCTTTAGTTGCTTAGAAGTTACCCTGGATTCCTTTGTGACCTCGCCAACTTGCCCTAGTGGTGTGCAATATGTACAGTGAGGCAAAAAAGTATTTAGTCAGCCACTGATTGTGCAAGTTCTCCTACTTAGAAAGATGAGAGAGGTCTGTAATTTTCATCATAGGTACACTTCAACTATGAGAGACAAAATGAGATCCAGGAAATCACATTGTAGGATTTTTAAAGAACTTAATTATAAATCATGGTGGAAAATAAGTATTTGGTCACCCACAAACAAGCAAGATTTCTGGCTCTCACAGACCTGTAACTTTAAGAAGCTCTTCTGTCCTCCACTCGTTACCTGTATTAATGGCACCTGTTTGAACTCGTTATCTTTATAAAAGACACCTGTCCACAGCCTCAAACAGTCAGACTCCAAACTCAACCATGGCCAAGACCAAAGAGCTGTCGAAGGACACCAGGAAGGAAAATTGTAGAACAAATCAACTGTGGGGAGCAATTGTAAGAAAATGGAAGACATACAGAACATTGATAATCCTCCCGCGATCTGGGGCTCCACACAAGATCTCATCCTGTGGGGTCAAAATGATCATGAGAGACGGTGAGCAAAAATCCCAGAACTCTACACGGAGGGGACCCTGATGAATGACCTGCAGGAGAGCTGGGACAAAGTAGTAACAAAGCTACCATCAGTAAACAACCTACGCCGAGAGGGACTCAGATCCTGCAGTGCCAGGCGTGCCCCCTGCTTAGCCAGTAACATGTCCAGGGCCTGTCTGAAGTTTGCCAGAGAGCATATGGATGATCCAGAAGAGTTTGGAAGGCAGAATATCATGTGGTCAGATGAAACCAAAAAAGAACTTTTTGGGAAAAACTCACACTCGTCGTGTTTGGAGGAAGGAAGAATGCAGAGTTGCATCCCAAGAACACCATACCTACTGTGAAGCATGGGGGTGGAAACATCATGCTTTGGGGCTGTTTTCTGCTAAAGGGACAGGACGACCTGATCCGTGTAAGGGAAGAATGAACGGGGCCATGTATAGTGAGATTTTAAGCAAAAAACCTCCTTCATCAGTGAGAGCATTGAAGGTGGAACGTGGCTGGGTCTTCCAGCATGGCAAACTCAGCCCCATAGAAAATTTGTGGAGGGAGTTGAAAGTCCGTGTTGCCCCAAAACATCACTGATCTAGAGGAGATCTGCATGGATTAATGGGCCAAAATACCAGCTACAGTGTGTGCCAACCTGGTGAAGACTTACAGGAAACGTCTGACCTCTGTCATTGCCAACAAAGGTTATGTTACAAAGTATTGAGTTGAACTTTTGTTATTGACCAAATACTTATTTTCCACCATAATTTACAATTAAATTCTTTAACAATCCTACAATGTGATTTCCTGGATTGATCATTTTGTCTCTCATATTTGAAGTGTAGCTATGATGAAAATTACAGACCTCTCTCATCTTTCTAAGCAGGAGAACTTGCACAATCAGTGGCTGGCTAAATACTTTTTTCCCCACTGTATCACCTATGATAACGTCTTAATTGTTGTTTTAACGATGTGCGAGCTGACATTATCGAGTATGTCACTCGCTTTGCAAAGAGCAGTCAAAAACAGGCCTTAGCAGGCAGCGTTCTACCTAAAAGCGCATGACTGGAGTTAAAAATCAGTGAACAAACTGCACCCAGAGACAAAATACAAACACCACCAGCCTCACAGTCTACGTCTTTAGATTTAATTGCTAGCCGTGGCATGACTGTGAAAAGATGGATGTTGCTCAAAAATCTGTCGGAAAATGGTTGCCATTAAACAACTAACTCTGGTTACGAACTAATGGTTGCCGCTCGACTAACTTATTTCACCATCTGCAAACTAAACGCCATACAAAATATGAAGATCATGACGAACTTCAGGAATCCAAAAATGCTTTACAAAGTATGGGATAGTATTTGAAAAGTAGTTTTTAATAATCTGTCGCATTTAGTCTCCAATCACATGAATCTTGATAAATATAGTGACAATGTCTTTATATATTGCGATAGAATATTATTACATTATCGCCCATTTGTTCCACAGACGGCAAGACATAAAGGCTGTCACCAATTACATCGCGAAAAGACACGCCGCCAATCCAGGCAGTGGAGAGAGACGGCTTCAAATGACTTTCGAATAATTTATTACTTTAGAAATTGTATGAACTGTGTCACCAAACTGTAGCGCAGAAACTGCAGAACAACAGATTTATGGCCAAGCAGACCAAGCATCAACTCGTATCTTATTAACAAGAGCAAGCTAGTACAATGTAAGGCTTGTACAAACACATTTATATCATTATCAACAGAAATCCCAGAAAATATTGACAAATCACTTTTTGCCCATATCACACATCCCTGCAGTACTCTTGGAGTGATTTTAGTTAGACTGAATAACAACAGCCTTGAAGTTCACCAATCCGTACACAATCTGTCTGAATGTGGATTGGTGGAGACCAAACTCATACTTTTTCCACTCACTAATATGTAATATTGGATCATTTTCCTCCATAAATAAATGACCAAGTATAATATTTGTCTCATTTGTTTAACTGGGTTCTCTTTATTTACTTTTGGGACTTGTGTGAAAATCTGATGATGTTTTAGGTCATATTTATGCAGAAATATAGAAAATTCTAAAGGGTTCACAAACTTTCAAGCACCACTGTAGATCTCTGTTCTTTAAATACAACAGGGTACCCACTTAACACCTGATTGCTGTCCCATGGATTGAAAAAAAAGACTTCAAATTAACTGCCACTTGGGGGTGGGTGAAATGGTAAAAATATTGTATCACGATAATTAAAGACATTTTCTTGATACAACATATTTATCACGATATACAGTACCAGTCAAAAGTTTAGGGACACCTTCTCACCCAGTGTTTTTCCTTATTTTTTAATGTTTTCTACATTGTAGATTAATATTGAAGACAAAACTATGAAGGAACACATGTGGAATCGTGTAGTAAACAAAAAAAGTGTTAAACAAACCAGAATAGGTTTTATGCTTTAGATTCTCTGCACTACAAAGCTGATGGTTACACATTAAGAAGGAATGATAGTCCTCAAGTTAACTCTGGACAACGCCCACTGGTTAACTGAAACCATTCCAGGTGATTTACCTTAAAGCTGATTGAGAGAACGCCAAGAGTGTGCAAAGCTGCCATCAAAGCAATTCTGAAGTTTAAAACATATTATAGTTCGAGCAACACTTTTTTGTTTGCTACATAATTCCGTACGTGGTCCTTCATCATTTTGATGTCTTCAATATTAATATTAAATGTAGAAAATAATAAAAATAAAGAAAAAACATTGAATGAGTCCAAGGTGTCTCCAAACTTTTGACTGCCTGTATGAGATCACATACAAAATGCCTCAGTACCAACAGATACTTAAACTACTATTCAAATATTATCCCATACTTAAAATGTGCTGCACTTCATCTAATTAAACAGGACTGATGACACTCTTTCAGTGTTCTTTAGGCACTGATGATATCACGATACGATAAAATATCGTCATATTGCCCACCCCTACTGATAATCCTAGAGGACCTTTTGCCAATCACAAATACGTAATGCTGGATCATATTCCGCAATAAATAAATAACCAACTATAACACTTATGTCTCACTTGTTTAATTGGGTCCTCTTTATCTACTGTTAGGATTTTTGTGAAAGCTCATGTTTTAGCTCATACATACACAGAAATAGAAATAAAGGGTTCACAAACTTTCAAGCACCCCTATAAATATTAAACAAAGCGACTCACCATCGGGCCGTACGGGAAGTCGAACAGGTAGCTCATGATTTTCTGCATTGAAAGACAAAAAGATGCTGAGCTTCGTTGCTGGTGAAGGGTTACATAAGTGTGTGTTCTTTCACATGTGTTTATGTAGATGCCTGGTTGTGTTTGTGTGTTCATACAGCTGTGTTGTGTCTGTAAACTCACATCTGTGTATTTGTAGTCACTGTTGGTGACCAGGAACACTTTGGAGACCTCGTTCATGCGACTCAGCAGCAACGGCAGCTTGGGCTTCGGAGCAGAGAGAGAGATGGGCGTCATTTCAAACCTTCACATGAACTCCATGGTCCATGGTCACATGGTCCAACAGGCTCGGACCGATCGGTCACACTGCCGCACAAGGCTCATCAAGGCTGTTTCATTGAGGTTGATACTGGTATTTTTTTCTTGATACTTCATTGCCTCCAGCAATTCCCATAGTACATTTGTGCTGAGAAGCTCTCCATCTACTAGTTTGTGCTCTCACATGGGCCACAGGTTCATTTTCTTGACATGATGCAATAGAAAAATCAACAACCCTTATACAATATCTTATATAACAGTTAGTTCCGACCTTCCCATTTGTTCAACAACCATGTTGACACATCCTGTGGTCGTGGAGAAGATGTTCATCTGTTCCAGAAGGGTCAGATTGTGAAAGAGTGGTTCAGGGAGCATGAGCCATCATTATCACACCTGGATTGTCCACCACAGAGTCCAGAGCTGCAACTCTGGACAGAACTGCTTCTGCAATGTCACAACATTTATTTCTGTCCAGAGTTCCATTCATTTTTCCCAAGATCTTGTACTGATGATGGGAGATTTGTTCCACTTCACAAAGTCTCCTCCAGCACATCCCAAAGATTCTCAATGGGGTTCAGCTCTGGACTCTGTGGTGGACAATCCATGTGTGATAATGGTGCCTCATGCTCCCTGAACCACTCTTTCACAATCTGACCGTTCTGAAACAGATGAACATCAGCTCCATGACCACAGGATGCGTCTTTGGACATGGTTGTTGAACAAATGAGAAGCTACTCACTGCATCAGTTAGGGTTAAAGAACTTGTTGAAGCTGAAACATGATCACCCATGCAGTAATTATTCAAACTATATAACTATTTGCTTATTTAAATCCAGGTGGTGGCCATTTTTTTCAACCTCTAACTGATATAGATGGAGTCTCTGAATAGCATTTTACTTCTACCAGCACTTTCCACGTCCTTCCAATCAGTAAGAAGCTTTTGGGTTCCTACAGTGATTTATTATAAGATGAATTAGAAACTCAGTGAGACAGCAGAGGATATTTTCCTACTTTCATATACACTCATGCTCGTACAGCAACAAACACCTACCAGGAACTAACCTGATGTACGTCAGAATGTGATGAATGAGGCACAATCACAAAAGTCGCCCATATTAATCTACACTCACCGGCCACTTTATTAGATACATCTTGCTAGTAAAAGGTTGGACCTTCAGAACTGTTTTCATTCGTAATTTAGGTGCTGGAAACATTCCTCAGAGATAGCTGCAGATTTGTCAGCTGCACAGTCATGATGTGACTCTCCCGTTCCACCACAACCCAAACCTGCTCTGTTGGATTGAGATCTGGTGACTGTGGAGCCGTTCGAGTACAGTGAACTCATCATGTCCAGGAGACCAGTTTGAGATGATTTGAGCTTTGTGTTATCCTGCTGTAAGTAGATATGAGAAGATGGTTCTGTGCTCGTAAAGGGACGCACACGGTCAGCAACAATACTGGAGGAGGCTGTGGGGTTTAAACGATGCTCAGTTGGTAATTAAGGGGCCAAAGTGTGGCAAGAAAATCCCCTGTACCATTACACCACCAGCAGCTGCAGCCTTTTTCACTCGGAGAACTGCCCTCACCGGATATTTTCTCTTTTCCAGACCATTCTCTGTAAACCCTTGAGATGGCGCTGTGTGTGAAAATCCCAGTAGATCAGCAGTTTCTGAAATACGCAGACCAGCCCGCCTAGCAGCAGCAACCATGCCATGTTCAAAGTCACCTTTCTGCCCCGTTCTGATGCTTGGTTTGAACTTGCCATGTGATTGGCCGGTTAGATATTTGCGTTAACGACAAGTTGAACAGGTGTACCTAATAAAGTGTCCGGTGAGTGTATATCACTAAAAGTATGAAGGGTTTTGAAGTGAATTATTTCCAATTCTAGCCCTATCCAGCATCTCCCACCATCATAAACATGCCTGCTGAACCTTTGGAAACACAGACCATGTAGAACAAACCTGCCTGACAGCATACTTACGTCTTTCACCACATATTTCTCCAAGTTCTCCACTGTTTTTTCCTTCAGAGTTCCCTGCAGACAAGAGGAACCCCGTCTCAGATTATTTCCGGCTAACACGCCTTCAGGCCTCCCGTCATCATGAGAGGTGAAACACAGAGCTTCATCTGAGCTTTAAACGCCATTATACAATATCACCTTCTGTTCCAACCTCTAATCCTTCGCTACCTTAAAGTGGACCCAGTCGACGGCGTCCCGGACGTCCTGGAACATGCTCTTGAAGGACATGAAGAGGTCTCCGTCTTTGAAGCCTGTCTCACAGCTACAGTGTTCGGAGAAGGGAGAAAAGGTTAAAGCTCTGCAGCCAGGCGGTTAACACACAATCGACAGTCAGACAGGGTTTAAATGGGACAGTCTTCCCTTGTTTGAGGTCGTTCCGAGCCAAACAGGAAAGCCCTCTCCCCCTAAAAGGACCAACAGTTGTTTCAGAGGACATGCATCCATACCAGAACACATCACACACTCAATGATGTCTGTATAGGCTGAAGGCTATACAAATGAGTGTTTAGATGATTAATTATGTACTACACGTACAGGGAAGCGCCGTCTAACGACCGACCGACTGACCGACCGACGTCTGTTCGCTTTAACAACCGAGATCTTAGGAATAATAGGAAATAGAAATCTTTCTTTGACATCCAGACGTTGTGGCTGTAAACAGCCAGTCAGTGTCACAGATCCACGAGCAGAGGCGGGAGTTAAAGAGCAAAAGTCTGTGATGCATGTTTCTATTACATTGTGGGGACCAAATGTCCCCACAAGACTAGGAAAACCTGACATTTTTTACATTGTGGGGACAGTTGGCTGGTTCCCATGAGGAAATCCAAAAGAGGCAAAAGATTTGCTTATTAATAAAAGATTTGCAGGTTATTAAGGTTATATAGGTGTACTGTTAATGGGAGGTCAATGGGAGGTGTGTGTGTGTGCCATTTATGTATTACATTGTGGGGACCATATAAAGATAGAAAGCTCGGACATTTTTACATGGTGGGGTCACCTTGCTGGTCCCCACAAGGAAAATCATCTTTATTTTATTTTTTCTTCACAAAAACTGTAACTTTCTTTTGCATAGCCAAAAGAGTCAAAAAGAATTGCTTTAGGTTATTGAGGGTAACGTTAGGGGTAGGTGTAGAATTCATTAGCAGTGATCATTAAGTCAATGGAAGGTCCCCACAATGGTAGAGAGACAAACTCTCTATCATTATGTGTGTGTGTGAGAGAGAGAAAGTGTAACTACCCTACCAATCGCTCATATTTGGACTAGAGTCTGTTCTGACTCGGTTGATGTGTTTAGAGACTTTTTTTCCTTAGGTTAAGGTACTGGACTATGAACCCAAAGGTCCAGGGTTCAAATCCCACCTGTCAAGCTGCCACTGTTGGGTCTTTGAGCAAGACCCTTAACCCACAACTGCTTGGATTGTAAGTCGCTCTGGATAAGGGTGTCTGCTAAATTACATAAATGGAAATTGACAAGACTGTGTCAGATGCAAGTCGTTCTGGATAGCACATGACGCAGGGAGTGACGTGGAGGGAGCGATGATCGCTGGGAAATGTAGTGAAGAAAAGGCGTGGTCTCAACAATAATCGTTTTTGTTTTTCACTTTCAATACATTATTCAACAAATTACATGAGATTATAATACGATTATAATATGAATTTATTATAAAATAAGCTCTGGATGAATGATTTTGCCCAACTGTAGGTTACTGTAGGTGTTTTAAACATGTCTAAGGTAGTCTGCACTATGATATATACAGTATATACACTGCCTGATAATCACTGCATGGGTGATTATGTTTCAGCTGGCAACCCTAACTGATGTAGTGAGTAGCTTCTCATTTCTTAAACAACCACGTCCAAAGACACATCCTGTGGTCGTGGAAAATATGTTCATCTGTTTCAGAAGGGTCAGATTGTGAAAGAGTGGTTCAGGGAGCATGAGCCATCATTTTCACACATGGGTTGTCCACCATTGAGAATCTTTGGGATGTGCTGGAGGAGACTTTGCGCAGTGGAACAAATCCCCCATCATAATAACCCCACCATTTCAGGGTAGCACCCATTTCACAGAGGGTAACGCGGCCGGTAAACAGCGCATACCTGTACATCTTATCTGTGAGACTCCTCCTCATGCTGTATGATTAGTTATTATAATGATGATGCCATGCCTGTACGCACTTAAGAGCCACTGTAACCGGGTCTTGTAGAGCATGCTGAGAAAGGGTAACTCCACACTACGATTTGCTTATCGGCTCTATCAGGCTTGCACGTGTCCTGACACACAAACCTGCGATAAGCCTTTCCCAGTGTGACTGAACAGAGATAGGAAGTCGAGTCAATGTGTGGATGCAGTGCCCAGGGTACGAGTGCGATGGGACCACTGCCGGCAAAGAAAATCTCACCTGGCGTATCGGTCACAGTTTGAGAAGAAGTCAACGAGGCAGGCAAGGAGGTAGGTTTCTGGGTGGAGGACAGAGAGAAAGACTTTTAGGATACAATGAGAAATGTGATGCAAATGAGAAGCTAATGCACCTGGATCACACCGACACTTCATTTGCATCGGTTTGGTTTGTAAAGAGGCATATCCCTGTATGTCCTGATACTAAGATGCCTGAAATGATCTACTGTAAATGGCTTTACAGTGGTGCTTGAAAGTTTCACGCAAGTCCTAAAAGTAGTTAAAGAGAACCCAGTTAAACAAATGAAATAAAAATATTATACTTGGCCATTTATTTATGGAGGAAAATGATCCAATATTACATATTAGTGAGTGGGAAAAGTATGTGAACCTTTGCTTTCAGTATCTGGTGTGACCCCCCTATGCAACAAATAACTGCAGCTAAACGTTTCCTGTAGCTGTTGATCAGTCCTGCACACCGGCTTGGA
>JAJAGP010000483.1:361604-371654 GCA_025084515.1 Ancistrus triradiatus | reverse complement strand
ACTTTGATAGATCCCTGTTCTTTAAATAAAACAGGGTGCCCCCTCACACCTGATTGGCATCCCATTGATTCACGACACCTGATAACACTAATATGTAATATTGGATCATTTTCCTCAATAAATAATATGACCAAGTATAATATTTTTGTCTCATTTTGTTTAACTGGGTTCTCTTTGTCTACATTTAGGACTTGTGTGAAAATCTGATGATGTTTTAGGTCAGATTTTTGCAGAAATACAGAAAATTCTAAAGGCTTCACAAACTTTCAAGCACCACTGTAGGCCTGTTGAGTAACGTTGAATGAAAATCCTCTGTTAGAGTAAAAGTAGTTTATTATTATTAATATTAATAATAATATGACTGTCCACACCGTGTCTGAAGCAGACTGGTGTAAATTGAGTTTTGGTGACCACTTTAGTGTATACTGTGATCGATATATACATATAGACCTAAGCTTATATCTTAATTGATCTTATAATATTTAATTAACTCCCACTTCATTCTATTGTAGACATCTGCTGAATGTCCGCACCGCACTAAAAACAATTCAGATGACTAAACTATGACTAAAACTAAATCGGAATCTGCTGTCAAAATGAACACTGCTTGGGACACCAACAAACCCCAATAAGACAAAGAGAGAGCCAGTATGAGAGTGTTAGAAAGCCCCACCTGGCAGATTGAAGAGAGTGTTGAGGATGTAGAAGCGCTCGGTGTCATCGCGCTGGATGAATTTGTTGGGGTACAGCTCTCGGATTTCAGGCCTGGCACAGTGCAGAGGAACGCTATGAGAACTTTCTGCATTTAATAATAACCCTACAGAAACAATCCACGATCGGTTATGTTACTGATTCATTAAGTGCCCAGAGAGTGCACCGACGCCGGACGTACACTCCTAGCACCGATCACCCCTCAGAATCATACGTCACAGTAACTCCTTACCCACGAAGGAAATTAAAGCCATGCACACAGACCAGGATGTTTCCATAGGCGTCCACTTTTAGGAGGTTACCGTACGACGTGTCGAACACCAGACCTCTGGAATAAAGAGCACATTTATTTCAGTGCACTGGAGCAAAAGAAAATAATGTACATTTATGACCATTTTATGAGGTACAACCGCAAATATCTAATCAGCCAATCACATGGCAGCAACTCAATGCATTTAGGCATGTAGACATGATCAAGACAACCTGCTGAAGTTCAAACCGAGCACCAGATCGGGGAAGAAATCTGATTTAATGACTGTGAATAGATGGGCTGGTTTGAGTATTTCAGTAACTGCTGATCTACTGGATTTTCACACACTGCGCCATCTCTAGGGCTTACAGAGAATGGAAAATGGAAATAGAGAAAATATCCACTGAGGGTAGTGCCTTGTTCAGCTCAGAGGAGAATGGCCAGACATGTTTGAGCTCACACAAAGGCAGGTATGTGGAATGAAACATCAAACCTTGAAGCAGATGGGCTACAGCACCAAGGCAACTCCTGTCGGCTAATAACAGGCAACTGAGACTAAACCTGAGACGGGTTTACCAAAATTGGACAATAGAAGACTGGATAGATGGTGCCTGGTCTGGGTCTCGTACAAAAAGCAAACCAGATCTGAAGAAGGCTTCAGTGAAGCGGTTTTCATCCACAGAGGAGCTCACCTGGTGGGGAAAGACGGATCGTAGATGAAGCTGAGCAGCTCTTGTGGGTAGCCAATAGACACCAGTCTCTCAACAGTCAGGTCAAAACCCAGGGACTCGTATTCTGGAGATTTATACACTAAAACAAAAAGATATTGCAGGTTAACAAACTAGAATGATCATCTATTGAAAATAAAGATCTCGAACAAAAACGAGTCCTGTCAGGTTCCTCTCTATGAGGCCAATATTAGACACTGCAATCCAGCTAGTCTGTGGTTACTTATTTCAGCATTTGATCTGTTGTTACAAAAATATCACAGGATTTTGATTTTTCTGGCCATCAATCGGTGTCTTCTCCTTTTCTGTTAGGCGCTTAACAGAAACCTTTATCTAGAACAACGTGAAGTTCTTTTTACTCTTCTTAGCAGACGTTCCTCATAACAGCTTAAATAGCCTATACAGCGGGGCAAAAAAGTATTTAGTCATCACTGATTGTGCAAGTTCTCCGACTTAGAAAGATGTTACTGATGGTAGCCTTTGTTACGTTGGTCCCAGCTCTCTGCAGGTCATTCATCAGGTCCCTCCGTGTAGTTCTGGGGTTTTTGCTCACCGTTCTATGATCATGTGACCCACGGGATGAGATCTGTGTGGCAGCCCAAGCATCGAGGGAGCTTATCAGTTGGTCTTGTTATTTCCTTACATTGCTCCCACCAGTGATTTATTTACACCACCTGCTTGCTATGATAGATTCATCTTCCCAGCCTGGTGCAGGTCTACAATTCTTCTGGTGTCATTAACCAGCTCTTTGGTCTTGGCCAGGTTGAGTTTGGAGTCTGACTGTTGAGGTGTGGACAGGGTGTCTTTTATACAGATACCGAGGTCAAACAGGTGCCATTAATATAGGTAACGAGTGGAGGACAGGAAACCGCTTCTTAAGAAGGAAGTTACAGGGGTCGTGAGGTGAGAGCCAGAGATCTTGCTTGGTTGTGGGTGACCAAATAACTTATTTCCACCATGATTTACCAATTCAATTCTTTAAATCCTACATGTGATTTCCTGGACTCATTTTGTCTCTCATAGTTGAAGTGTACCTATGATGAAAATTACAGACCTCTCTCATCTTTCTAAGTAGGGGACCTTGCACAATCAGTGACTGACTAAATACTTTTTTCCCACTGTAGCCCCAGAATGCTACCTAACTAAACACTCCGCCGACAGGATGTCACTCAAGTTGTTCCTGCCTTGCGTCCTATCCGCCCCATTTTCTTCACTATTGTAGAATATCAGCCTCTGAGATGAGAGATTACCTGTAATTGGAATTAATCGACCCAATTTACACCCTTTAAAAAAAAAAAATCGATATTTTTGAGCTGAAAATATACTGCTGTAGCTATTTTTTAGCACAGCCCTACCACTGAATGTAGATCAATGCACGGGTTCTGTCTGGTGAACCAGGCTTTATTTCAACATTTGTATTTGAGACATTCATCCTAACAAAAGCTGAAGCTACTTTTAGAAGCTCAGTGTCAGCTGTCGACACAGTAGTGGTCCAGTGAGGAAGAATGCGAGCTCAGATAGCATCATCGATCTAAAAGTGAACGATTCAAATGGACAGGGTTTCACGTACAACACGTCCATCACCCTGCCATCCAGACTTATTTATGTATCGTATTGACCTCTTGTGCACATCAATTTGCTTTAGTGACAAACCCCATTTGTTACTCCTGTCAGATCTACTAACAGCTGGTTAATCATCCTTTCTAAGTACAACAGTCACCAAACCATCTCGTTTGCATTCAGAGATTAAAAACAGGATCCCCCTCGCATTGTCAGTGATAAACTCTATGCCTAGTAATCATTATACCTGGTGCTCTTTCTCAAAACAGAAGCTTTGCTGCCAGAAATAAACCGTGAGCGTGTTGGGATGTCACCTCAGAACCTGAGAAGAGTGCCCAAACCCATGAGATCTTTCCACGAACGTTCCACAGAGCATTCACAGAATGGTTTAGAGGAGTCCCTGACCGTCCTGTGATCTAATCTGGCTCGAAACCGGATACGTTCACCCTTTTACATTTAAACCCAATTAAAGATCAGGGCCTGTGCGGAGGGGGATCCTGGTTACATTTCGAGGAAAACAGTCCAGCAAAGTCTGTTGTCCATTGTTCTAAGCAAGCAGGCGGCATGAAAGCAAGAAAGACATCACCAAAACAACTGTTCTGGTGAGGCAAGACCCTCAGTTTAGCTCCACGCTTGGCAACACACGTTGGCACTGGACGTAGGCTGCTGGGAGCGACGGATGGAGAGATAGCTCCAGAAATGAAATGCCTCCCAATGAAACGGGACTCTAAAGGTCCTCATTGGACTGAGTGAAGCTTGTACAGAGCATTAGCATGACTTCAACAGAACTGAAGTCAATCCAGGCTGACTAGTCTCGAATTTCAGGTTTTATTTGTCACATACAAATAGCTACACACAGGTTGACCACTGTAGTGAAAATCCTTGGCAGCAAAGGCCAAACAAACAAAAAAAACAACACAATTTCCCAACAACTGGATGACATACTCTAACTGGCCACTTTACTAGGTACACCTGCTCAACTGCTAAGGTAAATATCTAATCAGCCAATCACATGGCAGCATCTCAATGCATTTAGGTATATAGACACGGTCAGGACAAGCCGCTGAAATTCAACCCAAGCATCAAAATGGGGAAGAAAGGTGATTTAAGTGACTCTGAACATGGCTGTTGGTGCTAGACGGGCTGTCTGAGTGCATGTAGCATGCACAAATCAAGCTAGCATTTGACCTAAAACCGCACGATTGGAGGTAAAAATGGACTGTGGTAGCGTAGTGGTTAAGGTACAGGACTATGGACCAAAAGGACCAGGGTTCAAATCCCACCTCTGCCAAGCTGCCACTGTTGGGTCCTTGAGCAAAGCCCTTAACCCACAATTGCTTGGATTGTAAGAGTATACCAATTGTAAGTCGCTCTGGATAAGGGCGTCTGCTAAATGCTGTAAATGTAAATGTAAAACACAGGAACCACCCCCACAGTCTACAGCATTCGATCTAAATCTAAAAGACGTGGCTCGTCATTTAGCAGACGTCCTTATCCAGAGTGACGTACAATCGATACAGTCTTACAATCCAAGCAATTGGGGGTTAAGGGTCTTGCTCAAGGACCCAATGGTAGGGGTGGGATTTGAACCCTGGACCTTTTGGTCCATCATCCAGTACCTTACCCGCTAGGCCACCATAGTTCCATCCAGGAGGCAAAATACACACACCACCAGCCTCACTGTCTACGTCATTAGATAGAATTGCTCGACGTGGCCCGTCCTCACTCTCATGGAGGTGGGCTGGCTCTAATTAGCTTTTATTGGTCTAGAAGTTCTACGATCCCATCCTCACAAAGCAGATCATGTCACCCTCCTCCACAGGCACATAACATCCACAGGCAAAGCTCTTTGCCAGTATGTGAGAATACAGGGAAAGGGAGATGGAAGTCCATTTCCCTGAAGCTTTGCGGCGAACAAAACTCTACGGACGCTGTAACTCAGTTCCAGATCTCTCTTTCCAAATAGCAGCCCTATATAACCCTGTGCTTTCTCTCCCTCTCCATCGCCTGCTGTCTCTACTTAAGCTCTAGGCCTCTACAAAGAAACCTATTTTGGGCCTGATCACCTCCAGGTTTCCATTCCCATCAGAACCCGTTACCCGCTGTGCCTCAAGTTGACCTTGCTAACATTGCAGCTACAACAACATGGAGGCAGCACATGGTGCGGCTGTCGGAATTAAAGGATAAGCATGGAATGAATCAGGTGGGCTGGTTTGATGGGTAAGAATCAGCCGAGCAAATGGCGAACACCAAAACAATACCAGGACAAGTGCTAATTAGCTCTGACGTGTTAGAATGGAAACATGAGTGACCGGAATCTTAATAATGGAAACCTTTTGGGGGGAAACTAGGTCCTATTCATATTTTAATTAGACCGCTGAGCCAGTTTGAATGATTTGTGTGTGAGGCTGATTGCTTTATGAGATAGTGAACTTGCTGGAACGTTCTTAAGCCTGTCAGTTATTCAAAGATATCAGAGTGGAAGTGAAAAGGCTGTGCTGGTGTGCGGAAAGGTTAGAGATCAAACAAGGCTTGCTCAATTTGGGATTGGACGTAGATATTAGGAGATAATCTAAACTTGTAAAGCTGCTTTGAGACAATGCTCCATTGTAAAAAGTGCTATATAAATAGATCTGACTTGACTTGACTTGACTGTCGGAGATCTTTCCACCAGAATCCAAAGGTGCTCTGATGGACTGAGAACTTGTGACTGAATGCAGTGAGCTCACTGAGTGTGTTTACCTGCACACAGCATACTCCCATCTAGATATCAGAGTAAGAAATCCCATAAAGAGCACTGGATTTTACCCCAGTAATCAGATGTCTAATAGAATCTGACTTTCCCTCTGGGATTATTAAAGTGATCTATCTACCTATCTGGCCACTTTTCCCCTCAATTATGACGGATTTTTCTCGTGGGATCTGGCAACCCCGGAATTATAAGAGTGGAGACTGCACAAAGGAAGAATTTGAACTTTTTTACATTTTGAGTACTTGTCTGATTACTCAAGTGCTTGTAAACTTGTTGACATGCCATAAGGAATGGTTTGCCTAGTACAGACGTTTCAGAAGTTGAGTGGCCTGCATAGAGCCTGCCTGATCTCATCCTCATCTAACAGGTTTGGGATCAACTGAAACAGACCATGAACCACAATGAAACATAAAACCTTCCAAGAAGACTGGAGGCTGGTTTAATTCCCGTGCTTCTGGTTGTGGTGTCAATCCTGTAAGACTCTGCTCTAAGCCAAACAGTTGGTTGTTTCCTAGATTAGACCGTCTGACCATGGTACCACCAGATCACTTCCTCTATCTACCTCGAGGACTAATATTGGCCTCTGTAACCAAGGGAGAGTTCAAAGTTCAGGATTCTCCGTGCCAGCCTGGTGTTGACAGACCAGTAACTCACCCTGTGAATGTGACATCCGCTTTCAGCACGTGGCCATAAACGCCGCTCCTGATGCACACACACTGCCTGTATTCCCTCCTCAGGCCTAATATAGTGATCAGGTCCAGGGATTACAGACGTGTGCTGTTCCAGGTTGGATTCTGGCATGTGGGTTATTGTGTCATTCTGCGGCTAACGGGGTCCTGGCACAAACATGCAGGCGGGCGTGTGGGACTGATATACGACTCTGTCAAGGGGCTAAAGGAGGAGGTAACAGATTCCAAGAAGTTGGCTCTCATGCTGTAGCTGAGGAAGCTCAGAAGGACCTCGGCAGACAGCGAGAGTTTGCTTAGTTCCTGACATTCTCAGTCCTGCAGGATGGCTCCATGATTCGGTAGCACTTTTATTCAGAACTGTTGATCTGACGGACATGTTAGGGGTGGAATATACCAGCGAACAGTACACGCCCACTTCACAGGTGGGATTAAGGTCGAAAATCAGATTAAGAAATCCAAAAAGGAGAACAGGATTTTAGCTCAGTTATTGGATTTATTTTGAGTGCATGTTTATCCTTGCTCTGATTTCAGTCAGTTTTGTCAGTCGAAGTATTTGCGCACACGTAACCGATAGAGCATAGAGCCGTCCCAGAAGCAGCCAGTTGCCAGGTCTGCTTATTCTAAGCAAAGTTTGGGTTTATTTTTCTCTTACAAATATCGGTGACGTAGATTTTTTTGGGCTTGTTTCTAAAGCGTACAGAAGTTCCCCGAGTTACAATGGGATACAATCCTGCACGAGGCCAAATGTATTGGGACACGCACCTGCATGCAGCCAAAAGTATTGGGACACAATCCTGCACGTGGCCAAAAGTGTTGGGACACAATCCTGCATGTAGCCAAAAGTATTGGGACACAATCCTTTACGTGGCCTAAGGTATTGGGACACTATCCTGCACGGCCAAAAGTATTGGGACACAATCCTGCATGTGGCCAAAAGTATTGGGACACTATTCTGCACATGGCCAAAAGTGTTGGGACACAATCCTGCACGAACAAAAGTATTGGGACACGCATCTGCATGCAGCCAAAAGTATTGGTACACAATCCCCAAAAGTATTGGGACACTATTCTGCACATGGCCAAAAGTGTTGGGACACAATCCTGCACGAACAAAAGTATTGGGACACGCATCTGCATGCAGCCAAAAGTATTGGTACACAATCCTGCACGAGGCCAAAAGTATTGGGACACAATCCTGCATGTGGCCAAAAGTATTGGGACACTATCCTGCACGGCCAAAAGTATTAGGACACAATCCTGCATGTGGCCAAAAGTATTGAGACACAATCCTGCATGTGGCCAAAAGTATTGGGGGACACATTTGCATGCAGCCAAAAGTATTGGGACACAATCCTGCATGTGGCCAAAAGTATTGGGACACTATCCTGCACGGCCAAAAGTATTAGGACACAATCCTGCATGTGGCCAAAAGTATTGAGACACAATCCTGCATGTGGCCAAAAGTATTGGGGGACACATTTGCATGCAGCCAAAAGTATTGGGACACAATCCTGCAGACGTGCAAAAGTATTGGGACAGAATCCTGCACGTCACCAAAAGTATTGGGACAGATTCATGCACGTGTGCAAAAGTATTGGGACACAATCCTGCACGTGGCCAAAAGTACTGAGACACTATCCTGCACGTGGCCAAAAGTACTGGGACACTATCCTGCACGTGGCCAAAAGTATTGGGACAGAATCCTGCACGTGGCCAAAAGTATTGGGACATGCACCTGTACGCAGCCAAAAGTATTGGGACACAAAACATATCCTTTCTGTTTGCCACATTTCCAGCACCGTGGTAGTTCCTTCAGGAAATGCAGATCTAGTTATTAAGTGTTCACTCTAATATCCTACCTCAGGCTGCGCTGTACAGTGTCTTTGCCATTTTGAGTTTGTTTATGGCCGCTACATCCAGAGTTAAAAGACAGGTTTTTATTTCCTGTCAGTAAGAGAGGTCATGTTTTGTTTTGTGTTCTCAGAGTGACTGGGGGTGCAGGAGCTCACGTAAGCACTTCATCTTGTAAACACTTCAGCCAGCAGTATAAAGCTGTGCATGTCAACAGCCGAATGCCTGTGAAATCCTCCTCGAGCCCACGATGGATGATCCCGGGCCCAGGGCTCGTGGCATGTCACCGAGCTAGAGCAAGCAGGCCAGATTTAGCGGCTGAGCGAACAGTGATACGGGGCAGAAAGCAAGCAGAGTCCGTGCCCTCAGATCATTTTCAAAATGCCACGTTTCTGCATGTTGAAGGATGGACGCTTTATAGATACTGTACAGTGTTGTTTAGTCTCAAGATCGTACCTGCTCCTGTGTGTTTGAATCAAATTTCAATGAAATGTTGCACCACATAAATCAAACCCTCGGTGATATTGGGTTCCTCGCTGACCCAGAAAAACAAACACAGCAGGAGCCAAATGGACAGAGCGGCCCAATCTGTTGATCACTCATCCCCACTGCTCATCACTGCTGTAGGATTTCAAAGCCAGTCATAATGCTGGTGTTTGGGCTCCATGAGGTAAGATTTAAGGATAAACAGTGCTCTGTTCTGAGAGCCGGTACTGACCACATTCCAGAACGAGAAGGCAAACATCTAAATATACCCGTCTGTCTGTTTACTCAAGAGCTTCTCCCTGTCCATGTCGGTTTCTGAAGTGAAGAAAGTTGCATCATTCCACCCATGGGTTTTAGAAATTGCAGACCAGCGTGGCCCGGTCACAGTTCTGACACTGATTACACCCCAGCGAGGCTGTAACCCCCCACACAATGGCAGAACATGTCCACACAGTAAATGGCAGATGAATCGGTTAACGAAGTGTTTACGGGAGCTAAATATCGTCGTACCTGCTAACGTGTAGTCCATGTCGAAACCAAAGCACTTGATCTTCTCCATAGCCAAACTTCTGTTCACAAATACTCTGGAAAGTAAACAGAAAAGAGCCTCATGGTTTAGGGTACAATCGATTGCAAATAAGTTTGAGAGCTAATTATTTATAATCATTTTCTATTATACCACAGTTAGTTCTGACCCCGCAATCTGATTGGTTGAGAGACGCTTTGGCAGTGCCATTATTGCCCGATAATGGCACTGACCGACACTCTATAAGTATTACTCCACGGCATACACACGTAACCTAGCAACGATGCCACCCTAAAAAGCAGCCAAGTTCTAATCATTATATCATTAGTTTATAAAATATATTGGTTTTGAAAACGATTTAAATTTGGAAGATGAAGCTATTAATGACCAACCTGAGCCAAAGGTTTATCACCTGTAGGATTTGGAAGCTGGAAAAGCCAAACAAAGTCAGTCCTTTAAATCAAACGTCCGGCTCTTAATGGATCCACAGCTCGACT
>JAJAGP010000483.1:299104-356604 GCA_025084515.1 Ancistrus triradiatus | reverse complement strand
TACTGCAACTGTGAACTACCTGCTCCCGGTTACCATGACCTGACAAACAACAGCTTTCTCTCTTTGCTTCCTTTTCCATTCAGCTTCTGACCGTGTGCATTCTGCACCATTCTCTGTTGTCAGGTATGTTGTTGAGTCAGGGAATTGGGGGGGGTTTGTTTACTCACCCTTAAAGACATCTAGAATGGTCTAGGCGAGCAAACAACAGAGAACATGACTGGCAGCGACTGGCTGATAAACAAATCCATTGACAAAGCTGGTTTTATGGGTGGTCAGGTAATGAAACCTTTAACCCTGCTGTGTTTAATACAGATTCAACACATGTCGGTATTTTTCTTTACATGTACCTTAAACTGGCCAAAACACACTCCAAGTTGTAGGATCCCAGCTTTCCAACAAGCTGATTCAGCAGATTTTTTTAACAAGAGCTGTTAGCTGTCATTGTGAAGAACCTCTAGGAGCAATAACAGCTCAGCCAAAGCTCACAAGAGGTCACAGAGCTCGAGTGACACTAAAATGCCTACCGAGTAAAAATTCTGTCGTTAGTTCTGAGACTGAATGAGCAAATAAAAGCCATATCAGCTTAAGGATCAGCTTAAGTGGTGTAAAGGATCTCGGTTGAACTGTAAAGCAGTGGAATTTCCATTGAGTAATTCCAGCAGTCTGTGGGCTGAATCTGGGTATTGCAGATGCCAGAAAGAGCTACAGATAGATACTTGGGCTTCCCAGAAGAGTAGCAGTGAGATGTGAATAGTATACGGATGGGAAGGTCCACATATTTTGGCCCTTACTCATGTCTGAACGCTGTCTACACGCTTCAAGTGACCTTTTTTTGTTAGAACCGGTCTGCAGCTACTGTGCTGCGTCATGAGGTTCCACATGCTTGACCCCAGTGCCCATATACCGGGATGGAGCGTAACACAATCCAGATAAGAAGGTCACCTTTGGACCTCAAACAGACAGTGCGGCTAGTGGGATCCCTGCCAAATGTGCACTGCACTCCTTATCTTCCAGCGTTATCACACGGTAAAGGAAGACAAGCCCAGCACTTAGCAACGCTTTGCTAGCTAAAGACATGTAACTATGCTGGAGTCCAACTGGATGTCACTGTACAGCTTACACTCAGATTTAGTCATTTAGCAGACTACTTTTACTACTGATACAGTCTTACAACCCAGTGAACTGTGGGTTAAAGGTCTTGCTCAAGGACCCAACAGTAGCAGCTTGGCAGAGGTGGGATTTGAACCTTCTTAAAAAACAAACAGCAAGCTCAAACAGCGTGCTAAAACAGCATGCTACAGCAGCGAGCCAAAACTAGCCAAAGCGACAAGCACAAATAATCAGCTCCAGCAGCGAAATCCAACAGGGAGCTCCAACAGAGAGTTCCAGCAGCGAGCTCCATCAGCGAGGTCCAGCAGAGAGCTCCATCAGCGAGGTCCAGCAGAGAGCTCCAGCAGAGAGCTCCAACAGAGAGCTCCAACAGAGAGCTCCAACAGAGAGCTCCAACAGAGAGCTCCAACAGAGAGCTCCAACAGAGAGCTCCAGCAGAGAGCTAAAACAGAGAGCTCCAGCAGAGAGCTCCAGCAGAGAGCTCCAGCAGAGAGCTCCAGCAGAGAGCTCCAACAGCGAGGTCCAACAGCGAGGTCCAACAGCGAGGTCCAGCAGAGAGCTCCATCAGAGAGCTCCAGCAGAGAGCTCCAGCAGAGAGCTCCAGCAGAGAGCTCCAGCAGAGAGCTCCATCAGCGAGGTCCAGCAGAGAGCTCCAGCAGAGAGCTCCAAACAGAGAGCTCCAACAGAGAGCTCCAACAGAGAGCTCCAACAGAGAGCTCCAACAGAGAGCTCCAGCAGAGAGCTCCAGCAGAGAGCTCCAGCAGAGAGCTCCAGCAGAGAGCTAAAACAGAGAGCTCCAACAGAGAGCTCCAGCAGAGAGCTCCAGCAGAGAGCTCCAGCAGAGAGCTCCAGCAGAGAGCTCCAACAGCGAGGTCCAACAGCGAGGTCCAACAGCGAGGTCCAGCAGAGAGCTCCATCAGAGAGCTCCAGCAGAGAGCTCCAGCAGAGAGCTCCAGCAGAGAGCTCCAGCAGAGAGCTCCAGCAGAGAGCTCCAGCAGAGAGCTAAAACAGAGAGCTCCAACAGAGAGCTCCAGCAGAGAGCTCCAACAGCGAGGTCCAGCAGAGAGCTCCATCAGAGAGCTCCATCAGAGAGCTCCAGCAGAGAGCTCCAGCAGAGAGCTCCAGCAGAGAGCTCCATCAGAGAGCTCCATCAGAGAGCTCCATCAGAGAGCTCCAGCAGAGAGCTCCAGCAGAGAGCTCCAGCAGAGAGCTCCAACAGAGAGCTCCAACAGGGAGCTCCAACAGGGAGCTCCAACAGAGAGCTCCAACAGAGAGCTCCAGCAGCAAGCCCCAAACAGAGAGCTCCAGCAGCGAGCCCCAACAGAGAGCTCCAGCAGAGAGCTCCAGCAGAGAGCCCCAACAGAGAGCTCTAACAGAGAGCTCCAGCAGAGAGCTCCAGCAGAGAGCTCCAGCAGAGAGCCCCAACAGCAAGCCCCAACAGCAAGCCCCAACAGCAAGCCCCAACAGCAAGCCCCAACAGCGAGCTCCAACAGCGAGCTCCAACAGCGAGCTATATCAGTGAGCCCCAACAGCGAGTCCCATCAGCAAGCTCCATCAGCGAGCTTCATCAGCGAGCTTCATCAGCGAGTTCCATCAGCAAGATCGAACAGCCAGCTTAAACAGCGAACTCAAACAACGAGTTCAAACAGAGAGCCCCATCAGCGAGCTCCAACAGACAGCCCCATCAGCGAGCCCCATCAGCGAGCTCCAACAGACAGCCCCATCAGTGAGCTCCAACAGAGACTCAAACAGCCAACTTAAACAGCAAACTCAAACAGTGAGTTCAATTAGCAAGCTCAAACAGTGACCTCCAACAGAGAGCTGAAACAGAGCTCAAACAGAGAGCTCAATTAGTGAGCTTAAACAGATAGATCAAACAGCGAGTTCAAACAGAGAGCTCCATCAGCGATCTCCAACGACGAGCTCCAACAGAGAGTCCCATCAGCGAGCTCCAACAGAGACTTAAACAGCGAGCACCAACAGCGAACTCAAACAGAGCTCAATCAGTGAGCTTAAACAGTAAGCTCAAACAGCCAGATCAAACATTGAGCTCAAACAGCGAGCTCAAGTCCAAGTCACTGACTATCTCAAGCCGGGACTCAAATCTGGGACTCCAGTTGTAGATCGTATTATCATAGATGACACATATCATACACCCCTAGTGGAGAGTGTATGTCATTGCACCTGGCTGAAACAGATGAACATACTATTTAATGTGGGTGTATACAGTACTAGTCTTTCTGATATGGACTAAAATGAAAGTTATAGCTCAGCTGGCATTATCTGACTGACACTGAGCTTATCACTTAGACGTTCCATCATATCTGTGTGATCTCAGAAATTCCCATACTCTCACTGTCCTCCACACTCTTGTACGAGTCCTCTAGGCTCCTACGTAATCCTGCCTTCAACCCGTCAGTCTCGCCAAAGCCACTCTCTGCTCTTTAATCGTTATCCAGCGTGGGGGGGGTCTGCTATAATTAGACTTCTTGTGAGTCTATTTTAGCTTCCTTATGTCAGTTTACAAGTTGGCCTGCTGTCAGCTTGTTTTCGGTTTACATTTATGTCACGGCGCAAAGAGATTTAGTGCGTGTTGATGGAAGGGCTAATAAAAACCGCTGTAAATACGCCTTTCGCTTGATACGAGTGTCAGTCCCAATGGGCGGACATTTAAAGAGACACGGCGAGGACGGCTTCCAGGCGATACCCTCTGAGGATTAGGAGGAACAGCGAGTTCTAGTTCAGATGATGGAGAAACTAGTCCTAACTTCCGACAACTGCCAAAGCACTACATGGGTAATACAAGCGTCTGACACACTGGGGGTGCAAGACATTACTAACAAGCCTTGTCCTTCATAGCTGATTAAGTGTCCATGAAACTGGAGACAGCTGGAAGCCATGCAGGGAACGTCCTTTGCATAATGTATAACAATACAAATTCTTTCCATACCCTACACGTTTGGTTTTCAATATTGAACAGTGCAGGTGTGCCGCACGGAATCTGAAGTACTAGGGAAATACCTGCTGACATTCATTATAAGAATTAATATGAAGGCTGGTGGCTTTATATTTAGTAGGATCACTAAATATGACATTTTGTTAAAGCACTGAAATATTTAGTAGAAAAGTTAGCATTGTTAAGTACAGAGCCCTGCTGGGGACATCCCTTCTTGAATTTAGGCGTGGCCAAGACTTTCAGATCACAGTTCAGTAACATAACAGCATCCCTGTAAGCTTTATCACCATCACTCTCCAGCCTTTCAGTTCTATTCCACCAGACATTTTCTTTAATATCCATGTTTTTAGAGTCGGCGTGTTGCTCGTCCTATAAGCTCTTGATGAGCTGTTCTGCCCGGCAACCGAGCTCTGATTGGTCAGCCTGATTTTAACAATGCAGAAATTAGAACTGGCTCCGATTAAACATTTTACGCAGTCCATCAGTTTCGGACTCGGTCTGAAAAGGCCTTAACTCTGAACATTTAATACATTCATCCTTGAGGCGGATGTGCTACAACGATTTAAAAAACCCACATCTCATCCCAGTTTGGACCAATGGTCCCATCCTGTCTTCTGTCAACAGTTTCAGCATGCACTTATGATGTAACAGCACTGAATATTTTCTGTTTAATTGCTTCAGACTCTGTGATTATTGTTGCTGACCATGTGCATCCCTTTATTGCCTGAATTCACACGTCCTGCCTTTAACAATATGAATATTGGATGATTGAAAGCTGAGGAGCATCAGGTGATATCAATATTAAGGGTGAAACCTAATACACATGACCAGATCAACCCTCCATGAGGAGCTGATCATTTAAAAACCAATTATCATTTCAGTACTGAACACTGTGGTAGCAGTTTTGCTTTTTGAAACACTCATGCAGAGTTTGGATCGGCTGATACAAATAGGCGTAAAGGTTTCCTTGCTACGAGTCACCACAAAGCTGCCATAAAACTGTGTAACAGGTGCTGAATAGGGTTTATTAGAGAACATGCAAACTCAACTCCCGAGAATCAATCTCTGCAGGCCTGGGATTGAGCCTGGTTCCTCTGGTTCTTACCTCTGCACCACAGAACCTCTACAAACTGCCTACAGATTAGAAACTACAAACAAACGAGGGTCTACAAATGAATCCTGAACAATCTAATTCTACACAGACTGGCTATCAGTGTCAAGGAACTGATATAGATGGATACCCTTCCAAAAAGGACCAGCTTCTTCGGACTGTACAAGGATCAACTTGGTTTCCTGATGCAACTGCCAGATGCTGCTGTTGCTAAAGTGTCAGGACAGGTCACACTAAATACTTACCACTGTAGCGTATAGACGTTTGTTTCTGATTTGTTTAGTTTTTTAATAATGCGGACAAATCCTGTATGTTCTGGCTGTCTTCTAATAAAGAGACTGATATATAATTATGCTACTGCTACTGCTAAAACAGAGATCTATCTAATCTAATGGTGGCCTGAGACTTTTGGACACTACTGTACGTGTAAGCAAAAACGTACCTATGATACGCCTCGCGTCTGTATTTCTTCATCGCCAAGCCGTCCATGTTTGCCGGGAGATCTGCGTAATGCTGAAGGCGGTCGCTCCATGACGTGGTCACCTTTATATCCATCGTCTTCAAAATCTGATCTGGACGACAGGGGTTATTTACAGGCATTAATTCGGATTCACTGAGTGGATGTTTCTCTTTAACTGATTGGCTTTGGGGGTGGCACTGAACAACCCAGCCATTAGGGCCAACTTAGATACAGCGGCATAATGCCATCACAATGCAGGTCATCACCCATCAACCTCGACAGAACGTCTAAATCGATGAAAGCAGCAAATGTGCACTGATTAACGCCTGTATCCCAATGATCGTCATGTTAAAGGAGCCCGGTCTGATCAAAGCAAGCGCTGATTAGGTCGTAACTCATTCCGATCCCGAAGCTCGTCCAGCGAATACACGCCAATGACTGAAGTTAACACGGCAGTCCAGACCTCTCCACGTTCCTCCGCTATAAGGGTTTGGAGCGGCAATTTTTATTGAAGCTTTTTATACAGCCAGCGTTTTATACAAACTTTTGGCTTCCCAAAATCCTGCTGCAAAACAGTCCCACGGCAGCTGATGTCAGCACTTCTCAGATTCTAATTCATGACTGCTGACTTGTACAAACACGCTGGAGGCCTCAAGGGTAAAGGACAGAGCGTCTCCGATCCGTTTCCCCTCAACACTGGGAGACAAGGTTGCCTGAAGCAGAATCCTAAGCCATGACATCATTTACATTTACAGCATTTAGCAGACGCCCTTATCCAGAGCGACTTACAATTGGTACAATCTTACAATCCAAGCAATTATGGGTTAAGGGTCTTGCTCAAGGACCCAACAGTGGTAGCTTGGCAGAGGTGGGATTTGAACCCTGGACCTTCTGGTTCATAGTCCTGCACCTAGGCCACCACAGTCCCATTTGAACCCTGAACATCACTGGGCTGTGGTATGGTTACTGCAAATACGGTGCTTTACAAGAATGGTGGACAGACTAGGGCTGTGCTTCAAAATCGATACTGCGATATATCGCGATATTTTATATGGGGTGTAAACTACAAACTCCACTCCTGTAGGTGGCGCAGTGCTGTGCTTTGACTCACATTATCAATGTGATGTGACGGATTAAGACGACTCCGTGTACAATGTAAGTTGTATTTCAGCTGTTCTTATATTTTCAGTGAACTTTGTGGAATATCACAATATATCGCGACATACATCGTGAAGTTCTTTCCCATACCCATCCCTAGGACAGACTGTGTGTTCTTACAGAACTAGGCTAAGGCTGCTGCATCTTTAACAGGCTGATGGCAGGAATAATGGGCCAGAGAATGGCTGCTGGCAAAGTGCAACTAAAAGCAGTAACAGCCTCCGGATCTGGACCAAACTGGGCCATGGTCGTTGTTGCATTTTGATTCAAGAAGCACAAATGGAAATAGAATGAGAAGTCTTTAACAGGGATGGAAAACTGAACATAGATGATTCACCTACAGATTAAACACATATCTTAATAACTACTAACATGATGTCATTTTTCTCATTTCCAATCATTTAGCAGACATCCTTATCCAGAATGACGTTCAACACAACCAGTCCTACAATCCAAGCAATTCTAGGTTAAGGGCCTTGCTGAAGGACCCAACAGTGGCAGCTTGGCAGAAGTGGGACTTGATCCTTGGAGCTTCAAGTCCAAGGTCTAGTACCTTAACCACACCACTGTCCCAGTACATTTAGTCATTTAGCAGATGCCCTTATCCAGACCGGATCCAATCCTATAACCCAAGTATTTATGTGTTAAGGTGGTATTTGAACCTTAGGGGCTTTGCTCAAGGACCCCAACATTGGCAGCTTGGAAGCTGGTCCTTGGACCTTCTGATCCATGATCCAGTATCTTAACCAAACCAGTCCACATACTTTTAGTCATTCACCCTTATCCAGAGCGACTTACAACTGAAACAATTTGAACCTTGAGGTGGGATTTGAACCTTGGACATTCTGGTCCACAGTCCAGTACCCTTAACCCTAAGCCGACACCCAATACATTTAGTCATTTAATCATTTAATCATTTAGCAGACACCCTTATCCAGAGCAACTTACAACTCCATCCTTACTAGGGATGCACCAAATATTTGGGACTGTGGTGGCCTAGTGGTTAAGGTACTGGACTCTGGACCAGAATGCCCAGGGTTCAAATCCCATCTCTGCCAAGCTGCCACTGTTGGGTCCTTGAGCAAGACCCTTAACCTACAACTGCTTGGACTGTAAGACTGTACCAACTGTTGCTCTGGATAAGGGCGTCTGCTAAATGCTGTAAATGTAAATTTGGCAACCAAAATTATTTAGCCGGAAAATGCCAAAAAAAGTACCTTCACAGTTTGGCCAAAAACAGAAGTGAAAAGAGCGAATAATTTATACCGAAAAATGCCATTTTTGATGACGTCATCGTGGAAGTAAAGGGTTCTTTGCAATACAGCAAACATGTCGGCTGTGTGGAAGCATTTTAAAGTGTCAGAGAATGACCCAAGAATGGCCGTTTGCAGACACTGTTCACAGGGGTACAGCATTCAGTGTTACATAAATTTAAACTGTAGTTTTGTAAGTGTTTTTTCCTCTGAAAAGCAAGACAAAAATATATTTAGGCTATTTAATCTAAGCAAGGGTGAAGAAAGTGGCAAAAATTTATGAAAGCCTGCGAAAAACCATCTTCGATATTTGGGCTATTCGGCCTTCATTTAGTTAGGTCAAAACTGTTCATTTCGGAGCATCCCTAGGTCTTGCTCAAGGACTCCAACAGTGGCAGTTTGGCTGAGATGGGATTTGAACCCTGAACCTTCTGGTTCACAGTACCTGTATCCTAAGTCACCACAGTCCCAATAGATTTGGTTATTTAGCAGACAGCCTTATCTAAGCCACCACAGTCTTTACCCTAATTGGGGTCATGGGGTTCTCCACTCATGAGCCGCAGGTGACCCTGAATGTCATCCGTCCATCACTCGGTGCTCGGAAGGGGTCAGGGCTGCAGTACCTAAGGATGCTCCCCCTTCCTGGCTTCCTTCCCCAAAGCCAGAGTCAATTACGCATCTATATGACATGTAATGTGGCTGGAAGGCACCGCTGGGACTATGACCCAGCTCATCTCGATGGTGGGCTGGCATCATGTAACGTCATATTAGCGCTTGTGTAGCCTTATTAAACACACAACTTGTGTTATTCTGTTTTTTGGCCGTCCAACTCCAGACATTGTGGATGGACTCATAATAATTTTAGGGTTTGGAAATTAGCTTCGATTATCCAATGAACAGCAGGAAGGGAGGCTTATATAATAATAAATGTCCTGATAAATGCGGTCATGATAAGCTCTTATGATTCATTTGATTAATTACAGGGGAACTTTGCACAGTCATTGCCTTTACCGAGAAAATGAGACGCCAGATTGTCGTCGCTTCCACCGATAGGCAAGGCAACGAGCTTTTATTATACGATCAAATACGCTGGTTAGAGTCAACAGCATCTGGAGAATCGACTCTTTTGTGGATTCATTACCCAGCTCTATTTGAACACAACATCTGTTAAGTTCTGGATCAAGTTAGCTCGATTTTAGCTTGCTGTTTTTTTGGAACAACCATATACCCAAACCCTGGAATCTCTGGATCTTTTCACTGCTACCTAACAGACCTTAACTTTTTTTTTTTGGTTGGTGGGGGAATTATGATTCATAAAATGGATGATGACATTATCTCGATTTGTTCCTCAGGGACACAAAGTGTAATTGTCTTGTTAGACACTCAAATCAAAAATTTTAACCTGTTGTTGTTCTTCCTTCTGAGTCGACTCAGAGTTGACTCTGTGTTCCAAAGCCTAGATTGGGAGAATCGACTCATTTTTGGAATCGACAGCTGTTTGGATCGTTTTCCCCGATATCTAAATATTGTATTTAGCCTCTGTACAAGCAAACTACAATGTTATTTGATTATTTTCGCAACTGCTCACCTAGCAGCACCCGAACTTGTGGATTAAACGGGGTTTGTTTAGATTTTTTAAAAAGTATTCATGATTTATAGTATGAATAATAACATCGAACTCGAGTTGTTCCTGTGGGACACAGTATGTCAGTTACTTAACTTGTTACAGTCAAGACCCAAACGTTTTCATGCCATTTCTTAGAGTACATACTGTATCTTTCCAGATGTCGAGGAAATGATCAACTGTCGCTGGGAGTCGATTCCAAAAAGAGTCAACACACCGACCTTTGAAACGTACAGTCGACCCTAATTTGACTTAACACAGCGTATACGCGGTCTTTCTGTTGTTAGACTTAGTACGCTAACGTCACTTTAAAACAGTAGAAAAGGTGTGTTGTCTTGCATTTTGCGTACTCGGGTCTCTTGACGTGTCAAAACAAGACACACACTGTAGTGTGTCGACTCAGAGTCGATCGTATGTTCCAAAGCGTAAAATGTGGAGTCGACTCTTGTTTAAAACCGACTCTCAGCTCGTTATGTGATCGTTATTCTCGACATCGTGTTGTGTACAAGCTAAATAAAAACTTAGTAAGATTTTGCGCCTGTCAGTCAGGTAGCAGGTACGCCTACGAATGTCTTATGGCTGGGTTTACTTTATGAACAATAGCAGGCAGCAGATGCAGAACATCGACGTGGTTTTGCTCGGAGCCTGCTGCATTTTATTCCCCACTTAACATTAACGTTAGCTATCACTCGGTGCACAGTTTCAGCTAGTCGCTGTGAGGAAAACCTAATGAATAATGTCTGTTCTTGTGGAGTTTGTTTAAAGCACGAGCGCTTTGCTTTACGAAACGAACAGCACCGCCATGGACGTGTGGAGCCGTTAACAGGCCACCGTCGTGTAATAAAATAGTGAGCTGATAAAACAGTCTGATAATGTGCCATATCTGTGCCGTGACTCGCTAATTTCACTCACCTCTGACTGAAGCGAAAAGCAGCAGCTGCGCAGACTGGAGCGGTGAGCATGCGCAATAGAGAGCAGCTGTGCTGTCGTGCACTGTGTAAGCAAACGCTCTCTGCACTGCATCTGCCACACAGGGCCGGTTAATACAGGGCAACTGTGGGCGGGGTTTATACGGGAGTGGGCGTGCCTATCGGCATCATTCACGTCCACCTTGATCAAACTAAGGCAATGTAATTTTTGAAAGCAAATGATAATTGACGGAAATGATCCAATATTATATATTAGTGAGTGGCAAAAGTATGTGAGCCTTTGCTTTCAGTATCTGCTGTGACCCCCTGTGCAGCAATAACTGCAGCTAAACGTTTCCTGTAGCTGTTGATCAGTCCTGCACACCGGCTTGGAGGAAATTTTAGCCCATTCCTCCGTACAGAACAGCTTCAGCTCTGGGAATGTTGGTGGGTTTCCTCACATTAGCTGCTCACTTCAGGTCCTTCCACAACATTTCCATTGGATTAAGGTCAGGACTTTGACTTGGCCATTCCAAAACATGAACTTTATTCTTCTTTAGCCATTCTTTGGTAGAACGGCTTGTGTGCTTAGGGTCGTTGTCTTGCTGCATGACCCACCTTCTCTTGAGATTCAGTACATGGACAGATGTCTGACATTTTTCTTAGAGTTCTCTGATATCATTCAGAATTCATTGTTCCATCAATGATGGCAAGCCGTCCTTCCCAGATGCAGCAAAACAGGCCCAAACCATGATACTACCACCACCATGTTTCACAGATGAGATAAGGTTTCTTATGCTGGAATGCAGTGCTTTCCTTTTCTCCAATATAACACTTTTTCTTTAAAACCAAAAAGTTTCTATTTTGGTCTCATCCGTCCACAAAACATCCTTCCAATAACCTTCTGTACTCGTCCACGTGATCTTTAGCAAACTGCAGACGAGCAGCAATGTTCTTTTTGGAGAGCAGTGGCTTTCTCTCCTGGCATTCTATCCATTTTGTGTTATTAAATGTGAATTTTCAATCTGCTCTCAAACAAAAATGATCCTAAACTACGCTAACTAAATAAAGCGAGCAGGTGAAAAATGCACACTTACAATCTTAAGGTCAGACTATTCGAATAAAACGTGTTCACTGATTGGATACTGAACGAGAAGAGCAGGAACTTGTTTTTCCCTGTTAGCCAGTCAGAGTGCAGATTTTATTTAGGCTTGCAGAGAAAGGACTGACCTGTTCAGTTTGAATGGACTGCTGATATTCAATAACGACTGAGAAGAGAAGTTTCAGTTTATAATTAACGTTATCGCAGACAGGCACATTTGGAGTGGACTGGTCTTGACAACAATTTCCAAGTCCACCTTACCCCCCGAGACCGAGGCCAAATGAGGTTGAGACCGGACTCGAGTACTGCAGCACTAGTCATTAGACCCACTTTACTGAGGATCATCCCCCAGTAAGACGGTGCTATGCCCCACTAAAATCACAGTTAGACAGTTAGAGCGTCAGCATGAAAGTCATAAAGCTTTTGGTTTTATCCTCGATTGCTCAGCACTAACTACAGGGCAAGCTGCTGGTACTCACTACAGGCCCTCCCATCCCTTATGGTACAGCATCCACCCTCATGGAAACAACACAGGATGGAATGAGTCCCCTATTGTCAACCACATTGTTTCATATATATACGTGATCATTATCACTGTGGTGAGCAGAACATAATACAGGTATGTGCCTGTTTAATGTCCACCCCATCAACATCTGTTCGCTTTAATGGCTATCTATCTGTATACAGCAAATGGCTACCATTAGATTAGCTATAGCATTGTTTTCAGCAATGGTATAATGACTATATATAAAAATTAAATAATAGTGCTCGGTAATAACTTTTATTTATATATATATATATATATATATATATATATATATATATAATATATAGATATATATATATATATATATATTATTATATATATATATAAAATTTTATGACATGGTCATTAATATCATTGCTGAAACAATGCTATAGCCTAAGACTTTTGCAAAGTACTCTCTCAGTACCACGCATGCCACCAGGGGGCGCTCAATCTCTCAGTTTAAATACTGTATCACTTATCCATACCAAACTGTTGTGTATTGTGAATATATTGTGATTAAATCTTTGAAAGTGAGCACAAAAGAAACTTTTTCTCCCTGCTAAATAAATAATAGTTAGTTAGCATAATGATAGTTTCAGAGGTGCTGAATGGTTATTAATCTTAATAAACATCAGTGGCAGTAAAAATATATACGTTTATAATATATTCTTTAGTATTTTTGCGTCATTTTATGTCTGAAATCTTAAAAATATTACAAATACTGAATTCTGCCATTGTTTACAAGATGTGTGGATATTGCATTGTTAACAAAGGTCCCAAGTGAGCTTTGCAGCGACAAAGTGACCCCTCAAATGTTTGAGTAAGCACGTTCAGAAAAATCTATTGATTGTTCATATTTTTTATTTAATACTATTGATTAATCCTATAATAATAATAATTAAAAAAAGAATAATAATAATAACAACAACAACATAAAATCTAATTGAAATATAATAATGATGATAATAATAATAATAATAATAATAATAATAATAAATGAAAATGTATTATCATCATCATCATGATCATCATTTAATTATTATTATTATTATTATTATTATTATTATTATTATTATTATTATTATTATTAATACTTTTATCACCATCATCATCATTATTATATTATTATTTTATGTTATTAGTATTTTTTTTTTTTGTTATTATTATTATTTTTTTTTCATCATCATAATTAGTGATAGACTGTTATGGTTTTTTAATGACTGATGCTGATGCCAATTTTTAGAGGACAGTGTGACTGATGACCGATATAAAATGTCAGTAAAATATTACTATTTTCTGCAACTTTTAAAAATAATAATACTAAATTAAACACAAATCGCTGATCCTAAATGAACATTTATTTAAGCTATAAATGCACTGTTTTATTGTTTTAAAAAATCGTCATCATTATTCATATTATTATGATTGTATAATTACCATCATTATAATGTTTTATTTTATTAATATTATCATAATCATAATTATTTTTCATTTTCTATAAAGAAAAAGGTCAAATATGTTATCCGGCTATAGAGCAATGATAATAATCTACAGCCAGTAATAAATTAACCAGCCTACAATGCAGTGGTATAATGGTATATATTTATCTACAACATTTTAAAAGATAGGTATAATAAATAAATGAAAGGTCTAAAAAATACATACAGTACAGATCCAATGACTATAAATAACTACACAATTAGGTGTTTAATCTGGATTTAAATCCGCATTCTGTCTACTGATATGACTGATAAGCATCAGTTCAGAACAAGGTCGTGTGTATTCCACAGGAACTCCAGCAGAGGGCGCCAGAGTACTGCAGCCGCTCTACTTGCAGCGCCCAGCCCAGACCAGAGGATGACTTTACACATTTGAGCAATGATGAGGCTAAATGCAGCAACATGAAAGATGTGCAGGTTATGATACGTAGATCGGGCTATTAACCTCAATAAGATGCTCAATGAGAAGTCGGAGAGGAATATAAATAACTTATAAAAAACAAAAAGATAAATACTGTATAACACAATCAGAGCAATGCACATGGTGCGCTGTTAACATCACCTGGTAAGATTTTGAGGCAGTTCCAGGCAGTGTAGGCAAAATAACACCAGTAATGTGTTGAAAACATGGGATTCCCTCTATTGACATAGAAAAAACTGCTTATAAATTCTTACGTCACACCCTTCCACGCGTTAAATCTCAGCTGATGTTACAGCTGATGTTTGTGTCCGGTTCCTACTTTGTCTGCAGAAGTTCAGTATTTGTAAGAGCATGCATTTTATGATGGTCCTAATCGAGGGGGTGGATGCAGATCCCACAGAGACAAAACGATGAAGGTTTTTTTTTTTTTTTTTTTGCTGACATCAGCACTGCGCCAAAACGGACAGTTCCATCTGTGCACCCCTGCAGGACCTTCCTAAAGACACGCGGTTCCACCAGAGGCAGCAGAAACGCTGTACAAAGTTTAATAAGAGCTTGTTTTTGGCGTGTTTCCAGTTCAACCGTCTGCAGCCGCGCAGCTGAGGGTGAAGATCCACCCTGTAAGCGGGGTGCCATCGATTGGGACCGTCCTGCTGCTATAAAAGGGCGCGCACAGGGCAGACGGCGCTCCTTCCTTCATCCACCAACGCAACCATGAGTTACGGGTCTGATATCTACTCCTCTTCCTCCTACCGGAAGATTTTTGGGGACTCCCCGCGCTTCTCGGCATCCCCCAGCAGCATAAGCAGCGCACGAAGCGGTGGCGGCGGCTACAGGTCCGTGTCCGTGTCCCGGACTTCCAGCGCGTCCGCGGGCTCCTATAAGCGCCTGGCGCGCGCCGGTGCAATGGGCTTGGACACGTTCGATTTCGCGCAGAGCTCAGCGCTGAGCAACGAGCTCAAGATCATCCGCACCAACGAGAAGGAGCAGATGCAGGGTCTGAACGACCGCTTCGCCACTTTCATCGAGAAGGTGCGCCACGTGGAGCAGCAAAACAAGGCGCTGGAGGCCGAGCTGGCCGCGCTGCGTCAGCGCCACTCCGAGCCCTCGCGCCTGGCCGAGCTCTACCAGCAGGAGATCCGCGACCTGCGCGCTCAGCTCGAGCAGGTGTGCGCCGAGCGAGAGCGCGCCGTCCTGGACCGCGACGCAGCCGAGGAGGAGGTGCACAAGGTGCGGGAGCGCTGCGAGGACGAGGCGCGCCGGCGCGAGGAAGCCGAGCGCACCTTGCAGGCCTTCCGCAAAGACGTGGACGACGCGGCTCTGGCGCGCCTCGACCTCGAGAGGAAGGTCGAGTCGCTCCTGGACGAGATCGGCTTCCTGCGCAAGGTGCACGACGAGGAGGTGGCCGAGCTCAGCAGCGTCATCCAGGCCTCGCAGGTGTCCGTGGAGGTGGAGATGTCCAAACCCGACCTGACCTCGGCGCTTAAGGAGATCCGCACCCAGTACGAGTCGCTGGCTTCCAAGAACCAGCAGTCAGCCGAGGAGTGGTACCGTTCCAAGTTCGCCGACCTGAGCGAGCAGGCCATCCGCACCAACGACGCCATCCGCGCCAGCCGAGAGGAGGCCAACGAGTTCCGGAGGCAGCTGCAGACCAAGACCATCGAGATCGAGAGTCTGCGCGGCACCAACGAGTCCCTGGAGAGGCAGCTCCGAGAGATAGAGGAGCGCCACAACCTGGAGGTGCTCAGTCTTCAGGTTAGTAGGCGTGTTCTTATTTATTAATAACTTTCATAGTGTTAATAAGACAAGGGCTATTCATTTAGTGCGCCAAAATAACCCTAGATATTGACCAGAAAATTATGGTGCATAAATATTAGTCCTGTTTTAGTGGTGGTAAATCTGACCTTGTTTCCTTGTTTGTGTATACCACAAAAAGTGGAGAGATGTGTTTAAAGTACAAACTAATCATGTAATTAATAAGATGCTAAATTACAGTTATACTATATTTTAATGCCATTAATGTTACATTTTATCCAGAGTCACTTACAACTGGTACAATTTTACCATCCAAGCAATTGGACTAAGGGTCTTGCCCAAGGACCCAACAGTCTAAGCTTGACAGAGGTGGGATTTGAACCCTGGACTTTCTGGTCCAAATTTCTTTGTTCTCTGCAGGTTATTATAGGCTAAATCAGACCTTCAGGGTTCAAACCCCTTGACCTGTTTATATATCTGCAGGTCTATACCTAGGTGATTCTGATCCTGATTACTCTGTCCATGGTGCTGAAAGTATAATACCTGTGAGACATATGACAGTATATCCAGTATTTATTTCTAAAACATTTCCTGAACATTTATGATTAGATTCAGTTTTTAAAGAATTTTAACACCTCAGTTGTTAACGAACCCCTTAATCCAAAAGATATACAGTAATGTGCAAAAGTCTTAGACCACCATTAGATTAGATATGCCTTTGTTTTAACAATGACCATATATAATTATTTCTCAGTTTCTTTATTGGAATATAACCAGAAAATACTGGAAAAACAGCTTCTATAGGCTACAGTGGCCAGTATTTAGTGTTTTCCTCCCCATACACATCTGGCAGCTCCATCGGGATGCCAAGTTCAGTCCGAAGAAGGTTGAACAGGAATGATCTTTTTGGAAGGGTAGCAGCCAAGAAACCTTCACCTGCAAAAGCCATTTTGTCCTGAAAATTGTTCTTTAGTAATCATCTAGATTTTTGTACAGACGTTCCTTTATTTTCAGTTTGTATCTTAATAAATAGACTGATAAATAGTCATGTATGGTCACTATACCATATTGCTAAAACACATCTAATGGTGGCCTAAGACTTTTGCATAGTACTGTAATTCAGGGATTATCTACCAATCAATTTAATTGCTGATTACGTTTCCAAACAAAAGACTCCTGAATTCACATGAACGATTCTCTATTCTAGTTTGCTCCATTTCCTACTTCTGTAATTCATTCCACAGTTTTAATTCCATGGTCTTTTGTTATCGATTAAACCAAATATTTTATATAAAGTCTTTTTAGTTGGGATGCTGTGTTTATATGGCAACCTCAGAAATGAATCGCAGTCTCATAGGCTCATTGTGCCCCACCCAAATGAAGCAGACTCATGTCCCACCAGTCTGTCAATGGCTTCTTTCACCTTTTTTATAACCTGTTACTATTTTAAAAGCTAATCATAGAAAGCAATCCTTACATTTCTCTCTGGGCAGGATACGGTCGGCGAGCTGGAGAATGACTTGAGGACCACTAAGGGCGAGATGGCTCGTCACCTGAGGGAATACCAGGACCTCCTGAATGTCAAGATGGCGCTTGATATTGAGATTGCTGCTTACAGGTAAACAAAAGGAACACTTTGTCGTTTTGTGTGAGAGCGTAAAAAAAAGGAATGAAATATTACATTTATCAAACTACATTATGAAAATGATTCCTGTTGTTATACAGAGTGATATATTAAATATTACACCACCTTAAAAAGAAACTTGGTCATTTATAATTGGTCCAACATTTTAATAAACACTAATGTCTATAGTATTCTATGTTAGTTCTTTTTTAAGGCATATTCAAATCAGATTCATAAATAAACAGCGGTCCCTGAGGACCCGGGTTTGAACTCCAGATGGGGCTTTCAAGGGGAAGGACGGGTTTGGTTCAAACCGAACATCAGAATGGGGAAGAAAGGTGATGTAAGTGACTTTGAAAATTGTTGTTGGTGCTAGACAGGCTGGTCTGAGTATTTCAGAAACTGCTGATCTACTGGGATTTCCACACACGGCGCCATCTCTAGGGTCTATAGCGAATGATCCGAAAAAGAGAAAGTATCCATGAGGGCAGTTCTCTGAGAAACGTGCCTTGTTGATGCCAGAGGTCAGAGCTGAATGCAGACTGGTTCAAGCTGATAGAAAGGCAACAGTAACTCAAATAACCACTCGTTACAACCGAGGTATGCAGAAGAACATCTATGAACACGCAGCAAGTCAAACCTTGAAGCAGATGGGCTACAGAAGCAGAAAACCACACCAGCCACTCCAGTCAGCTAAGAACAGGAAACCGAGGCTACAATTTGGACAATCACCAAAACTGGACAGTAGAAGACTGGAAAACTGTTGCCTGATCTGATGAGTCTCAATTTCTGCTGTGACATTCAGATGGATCAGATTTGGTGTATGTCTTCCATTTTCTTACAGTTGCTCCCACAGTTGATTTATTCACACCAACCTGCTTGGCCTATTGTAGATTCACTCTTCCCAGCCTGGTGCAGGTCTACAATTTTCTTCCTGGTGTCCTTCGACAGCTCTTTGGTCTTGGCCATGGTTGAGTTTGAATGTCCTGACTGTTTGAGGCTGTGGACAGGTGTCCTTTTATACAGATAACGAGGTCAAACAGGTGCCATTAATACAAGGTAACGAGTGGAGCACAGAAAGAGCTTCTTAAAGAAGTTGTTACAGGTCTATGAGAGCCAGAAAATCTTGCTTGTTTCGTGGGTGACCAAATCCACTTATTTTTCCACCATGATTTTCAGTTAAATTCTTTAAAATCCTACAATGTGATTTCCTGGATTTCTTTTCTCATTTTGTCTCTCATAGTTGAAGTGTAGCTATGATGAAAATTACAGACCTCTCTCATCTTTCTAAGTAGGAGAACTTGCACAATCAGTGGCTGACTAAATACTTTTTTGCCCCACTGTATGTCTCAATAGATCTTAATACAGTCTAACGTCGTCATCTCGGCACCAAAAGTTATTGTGGCTTTAATCGATACCAAGGCACTAGGACCAACCATGAGCTCTCTGACTCTTAGCCACAGAGGCTCTGGATAGCTGTGGCATCATCTACGTCAAACCAGGGTTCTCCTACAGGAGTTTTACCATATCACTGTTGTGCCATTTGGAAGCCCCCGCCTCAGTCGTGTTTTTTACAATAAACAAATTACATCTAAAATCATTTCCATAAGAGGATAGTTAGTTTAGCTTGACCTTCTCAGTCATAGTTACAATATCATCAGGCAGGAAGAAATAACAGGACAGCTTACTTTTGGTCTTCCCATGATCCTCAGAAGATCCAGCTTCCTACAGAACATGTCATCTGTGGTATGAGCCCTAATTTTCAGAAGTGGGAATTGGACTGAGTGAAAACCTGGGAACATGACTAAAAATATGTATATTAAAGTAAAACATCATGGATTTTGGCACCCATTATGGAATTGGCACCCAACACTGCCAAAATAGTTTTTTAAAGAAATAAACAATGGAATTTAGTTTATTAGTTATTGCATTATTTGTGTAGATGTTTGTGAATAAAGCTTGGCAATGCGTCAGCTGTGCTGTGAGAACACTATTCAACCAATCAGAGTGTAAGGTCTGAACGAACTGTTGTCTCAAACTAAACCAGACCATTCCGTATCTTTCAGGAAACTTCTGGAAGGTGAGGAGACCCGCCTGGGCTCGGGCATCATCTACCCTGCTCCCAGCTCTGGCACCCAAAGCTACACCTACCAGAGCCGTGTTTACACCAGCTCTAGCAAGAGCACCAAGAAGGAAGACGAAGAGGACAAGCAGAGCGGCGGGTCTGGCAACTCTGCCTCCAAGAAGGCCGAGAAGCAAGATTCTGGAGACGTCAACGACATCAGCTCCAAGAACTAGACCTCGCCCTGTTTCCTTAATCTGCTCCCACTACCTCCCACAACCCCCCACCTCCCACTAGTCTCTTTCACTCAGAATGTCTCAGAGAGGAATCCAGTGTATCAGCTCTCTCATCACGTTCAACGTCCGCACTCTCTCGCCATCACACTGTATAGGTACAACCCTCACGATTTGCCAAACCGGTTTGCTAGTTGTGTCGTATACCCTTAAGTGCACTACCGTGGGCCCTTAAAAGGCTACATATAGGGTACATTCAGGATTAAAACCCCACACAATCAATAATCTGCCAGGCCAACATGAACCCGCTTTATGAAGCACTAGATATCTGAGCCTTACTGCTGTACATCATGGCAATACTGTTACTTGGTGACTGTACAGCACTTCCTGTAGTTTATCACCTCATGTCACATCCCAGAGTCGGATGCGTCAGCGAGAAATACTATCAAAACATGAAAATTCCTCTCCAAGACCAATGGTGGCGCCAATCTGAGTCTCCCCTCTCCCTGAAAAATGTGACTTGAGTGCAAGTAGCAGCCAACGCTGATGCATGTCGATCGTACCCCGTATGCATGGCGATTACGTGTGCCATCCGGCAACCCTCCACTGATGCCCATCGTCCCGCCCCAGGTCTCGTCCGTCTCGTTCCGTAGATCCGCTAATTGCGGTGAGACCGGACGCGACGCTGCTCAGAACGTGCGATGACACTTTTCAAAAGCGATAATTCAAGGCACATGCTGTATGTCTTACCTTCATACATCATCAAGCGGGAAGAATGTAACCTAGAACCAATGGTGCTGTTTAGGGTGTTAGATAGGAACGAGGGAAGGTCTGAGCACAAGCCTATTATGGATTAGCACAAAATAGAGCACGGGATAGCAAATAGGACGTGCAGATGTGTAGAAAATGTTTCGAAATAAGTACGCGCCAAACCAAACTCAAGCCAAGAAGCATTCCATTAAGGCATCTGTCCAAACCAAGCACTGCAGACGCTCGGAACATCCGAATGCAAGGAATCGAATTCACAGAGACTAAATGCCTGATAGAAAAAGGCTAGTCTTGCTTTAAAACCTAGACTTAACAAGGCTCGATCTGGGTTTGCATTTCTAATCCAGCGTAGTTTTTCTGTAACACTTGATCACTGCCAGGTCTTGACACCTCTTGCCTCTTGTGTCACCCAAGGCGCTCCAGGCCTGACTTGCTGCACTCTTCACTGTGATCAAATCGGTCGTCTTGTAGGTTTCCTTTTACTGTTTAGCAGGCTACTCTGGGGCTAATCTGGTGGGCGATAATCTACACGATTTCCCGTGAACATGTTGATTTGTGAAAATCCGCTGGCCGACCCTTCAAGCTGCTTATCCTCTCGAGGAAGGATTCTCAAATCCGGTGCATGCTCATTCAGGGTTTTTCCTGCAATAAAACACCTGATTCAGCTTTTTAAAAGGCTAAAACACAGTATGAGGCTACCCAAGCATTGTACTGGTACGTTTAAGAGCGTAAGCAGGATTTTGCAAGGTATGGCAACATGCTTCAATGGGAAACAGTAGCAATTTCCGTTAAAGCTTATGGAAACACTAGAACCAACGCCAAATTTGATCGTCTTACAAAGTATAAAACAGCAAAACGTCATCGTCACGTACAAATCCTTAGATTATCAGAATGCCTTAAACCACCAGCAGCTTGCCGAAGCTATCAGTGTGTGGGTTTGTGTGTTGTTTCTGCTCCGAATGTGCTCTTTGTCTAGACAATACAATGCTATAATGAATTTAGGAACTGAATGTAGATTATGCACTCTCCTGTATCTTACTCTGTATCACTGAAGGCCAATAAACTTGGTGTTAGGAAGTCGTGTTTATTTTTGTTGCTATTTCCAGCCTACTTTCCATCATTAACATTGCCTTAGATCGATAGATAAACTCAAGTTTATTGTCATTGCTCAGTACAAGGTGACAAAATAAGTCATTTTAAGGCATTATTATATTTAATTCTGGGTTGTCGAAGGAGGCACAACGTAGACGGAGGTGTTGCTCATGGTGCAATCTTTATTTAACAACCAGTGTCACAGACAGAATTACCATCCCTGATGAGGACTACTTACTATTCAGTGTAACAGGGTGACTAATGAGTGCAGGCAAAGTCATTATAAGATAAGTCTGTTCACTCCTCCATCATTTTGGTAATCATTTAAGGTTATTCTGGCTACTGCGCACGCGCATCCCGCCACTACAAAGGGGCCCCTCTTTTTCCACATTTACTAATATGCCGATTGGTTCTTTCTAATGACAGGACAGGACTTCTGTACTACAGTCCCATTCATATTTCAACCAGTGACCAGTCTCCTCCTTATACAAGGTCTCTGGTACAAGTGAAGTCACACATAGCTAACCAGCTCACGGTAAGTACGTTCCAACACATAACACAATCAATCAACCGTTATATACACGAGCAGCCACCGAAACTACATCGGTTGCCACTATATTTACGGTGCGTTATGGGTAACAATGTACTACTATTTAGGGAATTGAATTGTCCACTGAGAAGTTGGACAATCCAACAAAATGATCGAAACCCTAAATAGAATGCTAAATAGTAAATAGGGTGATTTTAGGTCTGAGAACAAAACGTCTATGTAGATCTAGGAACACTGGAATATCCAATTTGCACTTGCTATTCCATTCCAGCTCACGGCTGACAAACTGTATTAGCAGAGGTCTGTCACAAATGGATATAGACACCTGGAGCCTGGATTTACATAATTGCATCCCTGGGGTTTCCTTAGTTGTAGCCAAACCTGTCAAAATACATTGAAGGGTATGGTAATTAGCAGATTCTTACTCTCCCAGGAGCTTAGAGTAATCCAGAACACCTGCAGTATTGGCTGCATTCTTTTTGTTTATCGCTAGCCAAGCTAGCAGGTAGACTCGCTAACTGCATGAACACCTCTCAGAAGTGAAGAGTACAAACAAGTAGGATTTCAGTATCAGAGTCTTGATTTCCATTATTATATATATATTCTCATGATCATTTTGACCCCACGGGATGAGATCTTGCGTGGAGCCCCAGATCGAGGGAGATTATCAATGGTCTTGTATGTCTTCCATTTTCTTACAGTTGCTCCCACAGTTGATTTATTCACACCAACCTGCTGGCCTATTGTAGATTCACTCTTCCCAGCCTGCTGCAGGTCTACAATTTTCTTCCTGGTGTCCTTCCACAGCTCTTTGGTTTTGAGTTTGGAGTCTGACTGTTTGAGGCTGTGGACAGGTGTCTTTTATACAGATAACGAGGTCACACAGGTGCCATTAATACAGGTAACCAGTGATGGACAGAAGAGCCTCTTAATGAAGTTACAGATCTGTGGGAGCCAGAAATCTTGCTTGTTTGTGGGTGACCAAATACTTATTTTCCAATATGATTTACAATTGAATTCTTTAAAAATCCTACAATGTGATTTCCTGGATTTTTGTTTATCATTTTGTCTCTCATAGTTGAAGTGTAGCTATGATGAAAATTACAGACCTCTCTCATCTTCCTAAGTAGGAGAACTTGCACAATCAGTGGCTGACTAAATACTTTTTTGCCCCACTGTAGCTCTAAATATACTGCATCCCAAAACTCAAAAAATAGTATCACGTACTTTGTCATCATTCTGTGTACTTTGTCTCTTAGTAGGTGAACTACCTAACTGCTAGCACATCTAACTGAGCAAATGCTTCCCATAAGGACTGATGTAAATTGCATTAGTCTGCTCCAGACCCCCTGAAAATCCCCCCTGTATAAGGCATTATATGCATTAATGGAGCTGTATTGTACAGGAGCTCCTGATTTATGATGGGGATATGTTCAACAAATCCATCATAAGTCAAATGGATCATGAATCGATGAGTTTAATATAGTCTGTACTGTATCATAGCGGAACTTATTACACATTAACACTTACATTAACCTACAGTTACCCAAAATCACAAACACAAAACTTATTTTATAATAAAGAGTTGAAAAATCTCATGTAATTTAGTGAGTAATGGATTGAAGCTGAAAAATAAAAGCAAAACACTTACTCTATTGGTGAACTCAGGGCGCTAGCATAGCTGCTAAGCTAACTGCAGCCTGTGTTCTACAGGATTCAGTTCCTGTTTTCCGTATAACTAACCCTTTTAGGACCCATGGGGACATATTTGTACTAAAAATGCAATACTGCAGATGTAAAAATAAAGAAAGACACGATAAACACAGCAAAGATCTTCACTGAGGAAGAGCTATTGTGAACCTGAATCACTGTGTACTGAATCATGAATCATGAATCTAGTTTCAGCTCAAACAAATCGCACGGCTCGACTCCTACAAGTTTAAGCAAGTGCTGCAAGTGCCAAGCAAATGACGAGGTACCACTGTTTATATAACAAGAAGCTACTTTCCTTTTCCTTTGAGATTATATTAAAATCAAGATGTAACCGGCTTTATTAAGCATAAGGTGATAATCTATGATCTTGACCTCCTGTTCTGTTATAGAGTCACACATGATAGGACTGTACACATGTGAAAGGAACACACAGTACAGGCATAAGCACAGACACACATGTATTGTACCACACCCATATGCCCACAGCGGAGAGCAATGGGGCGGTGGCGCATGCCGCAGTTTTTCAAAGATTTATGCCCCTGCAGTGCTAGCGGGCACACTGAGTGTTACACCTACACACGCACACACACATACATATATGCATACACACCATCCAGCCCTGCATGCTCTGTGTGCTTCTCCACTCCTACCCGATATCACCCTCTGTTTCATAACAAATGAAAACTTGGGTGGGGCGAATACAGGCGACTGCAGGATTATATAGAAGAGCAGAACACAAATCAAGGTCAACCCAAATCAAGTCAGCTTTATTCCTATAGAGCTTGTTACAATGGAGCATTGTCTCAAAGCAGCTTTGCACTTTTAGATTATGTTCTACAGAAGGCCAGCCCCATTTTGAGCAAGCCTAGGGCGACAGTGGCAAGGAAAAACTCCCTAAACATTATAAGGAAGAAACCTTGGGAGGACCAAGACTCAAAAAGGGACTCGACCTCTTTGGGCGGCTTAAATGTTATATGTAGGAATAAACTAAGTTATCTAATTTTTAAGTTCATAGTAATAAACACAGAAACTAAATAAATGGTAACAGGTAGGACATATTTACAGATATCATAATTACAATAAAATAACAGGTAGACTAACATTTTATTTAGTCCTACACACATAGTCACTTTAGGATCTTGAGTCCCCTAAACCTCATTGTTTCTACTCTCGTTGTCCATTTTATCAGCTCCACTTACCATATAGAAACACTTTGTAGTTCTACAATTACAGACTGTAGTCCATCTGTTTCTCTACATCCTTTGTTCGTCCCCTTTACTCTGTTCTCTAATGGTCAGGACCCCCACAGGACCAGCACAGATCAGGTACTGTTTGGGTGGTGGATCTTCCTCAGCACTGCAGCGACACTGATGTATTGGTGGTGTGTCAGTGTGTGTTGTACTGGTACGATTACATCAGACACAGCAGTGCTGCTGGAGGTTTAAACACATCAGGGCCACTGATCAATGTCCACCTACCAAAAATGTCCAGCCACCAGCATCCTGTGAGCACTGACGAAGGATTAGAGGATGACTAACAGAACCTGTACAACAACAGATGAGCTACTGTCTCTGACTTTACATCTACAAGGTGTAGCAATATGGTAGACATATCTAATAGAGTGCACAGTGTTTACTCCAGCAGCACTGCTGTGTCTGAGCCAATCTACAGATGGACTACAATCTGTAACTGTAGAACTACAAAGCGCTTCTCTGTAGTGAGTGGAACTGATTAATTCTGGAAAAATGAGAAAGGATAAAGAAGTGTCCGTATATTTAGGTGTTCATCAAATATGCAGAGTAAAATCACTCTCATTACAGACTCTGGCAGAGTGTGATTCATTCTGCTCTGCCGCTCTGTGCCGCAGGTGGGTGTTAGCTTTAAATTAGAACAGGTTTTGACACTGAATCAAACACCTCAGTTTTTGTAAGTGCATTCACGCGAAGTTGGGTGCTTTGATTTAATTATAGAACCCCAAATCAGAAAAAGTTATGACAGTATGGAAAATGCAAATAAAATAAAAAAATACACAGTGTTTCTTACATTTACTTTGACTTTTGTTTCATTGCAGACAGTATGAACCTGAGATATTTCATGGTTTTCATTTGTTTTTCATTAAACATCCATTCCTGCATTTCAGCCCAGCAACACATTTTTAAAAAGTTGGGAAGGGGGCACATTAGGGCTAGCAATAAAGTAAAAAACTAAAAAAGTATGTGATTTCAAACAGGTAATTATAATCATGATTTGGTACAAAAGCAGTAACCATGACAGGCTGAGTCTTTGATGGGTAAAGATGGGCAGAGGATCTCAGGTTTGTCAACAAATGCATGAGAAAATGATTGAAATGTTTAAAAACAATGTTCCTCTAAGACATATTGGAAGGGATTTACATACTTATTTCTAAGATCATTAAACAACTCAAGGAATCTGGAGGAATTTCAGTACATTAAGGGTAAGGACACAAGCCTAAACTGAAGAGGGGTGATCTCCGCTCCCTCAGGCGGCACTGCATCAAGAACCGTCATTCATCAATAGCTGATAGAACCACATGGACAAGGGATTACTTTATCAAACCTTTATCAAGCTCTACAATAGAGTTAGATTCACAGATGCCACTTAAAACGTTACTGTACAAAAAAGAAGCCTTATGTTATAACCATGTCCAGAAGCGGCGACGACTTCTCTGGGCATTGAAGCATCTGGGATGGACCATCACATTTACATTTACAGCATTTAGCAGACGCCCTTATCCAGAGCGACTTACAATTGATACAGTCTTACAATCCAAGCAATTGTGGGTTAAAGGTCTTGCTCAAGAACCCAACAGTGGCAGCTTGGCAGAGGTGGGATTTGAACCCTGGACCTTCTGGTCCATAGTCCAGTACCTTACCCGCTGGGCTACAACCATCCCATCACACAGTGGAAACAGGTATTTTGCTCAGATCCATCAGTATAACAGATTTTTTTTGGAAGAAATGGACGCCGTGTGCCCCGGAAGACGAAAAAAGGACCATCCAGAGGGACCATATCATAAAAGGACCATATCAGGAACAAGTCCAAAAGCCAGGCTCTGTTATGGTATGGGGTCGGGTCAGGGCCCTTGGAGTGTCTGTGGTACCATAGTCACTACAAATTGCTAGGTATGAATTAGTGTGTTTTTTCCAATACTGTACTTATTTATACAGCACAGTCAAAAATGTGTGGACACTAAAGAGTTACAACCAAAAATATGAATATTAGTTTGGAGTTTGTCCCACTTTGCTGCTACAAGAGCCTTCACGTGTCTGAAAATGCTTTTGATTTTGGAACATGACTGTGACCGATGATAAGCTTTGGCTCATTGTTTCAATTCATCTCAAAGTTGTTTGATAGAGTTATGGTCAGGGCAGGGTGCAAGCCAGCCAAGTTCACCATCAAACTGTTTTTCATGGACATTGATTTAGGAGAGGGCAGGGCCGAAAACTGATGAACTGACTCGTTGGAGGTGGAAACCTATAAAAGTGTCATATCTGAAGAGAATGTGGCTGAAATTACAAAGATCACTCAGTAGAAGGGTGACCTCTACAGGCCTCTGGCCAGTACACGTCAGTCTGAAAGACCACATGCAAAGCAATCTGCTGGAAATACCATTTTTAAAAGCCTCTCTGGACTCCAGTATGTACAGTACGTGAGGAGCTCAGCGGTCTTGTGTGGGTGTTACTACATATTACCTTACCCTGGGTAATACACACCTAACTGGGCTGCTGTGGAAAAACCAGACATGACTGATGGTGGTTCTAATAAGACAGAACGAGAACAGCCTTTGATTGATACGTTCGGTTTTGTGCTTGTTTGTGATTGCAGTTAATAAAGGGAACCTAGACAAAGGGAACAAAGGGGGCCACACCTAAGTCATGCTGCAAAGTGTGAAGCAGATTCCAGGCAGTTACCGTGGATACTGTTGCCAAGCCCCTCACAGCGCCCTTGCTGCCCCGAGAGAACACACACACACACACACACACACACACACACACACACACACACACACACACACACACACCCACACACACACCATGTTTGCCTCACTATCCTTATGAGGACTCTCCATTGACATAATGATTATAGCTACCCCTATCCCTAACCTCAGCAACCTAACAAACCTTTTGGCTCTTTTGCTTTATCACATGAAGGTTGCAGTTTCTGTAAAAAGGAAGTTTTCCTCATGGGGACCAGCAAAATGTCCCCACAAGGTAAAAAAAAGGTCCAATCTTTCTTTCCTTGTTGGGACATTTAGTCCCCAAAATGTAATAATACCATGACCCACACACAAAATGTCCCCACAAGGTAAAAAATGTAAGACCTTTCTTTCCTTGTGGTGACAGTTGGTCCTCACAATGGTATGTAAACTGGAACCACACCCCCACACACACATTTGTCTCACTATGATTGTGGGGACCACCCATTGACATAATGATTACTGTAGGTAATTAATGGTACACCTAACTTCAGCAACTTAACGCAAATCTTTTGACTTTAGTTTTTTAAATAAAAGTTGCAGTTTCTGTAAAAAAGCAGTTTTTCTCATGGGGACCAGAAAAATGTCCCCACAAGGTAAAAAAGTCAGATATTTCTATCCTTGTGGGGACATTTGGTCCTTACAACGATACATAAACTGGACCCTCTCTCTCTCTCTCTCTCTCTCTCTCTCTCTGTCTCAAACACACACACACTCACACTCACACACACACACACACACACACACACACACACACACACACACACACACACTCACGTACAACACTCATTCATCAAAAATGTCAGATCTTTCCAACCTTGTGGTGACATTTGGTCCTCACAATGATATATGAACACACACACACACACACACACACACACACGCAAAAGCACACACACAATGACACACTAATGAGTGCATGCAACACACACAGACACACAGGCAGACAGACAGACACACACACATGCAATGACTCACAGAAATATACACACACACACTTCTGGTGACACAATGATATACATCACTTTTATTAACCGTCGGTCTGTGTGTGTGTGTGTGTGTGTGTGTGTGTGTGTGTGTGTGTGTGTGTTTAAACATTTTTATTCCAAAAACTAAAAGAGACCAAACATTTTCCTTTTGGTTACTGACGTTAAGCTTAAGGTTAGGGTTGGGGTTATGGTTAGGTGTATTATTAATTAGCTACATTTGCCATTCTGTCTGTGGAAGGTCCTAGCCTTGAAAGTGAAAACCACATTAATATTAAAACGCAAAAGCAAAGCTTTGTGTTTTATCCCTGCTTATCCGGGTCAGGATCTTGGAGGAGGCTCTGGAGCCTAACATGGAATTCACTGGGCGCAGTAAGAGGTACACCCCGGAGAGGGCGTCAGTCCATCACTGCGTCCTGAGAAAATGCACCGACCTATCTTCACTTTGCAAGTCCAGCCTGATATTTGAACAAAGGCTTTTTCTGGCAGCAGGTTCGTACCACAAAGCCAATGGAACAGCACATTATTATTAGTAGTAGTAGTAGTAGTATTTCTATTTTACGTATATACGCTTTTTACTCTTTCTTTTACCTATCCGGATCAGGGTGGGCTTGTGGTCACTGTGGCAAGCACTAGGGAGGACATTTAGCAACATAATAAGGAGAAACAACATAATATGACGTATTTATAAATATTAAGCATTAACAATGCAGAAATGAAACAAAATTGTGAGGAACAAAAATTATTTCCAGATGATCCCCTGGTGTTCATTGTAAGGTCTCATAACGTGTTAATGGTTTATTAGCCACATCTTTTACAGATGTATCTCATATATGTTTGATCTTTGCAAAGGCTCTTTATTAAACCAGCAAAGCACATAACCTGATATGAGGTGCCCAATTCTGTACATACAATCATAAAGCTGCTCTGAGGTTCCACCTAATACATCTTTGCTGGTGTTTTAAGCTCAGCACTGGCAAGCTTTTATGAGGTTTACACACCAAATGTTTCTCCTCAGGGAAATTAATAGATGAAACAGTTTAAAGAGCGGTAGGATGGCTGGCTGAGAGCTTTCTGATAAAGACCAAGCACTCACAAGAGAGATGGCTAAAAGAAAAGGTGTGTGTGTTTGTGTGTGTGCGGCATGTAGATAGCATTAGCATGGCACTTTGCACAAAGGCACTGAACCGCTGGAGAAGGAGACAACCTGCTGTGAAATACCATTTATTAAAACACACCGGGCCTTGACGGCAAGCACAGTTTGGTAGCTTGCTAACTAGCCATCAGGATAAAGCTCCACATCCACCATCTGTTTGCTGGGATTCCCCCAGGAAGAAACGACAAGGACAACAACAAAGCATTAAACATACAAGTGTGGGGTTACTGTAAAACCATAATAAATGGGCTACATCAGAAACCTGAGATGGATTGGCAGCTGGAGGTTAAAAACACGATGTTTTGCTTTGCTTTGCATTTACTCTTTGAATTCCTATCCTAATAGATTAGAGTTAATGTGCTTTCATAGAGTGTTGAAATTAATTCCAGTACAGTGCCGGGCTCTGCAATGATGCAATAAAGAGCAAAGCAAGCTCAATGTGGAAAAGCCTCAAGAGGGGTGAGCGCACACACACACTATGTGAGGCAGCACACCAGGCCAACAGTCATTACGTTTCTAACTTAACTCCAGAATCTACGGTGGGGCAAAAAAAGTATTTAGTCAGCCACTGATTGTGTAAGTTCTCCTACTTAGGAATATGAGAGAGGTCTGTAATTTTCATCATAGCTACACTTCAACTATGAGAGACAAAATGAGAAAAAAAATCCAGGAAAACACATTGTAGGATTTTTAAAAGAATTTTTAATTGTAAAATCATGGTGGAAAATAAGTAATTTGGTCACCCACAAACAAAGGCTACCATCAGTAAACACACTACGCCGAGAGGACTCAGATCCTGCAGTGCCCCCCTGCTTAAGCCAGTACATGTCCAGGTCCGTCTGAAGTTTGCCAGAGAGCATATGGGATGATCCAGAAGAGGATTGGAAGAATATCATGTGGTCAGATGAAACCAAAATAGAACTTTTTGGTAAAAAAACCGGCGTAACCGAGACGACATTCAAACAACAAACTTAAGGCTCACAAATCGAGTGTACGTGGGATGTAAGACGCATGGGACGAGGGTAGAAAGAATGCGGACGTATCGCACCCAAGAACACCATAACCTACTGTGAAGCATGGGGTGGAACCATTCATGCCTTTGGGGCTGTTTTTTCTGCAGAGGGGGACAGGACGACTGATCCGTGTTAAGGGAAGAATGAACGGGGCCATGTATGCGTGAGATTTTAAGCCAAAACCTCCTTCCAGTGAGAGCATTGAAGATGGACATGGCTGGGTCTTCCAGCATGACAATGATCCCAAACACACTGCTCAGGCAACGAAGAGTGGCTCCGTAAAAAGCATTTCAAGGTCCTGGAGTGGCTAGGCCAGTCTCCAGACCTCAAACCCCATAGAAATGTGTGGAGGGGAGTTGAAAGTCCGTGGTTGCCCCAAAACATCACATTGCCAACAAAGGTTATGTTACAAAGTACTGAGTTGAACTTTTGTTATTGACCAAATACTTATTTTTCCACCATAATTTACAATTAAATTCTTTAAAAAATCCTTCCTACAATGTGATTTCCTGGATTTTTTTTTTCTCATTTTGTCTCTCATAGTTGAAGTGTAGCTATGATGAAAATAAAAGACCTCTCTCATCTTTCTAAGTAGGAGAACTTGCACAATCAGTGGCTGACTAAATACTTTTTCATCAGCTGGAGATTGAACCCAGGGCCTCATACAGCCAAAGCAAGCGCTGTGATAGCATGTTTTCAAAATTCCTTCATGTTACCAAATCTTTACCGAACAAATACTAGCAAAACCCTGTACAATATCTAAATAGGAAGAGAGCAGAGCCTCAAGAAATGTGTACCTTTAGCTTTGGCAGTAAGCTTAATAATCACCGAGACGTGGAACAATCATATTTCTATTCAGGTGAGACTCATTAATTTGTCTCAGAAAAACATCGCCCCCCTTTGAGACCTTTTCTCAAATGCACTCTGGTTTATGGTTGCTAGTGCATGGAGGATTTTTTGGGTTCCCATTGAATCTTGATCCTCCCAAGATTTCTTCCTTATAATATTTCGGGAGCTTTTCCTTGCCACAGTGCCCAGGCTTGCTCAGTTAGAGCTTTGGGCCTAGATATTTGTAAAGCTGCTTTGAGACATCGCTCCATGGTAAAAAGCACTACAGAAATCAATTTGACTTTGACTTTGACATATTATCTTACATGTACAACTCCATAAATATTACATGGATGAAACTGTATCTGTGTTATAAACGCCAGAGTTAACTTCATATAGTGTCAGAGTTAAGTTCTCGGGTACCATGTGAACCAGTCAGTTCTGTTCATACTGTACCCATATGGCATGGACTAACCGATAGCTAGGGGTGTGTGATATATAATGATATCTCAACATTTTCTGGGATTTTGTCGATAACAATAATTAGACGATACTTTGGCAGTGTATATCTTGGGCTTAAAGTATTCAAAAGTCATTTGAACCTATCTCTCAACCACCCAAAGTAGCCCTCTGTCTTTCACGATGTGATTGGTGACGGCATTTGTTTTGCCTTGCCATCTGTTCCTTTTCTTATGGTATGGCACATTTTGGCAGAACGATTCCGCTAAGGTTTGCTGAGTGTGTTTTTGTGCTGCTACCTTGGCAGGATTAAGCCTGTGATGGACAGCTGACTCCCAAAGTTTGTCCTAATCTTCATATTCTGAACTTTGGGAAATAAGTTAGTTGGTAGTTGTCTTCCACACCAACCGATTTCTGACATAGCCATTAAATCTAATGATGTACACTGCGAGGCTGGTGGACATGCACACAGGCCAAACTGGGAATCGATCCAGGGAGCTCTGGAGCTGTGAGACGACAGCACTGAGCACTTGCACCACCACGCCTCCATGTTATAAATCAGGCATTTTAAGTACGTTAGCCATTCAGAACCTCAGTAATGTGTTCGTTCTATTTTTAAATCCATTTGCTGTCTTGATAAAGAAGCGCCACCTTTTTTCTTTTTAAATAAAGGCATTTCTGTGTTCAGTGTGGCAGAGTAACGCTGGAAAAGAGCCCAGGAAAGCTCTGATAGAGATAAGAGAGTGAAAAAAATCACACCTCATGCAGTGTCTGTTGTTGGAGCGCAGGAGAATCTCTCTCTCTCTCGCTCTCTCTCTCTCTGCATACATCACCCCACTGCAGTGGAGATGGGTGGGGCAGTACTGCACTGCCCTTCATCACTCCTGACTCACATCCTGTAGGTGGCATCCCCAATGCGTTTGCAAACACACACACACAAACACACACACACACACACACACACACACACTGCGAAGGCAGTGAAGCTTGGTGGATTCTGAGTTGTCAGTGCAGTTTTACAGAGCTGTAATGCCTCGCTTAAGGCATTAAGAACTCAATTAAGTTCTTAACGTTCCATAACATATAGGAGTGAGGCGTTCAGATTGCCCTGCATAACATAACATTAGCACTGCATACATGAAATGGATTTAGTTATTAATGGATTCGGCTTTTTCAGGAACACCCACAGCATGTCGGTGACGGAGGGTGCTGTGGTTTGGGTAACGGGTGGGTGGTATGGGGGGGGATTATGTGCATTGCAGTGAGAAATGCAGTACATGACATCTACTTGTTTGGTATGTAATAACACACACACACACACACACACACACACACACACACACACACACACACACACACACACACACACACACTCACCATTGACATATTGATCACTGTAGCTAAATAATGCTACACCTACATATAACCTTAACATTAACCTCAGTCAGCTAATGGAGGTTAAAGGTAAAAATGACAGCTCTTTCTATCTATCTTTCAATAAAAAAACTTTAATTAAAAAAATTAGAAATCTATTTATAATTAATAAAAGTATTTTGGTTCTCCATGTCTGAAAATGTTGTTATTCTGTTTTTGCCGTGGTGTTTTAGCTAAGGATGATAACGTATTTTGTGATTTTTGCAGCTCATTCATGCAGTTGCAGTAGAAACCACCATGTACCTGCAGTGTCAGGAATCTGTACCTCTTACCCTCAATAAAAGACGATCTGTTTCAGAAATTAAAAGAGGTAAAAAGGATTTTTAAAGAAATACGTTGACTTCTTTACTATAAGTACATTTAGTAGCATTTACTTCAACTTGAGTAAAATATATAAGTCAGAATTAAAATTTTGCTTGAGTATTTCTTATCAGATTAGTAGTATTTTTCCTTTTAAATAAAGAACTTTTGCCACACCTTCAGGCTTTTTAATAAGAACTCTGAGATATACATTATTGTTTGGTTTTTGGTAACCTAAACATGTTTTAACTTTCAGTACTGTTCTTTGCACCATTTAGTGTTATTCACTGGAAAGTACTGATATTTGCTTAAACAAAACTGAAAAGTGGGGCTGTTCTAAGACTTTCAAAAAGTAGTGTGTACTTTATATATACTGGTGCAGTATGCCATTTTCAACACCGTCACAAACATCACCGAGGGAGCTACGATGCTCAGGTCATGATTGCTAAAGAGACGATTGTGTTACAGTAGCAGAATGTAAATACCACTCTCCTTATTGCTGAATAGCCAGGAGTGCTACGTTGTGTGCACGTTCTGTGGTGTCGTTACTGTGGCGCCATCATTTCCGCTGTGCAAGCAGACCGATTAAATATTGCATTTTGACCTTGAGACCCAGCTAAAGATAACACACACACACACACACACACACACACACACACACACCGCTTTGCGATTGTCTTTCTGTCATCATAACTAATTCATTCTACACCTCCACCTAACCCTAGTCTCAGTAACCTAAAGGATTACTTTATCAAACCTTTATCAAGCACTACAATACAGAGTTACATTCACAAATGCCACTTAAAACGTTACTGTGCAATAAAAGAAGCCTCATGTCCAAAAGCGGAGTCGACTTCTCTGGGCTCTGGACCATCACACAGCCAAAATGTGATTTGTGGTCAAAAGCCATACTCTGTCATGGTATGAGGTCGGGTCAGGGCCCTTGGTGCACTTCTGTGATGCAGCATTAATGCAGAAAAGTACACTGAGATGTTAGAGCAACATAAGTTGCCTTCAAGACGACATCTTTTCCAGGGTCCTCCATGCATTTCTCAACGAGACAATGCAAAACCACATGTCGCACACATTACAAAGGCATGGCTGGATATGAAGAGGCTACTGGTACTGGACTGGCCTGCCTGAAGTCCTGACCTGTCCCCAATAGAGAATGTGTGGAGAATTTGGAACCAAAAACTGCGACTACAACGACCTCGTACTGTTAGACATCTAAAGACGTGTTTGCAGAAAGAATGGGACAAAATAACACCGGAAACACTAAATCACTTGGTGTCCTCGGTGCCAAAGCGTCTTTTAAGTGTTGTGAAAAGGAATGGCGACATTATAAAGTGGTAAATGCCAGAAAAAAACTGAAAAACATGAAATATCTCAAGTTCATACTGTTTGCAATGAAATAAAGGTCACAGTAAATATAAGAAACAAGACAGCATTTTCCATACTGTCCCAAGTTTTCTGATTTGGGGTTGTGTATGTGAGAAGAAAAGACACCGTCCATCAGCATTGTGGGTAATAAATGTTAGTATTGAAACTGTCATTCATTATATATGTGTAGGGAGCTGAAACCCAAATCCCAGCTGACATCCCAAACCTGCTTTGGTCCCCTCATGGGCAGCCAAAAGCTGCCAAATCTGTAACAACGCGGTAGACTTCATACACAATTTCCCTGCAGGGCTGTTATCTAGAGCTACTGACCTCACCAGGCACTGATTACAGTGAAAGACCAAAATGTGAGTAAATTCCCCCCAGGATATCCGCATTAGAATCTGCTCACGACTGGTCGTGACATCGCACTGTCCAGCTCCATTGGTTTATGGTAATAAATGGTAATAATATGGTGATGATTCTGACCTGGCACATTAAAGGAGAAGCATTCATGTGGATCTTCATGCATATGGTAATCTTAATCAAGCGTTACATCCAGCCAAGGGTTGATCTTTATTTGACATATTTCATCCTCAAGTACTTCAATGGATTTATTAGAAGTAGCCAAATCATTCTTCCCCAAAGAGAATTTCTTATCTCACGCTCTGTGTCACGGGCAAATGGGAGTTTCTAAGCTAGCTATTAAGTCTGTTCAGCTCTGTGTTTAGATCAGTGTGTCAAATTATAATTGGGTTCTATTAAAGGTTTTTCCACGGGGACGGAAAAGAAATGGAGTGATTAACTAACATCATGACAACAAAGACAAATTTCAGCCATTTTACCCACCGCAACTTTAGGTCTACGTGACTGAAAAGGACCATAGCCCTCATGGCTTCAGGACAGCATTCATAATCATATATAGGAGTCTGTGAGTTTACATGCACTTGAGTAATCAGGTAATGGGAAAGCTCTGGGTTTACATGACTTTCCAACCAGCCAATAATCTCACAGAAGTATGTGACATGAACTTCCAACTTCATGTCTTAATTTCCTTGACCATATACCTGTACTGGATTTCAGAGGGTGGTCCAATGTGTTCGGATGCCGCATTTAATTCCAGGGTTGCCATATCCCACAAGAGGATCAAGCAACCAGGTTTATGGAAACAAGTCCAAAAGAAGTGAAGTTTCCTAAAATAAGCAGACCTGGCAACCATGCTTGATTGTGCTAGCTGCTTCAGTGACAGATGTACACTCTCTCCAGTTACATTTGCCTCCATGAGAAGACCGATTGATTACAGAGTATGAGTATGAATGTGCTGAGATAGCTGACTACTGAGAAAAAATCCTTTCTTAAGGATTCTTTATCTGATTTTGAGACCTTAAGCTAAGAAATCGGCGTATGTTGTTTACATGCCCACTTAAATAAACTTATATGGTACTTACACTGTTGCCATATCAGAGGGCAGTAACTCCCTCCATCCTGTGGTTGACTGAGCATATCATGCCATCAAAACTTATAGTGATTCTGTAGACTAGACTACTGTATTCATTATTTTATTTATTTACCCTACTGTCTTAGATGCCATAGGTTTATACTCTCTATTGTGTTATAATCATCATATTACATTATCTCTCATTTATTAGTCTACATATTATATGTTCTCTCTGTTCATATTTATTTAGCCTGTGTTTATTAAAACTATTACTATAAACGTATTAATTAGATAATTTAGTTTAATTCTTACTTATATCATCTAGGCCTTCCAAGGAGACTGGGTCACTGTTTGAGTCTTGGTCCTCCCAAGGATTAGGGAGTTTTTCCTTTCCGCTGTTGTCCCAGGCTTGCTCAGTCAGAGCTTTGGGCCTAGATATTTGTAAAGCTGCTTAGAGACAATGCTGCTGTGAGACAATGTAAAAATTGTGCTAGGACTGCTGCCTAGTTGCTTGAAGTTTGGGACAGAAATAAAATGTTATCAATAAATATTATCAATTTGAAAATTTTAAAGCTTTGTGATTGCCTACTTGGACTCTAGAGCCAAACATCATACCAGCCAAACCCTGTAACCTCTTGTCTTTGTGTAGACGGTGTTAGTTCTTAAAGGTCAATCCTACACTGATCGAAGGTCAGGCGGTCAGATATCATGGTCATATCTTAGCGCCCATCTGAATCCCTGAACACACACAGATGCTTTTCTCAGGGCCACCTGCTGACCCTTCTGTCAAGGGCACCAGAAGCTCCCGGGTCTGTGAAACACGAATGCCCACACCAGCATTCCCAAGAACAAATTGAGAGCAGACTCATGGGAGTGATGAGCACTCAGTCAGCAGTTCTGTGGCAGCAGCAGTGTGAAAAATCAATAGGGTAATAAATAGTGTGTGCAAATGTGTGTGTATAAGAGCATTTCACCCCTCGGCTGCTGAATTAATAGAGATGTGGTTCTGCTATGGCCACCTTTTCAGGAGATCACCCTCTTCTAATGCTTTCATTTTCTTCTGTCCTACATGGGGGTTATATACAGGGTATGGTCAAAGGTAGAGCTTTATGCAAAAAGGAGGGCAACACGGGTCAAGTTATATGAAAACAAAAAATTTAATGATATTCAATATGAAATATTTTTATTAAAAAGTGATTTATGTTCTGAGACCTTCCAGAAACACCAGTGGATGATCTGGAAACTTTTGCATATGCCATATTTTGTGTTTACATTTTTTCCCAATATAGTGGTACCTTGGTTCTCGTCATTTAATTCGTTCCAGAAGGCTTGTCCAGAATTGAAAATGAGAAGTACCGAGCAAATTTTTTTCCCCATACAGAATAATGTAAATTGGATGAATCCATTCCAACTTGAACTTTGATTAGTTTTGGCTGAAACTCGATTCATGAGTCATGATTCAGTGATTCAGATTGACAATAGGCCTTGCTCAGAAAAGCTCTTGTGTTTATCGGGTTTTCTTTATTTTTACATCTACAGTACTGTGTTCTTAGTACAAATAAGTCTCCATGGGTTCTAAAAGAAGTTATATTGACTGCCAACGTAACGGAAATCAGGAACTGAATCCTCTTGGCTTTCAGGCTGCAGTTAGCGCCCAATAGAGTAAGTGTTTTGCTTATTCACTTTCAATTCATTACTCACTAAATTACCTTAGATTTTTCAACACTATATTATAAGATAAGCTTTGTGTTAAAGATTGGATTTATTGAACATATCCCCATCATAAATCAGGAGCTCCTGTACAATACAGCTCCATTAATGCCATATACAGTGGAACCGATTCATTCACTTTACATTATTCCTTATGGGAAAAAAATTGCTTGGTAACCGAGGTACCATTTTATATCCATTTGCCAGTCATAGCAGGTCAGTCATACTGAGTGATTAAATGGATGTTTGTGCATGTGCATGTGCTTAAAAGCAAGGTCAGTGAAGCTTTTAGAATTCAATCCACACGCCAGGCCCAGGCTGCTGTAGAGAGGCAGACTTAAACAGCTTCCTAGTTTGATAGAAGCAAAGCAATTACTGCAGGAGGGCTCCTTTGGGATGACATTCTGACTTGATCGATAGGCGATAGCATCTCTGTGATGGAGTGTGCAATAGCTAGAGCGATAACACAGCGTATCTGCAGCAGTGGCTGTGTTTATGGGCTAGACATATACAAAGTGTTATTGACAGGGAGAGAAGAAAGGCTGTCGTGCTGGTTTGAGGTAAAAAAAATATGCTGAAATGAGCATTTAAGTCTTGATAGAACAAGCCACGCTTTAATAGACATGTGGGGCTTAAATAGAAAAGACATTGTTAATATTTATTTAGTTTCTGTTTATATAAACTTATTAATTATATAACTTAGTTATTTCTTACATATAATGTCTAAGCCACCCAAGGAGATCGGGTCCCTTTTTGAGTCTTGGTCCTCCCAAGATTTCTTCCTTATAACGTTTTAGGGATTTTTTCCTTGCCACTGTCGCCCTAGGCTTGCTCAGTTTAGGTTTGGCCTTAGAAATTAGAAGATAATCTGAAACTGTAAGCCTGGCTTGACAATACATAAACTTGATAAACCTTGATAAATAAACCTGACTTGACTTGATGTTCCCGCTTAATTGTTGAACCCTGCAGTTGACGGGGTGCAAGGTGAAAGATCTGAAAGGTGGCATCCTATGAGATCTTGGGTCAATCAGCTCTTCAGCGCAACTCATTGCCCTACCAAGATTTGTAACCATGGATTGCTGTAAGGCTGCACCTGTTTGGATCTGTCTCTAAAATAACGGAATCCATTATCCATAAAAGGCGTCCACACACATTTGCACGTTACATGCACTGCATTTTTGTCACTCTATGTCTGTAATTACCTCTGGCCGTTGGTTTGCCCGCTGGACTGTGCCATGTTCCTGAGAGGAAGCTGTTCAATAATTCAGAAGAAACATCTTTTTTAATGCTGCGAGCAGCGAGGGTTGCTGTGCATTCCAGCAAGCCTCAGCCTGCCATTATCACACTTCAATGAGCTGAAAGAACCTTGTTTTATCCCAGCAAGCCTTCCTATTCAACCTCGAGTGGGAAAGAGGGGAAGAGAGAACACTACACAGCCCCCTTTGAAGGATAAAGGGAGAAGAACCTCAGCTCACATGGGAAAGGCAGCCTGCTCTGGGTGGAACAGGATGGTTTGATGTAGATCACCATGTGATGAGATTGTTCTGCGTCAAGAAGACAGAGTTGAGCATCGTCGTACAGTAGAACCACACAGCGGGTTTGGTTTGACTCATCTGGGTTACGTTTTCAAAGTGGTGATGGGGGTTCAGGAGAGCAGTGAATGGATGGCTGTTGAGAAATCGGCGTATAGGTGTCTGGGTTATAAGATCTCTAACATCTATTGTAACAGTGAATCAGTACAGAATTGCTTCCTGTCTCATTATATAGCAGTTAGTGAAGGTAACAGTCACTATGCCTGCTGCAGAACAGATTCGAGAAGATGTAGTGGCTCAGACTTTGTTCTTCATTTCTCATCCATGTCAGGGCAACGCCCACTTTAGTGTTAAATCACTTCATCTATTCAGTGTTTAACAGTTGTGCCCCTACAACTGATTGGCAGTTCTGTGTGTGCCCCAGTACGACAAATAGTCTAGAAACGCCCCTGGCACGTAGCATTTTATTGTAAACAATATTATTAAGTAAAACACAACATGAAAACAGTTACAGCACTTCCTATCTTTGCTCAGGTTCGCTCGTACTAGTTTGTCATTCAGACATGAATTAAGATGTACCTGAGACAGATTTTAATTTCCTATCATAATCCTTAAGACATTAAAGCAGACGCCGATCAGATGGAAGTTCAACTGCGCAGTCCTGAAGAAGGATTGCCATGCTCGCTTACTGATTATATGCATATTCCCTACTGTATCGTTAGGTAGAGCTTTTCATTTTCTCTACTTTCAAGCATGGCTCTTTTTAATGTCGACTTCTTTCATGTGTTCTTCTTCATCTGTGAGTCACACCTCATAAATTATTGAGGTTTGCTTCTTCACAGCAAGAAGTAAGATGCATTATTACCACCTACCACTCAACTGAGTTTCGGAGAAAAGGGTTAGATGAAAAGTCAAGACGAAAATGCCGTATGAGCCATTCCACTGACTGGGTGCCATTTCCCTTCTCACGACATTACATGTGTAGATAATTAATATAATGAATTGTAAACATTTATTATTAAGAAAAGTGTCCAAAAAGTGGCAAAAAAACCACCTTGAACACTGAAGAATAGTTTTTGTTAGCTGTCCCCTGTTTGTTCCCTGGCCCCATATGTTTTCATAAAAAATCCATAAGATTTTACTTTAAATATACATTTCAGTCAAGAGGTGTGCAGTAAATCTGAGTCAGTCTAAAGGTACACGTCTTTAGATCATGCTCGAAAGTTTGTGAACCCTTTAGAATTTTCTATATTTCTGCATAAATATGACCTAAAACACCACCAGATTTTCACACAAGTCCTAAAAGTAGATAAAGAGAACCCAGTTAAACAAAATGAGACAAAAATATTATACTTGGTCATTTATTTATTGAGGAAAATGATCCAATATTACATATTAGTGAGTGGCAAAAGTATGTGACCCTCTAGGATTAGCAGTTAATTTGAAGGTGAAATTAGAGTCAGGAGGTTTTCAATCAATGGGATGACAATCAGGTGTGAGGGGGCACCCTGTTTTATTTAAAGAACAGAGATCTATCAAAGTCTGCTCTTCACAACACATGTTTGTGGAAGTGTATCATGGCACGAACAAAGGAGATTTCTGAGGAGCTCAGAAAAAGAGTTGTTGATGCTCAACAGGCTGGAAAAAGTTACAAAACCATCTCTAAGAGTTTGGTCTCCACCAATCCACAGTCAGACAGATTGTGTACAAATGAGGAAATTCAAGACCATTGTTACGCCCCCCCCCCCCCCCCCCAGGAGTGGTTGACCAACAAAGATCACTCCAAGAGCAAGGCGTGTAATAGTTGGTGAGGTCACAAAGGAGCACAGGGTAACTTCTAAGCAACTGAAGGCCACTGCTCTCCAAAACGAACATTGCTGCTCATCTGCAGTTTGCTAAAGATCACGTGGACGAGCCAGAAGGCTATTGGAAGAATGTTTTGTGGATGGATGAGATTGAACTTTTAAATGAAAAAATTGAACTTCTTAGATTTAAAGAAAAGCGTTATGTTTGGAGAAAGGAAAACACTGCATTACAGCATAAGAACCTTATCCAATCCTTGACCTTAATGCAATCGAAATGCTGTGGAAGGACCTGAAGCGAGCAGTTAATGTGAGGAACCCCCCACCACCACCACGATAAATTGTGTGTCTATGTGCCCTGCGATGGTTTCTCTAGGGTTGGTTCCCACCTTGCACCCTGTCCTGCCGGTTCGGCTCTGACTGCCAGGACTCTGGTTTGGTATGAAAATGAACGAATGACTCATTTTATCATTTAACAACCATAAATTTGTTTGACCTATGCCATGGTTATGCTATGCAAGTTAATCAGGCTATGCACAAGCTGGTGGGTGCCACACCCTGCCAGGCCATGGGGAGAGCTTTGCGAGAGAAAGAGCACGAGAGGTAGGGTGGGGGTTCTCTGATACACAAAAAACAAAAAGCATAATGTGACTACATGAGGGACTGGACACACAGTCTAGGTATTACCTTCTTTAAGGGGTCTAGCCATTGAACATGTATTACCGTGCCTTAGCCTTAAAAATACCACTGTTACAGTGGAGGACCTGGAAATTGTACCAAAATATCTAAGACTTCATACATGCCATCATCATGGGGACATCTGGTCACCTTAAACTGATAAACCACGAACAAACACACACAAAAGCAGACTGCGTTACTTCTAATGAAGAGTCATAAAGGAAGCCCTTGGTTACAATGTTCCCGAAATACTCCCTTGTGGGCTTGTTCACAGGCTTACTGCAGCAGCTACGCCCCACCGCAGTGCATTTGCTGTTGGTTCTCGAAGAAAACAACAAAAATGAACCTCCTATTGTATTTACACAAGTAAAAGAGTCTGAACATTACTATGGCTAATCTATGTTGCTTAAAGCATTAACCACTAGTAACCATGAGGACATAAAACGTTTGTACCACTATTTCTCATTTAGATTCACATCCCAGTTTAAACTACAAGGGCGTGTAGAACTTAACAAATTACAGACAATCAGCCGCCTCTAGAAATGGCCAAACGTGTCACAAACTGACCTCTTCGTGTTTGAGCGGGAGAAGAAATAATGAGGAGAGATGTTAATTCAATATCCAATCACAAGCTGGAGTTGCTCAACGTCACCGGTTTCCACCACAGTTACTGCCAGCTGTTGCTCTACTAAGTTACACAGCGACCTCTGGTGGCTAAGCAAACAATTGCCTGAATGATTGAACAATATGCTATTTTTTCCTTCTTTTTGTCCAGTTAAATTATTAACACAGACCACAGTAAAGTTCCACCTATTGGGATAAAACCATACACAAGAATGTATAAACTGCAGAAATATGTTTGATTTTGGGCTAAATGATCCCAACTACAGGTAAGTGCCGTTTAACGTCCGCACTACATTCTGTGAAACAGGATGTCACTTTACATACGTATTTTCACCCAGCCAGGAAATTTCCTAACTGAAACAGAAACGTAATAAAAAACGCCTTCATTTTACAAAAGCTTTCATATGCTCTACAGGTCTCTTATTACACCACTAGGGAACACTAGTGGAGGCTTGAAGCTCCCACAAATGAACAATTTGCCACGCATTTTCTGTAGCTCTGAAGTAAGAGTTAGCTGCTGGAAATGGCTGTTCAAAATCCAGGTTTGCAGAGTGGTGGGTGGTCAGGTGAGTGGTTACTGGACGCTGCAGTGGTGCCCTGTCCAGGATGTACCACTGTCTGTGCCCAGTAAACTCTGAGAGGATCTAATATGTTAAATAGTGGAAGACTTGCATTTTATTTTTAGTATATCCGTGCCACCAAACAATATGTGCTAGTTTACTAAACCCTTGTGTTAAAACGCTATCTAGTGGATGTAACTGGAATTGCCATCAACGAAGTGAAGTACAATAGTTGATATTGTGTGTTTCGTTGTAGATTTGTCCATCGTAATTGATATAATTTAATATTATTTAATCGCCATTATTAATTTTTTTTTACAAAAAAGGTTTGTCTACATGTTAAAGTGCTTGTAATTCTTTTGTACAGTTTGTATACCTCCATCTTCTCCTACTCCTTAACATTTTCCTCTGTTTAATCCATTTCTTTCTTACCGTCAAGGGTTCAAATCCCACCAGTGGGGCCTTAATTCACAATTGCTTGGATAGTGTCCATTGTAGGTTGCTCTGGGTAAGAGTGTCTGCTAAGTCCTGTAAATGTAAAGATGGTGAAAGAGAGCTATAATGGCCATTGGCAAATACTCTTTCATCACACGTGTCCATCTCTAAAGGTTTTGGCTTTCTGGTCCACTTATATATACTGGTCCTTCTAAAAAAATTAGCATATTGTGATAAAGTTAATTCTTTTCCATAATGTAATGATAAAAATTAAACTTTCATATATTTTAGATTCATTGCACACCAACTGAAATATTTCAAGTCTTTTATTGTTTTAATACTGATGATTTTGGCATACGCTCATGAAAACCCAAAATCTCACAAAATTAGGCATATTTCATCCGACCAATAAAAGAAAGTGTTTTTAATACAAAAAAAGTCACCTTCAGATTATTATGTTCAGTTATGCACTCAATCTACTGGTCGGGAATCCTTTGCAGAAATGACTGCTTCATGCAATGCGGCGTGGCATGGAGGCAACCAGCCTGTGGCACTGCTGAGGTGTTATGGAGGCCCAGGATGCTTCGATAGCGGCCTTAAGCTCATCCAGAGTGTTGGGTCTTGCGTCTCTCAACTTTCTCTTCACAATATCCCACAGATTCTCTATCGGGTTCAGGTCAGGAGAGTTGGCAGGCCATTGAGCAGCACAGTAATACCATGGTCAGTAAACCATTTACCAGTGGTTTTTTGGGCACTGTGAGCCAGGTGGGTGCCAGGTCGTGTGCTGAAAAATGAACTCTCCATCTCCATAAAGCTCTTCAGCGAATGGAAGAATGAAGTGCTCCAAAATTCTCCTGATAGCTAGATGCATTGACCCTGCCCTTGATAAAACACGTGTGACCGACACAACACCAGCAGCTGACCATGGCACCACCACCCCACAGAACATCAACTGACTGTGGGTACTTGACACTGAGCGACTTCAGACATTTTGGCATTTCCTTCTCCCCAGTCTTCCTCCAGACTCTGGCACCTTGATTTTCCGAATGACATGCAAAATTTGCTTTCAATCCGAAAAAAGTACTTTTGGACCACTGAGCAACAGTCCAGTTGCTGCTTCTCTGTAGCCCAGGTCAGGCGCGCTTCTGCCGCCGTTTCTGGTTCAAAAGTGGCTTGACCTGGGGAAATGCGGCACCTGTAGCCCATTTCCTGCACACGCCTGTGCACGGTGGCTCTGGAATCGGCCCCCTTCTCCACATCCTCCTCAGGGTCCGGTCACCTCTTCTCGTTGTGCAGCGTTTCTCGTTGTGCAGGCGTTTTTCTGCCACACTTTTTTCCTTCCCACAGACTTCCCACTGAGGTGCCTTGATACTTGATACAGCACTCTGGGAACAGCCTATTCGTTCAGAAATTTCTTTCTGTGTCTTACCCTCTTGCTTGAGGGTGTCAATGATGGCCTTCTGGACAGCAGTCAGGTCGGCAGTCTTACCCATGATTGCGGTTTTGAGTAGTAATGAACCAGCCTGGGAGTTTTCAAAAGCCTCAGGAATCTTTTGCAGGTGTTTAGAGTTAATTCGTGATTTTCAGATAATTAGGTTAATAGCTCGTTTAGAGAACCTTTTCATGATATGCTAATTTTGTGAGATAGGAAGTTTGGGTTTTCCATGAGCTGTATGCCAAAATCATCATTATTAAAACAATAAAAGACTTGAAATATTTCAGTTGGTGTGCAATGAATCTAAAATATATGAAAGTTTAATTTTTATCATTACATTACGGAAAAGAATTAACTTTATCACAATATGCTAATTTTTTTAGAAGGACCAGTACAGCATTTAGCAGACACCTTTATCCAGAGCAACTTATAACTGATACAGTCCTACAGAAACAATCAAAGCAATTGATGTTTAAGGGTTTTGCTCAATGGCCAAAGAGTGGCAGCATGGCACTTCTGGGACTTGAGTTCTGGACCTTCTGTTCCAATATCTAGGGACTAGGGGTTTTGGTAGCTTAGTGGTTAAGGTACTGGACTCTGAACCAGAAGATCCAGGGTTCCTGGATCCCTGCCAAACTGCCACTGTTGGGTTCTTAAGCAAGACCCCTGGAGCAAAACCCCTAGAGCTTGGATTATAAGACTGTACCAATTCTAAATTGCTCTGGATAAGGGCGTCTGCTAAATGCTGTAAATGTAAGTATCTTAACCGCAGCACCACCACAGCCCTTACATTTCTGCAAACCACTGTTCTTTCTGTTCCACCTGTTTCAACCACTAGAGGTCGCCATAACCCAACTCCTGAACTGTGTGTTTGCTTTTCCACGTTCTTTAATCCCGCTTTTGCTGGTCTGGGTCGCCTATCCTCAGTGAACACAAAGCACAGTAGTAAACGTGGCCTGAACAGGATGCCAGGCCACTGAGATCTGGGTAGGGGTCAGTGTTGGAGCGCTGAAAGATGACCCTTCGACCGGCCTTTCCTCTCTCAGACAGAGCAATTCATGTCTGCAACGCCCACTGTAACGCCCAGCTCTGCCGGTAAGCATTGTTGGGTCTCGCGTACGTTCGAGTCAGTGCGGTGTTTGGCAAGTATATTAGACCACTGTGCCAACTTAGCGCTCAAATTAGGTTTGAAAATCTATACAATGTTTAAAAAATCTTAACAATTACTGAACTTACATACAAGGGTCATTCCACCGATTGTATACAATACATATACATAATTACAATAGATATAGACAATTAATATAATTAACTGTAAAAACATATTATGGAATGTCCTGCGAAGTGATTGCAAATTTAAGGGATATGACTTAAAATATTAATAAAAACTACTGTACCTAGAAATAGGTAACTAGAACACAGCATTTATTCGCTGCCCCGATATCTAACATTACATTTTACAATTGAACGATCAAATGATTCAAATCCTTCAGAAATCTCTGTTTTAATTGTTGTGTCACTTCATATCCCATCTATGTTTTAAATATTTTTTAATGAGAAATCCATAATATTTTACATTAAAATACACATTTTAGTCATGTCCCCAGGTTTTCACTCAGTCCTGTTACCTATAATTAATTTAGATGTTATTTGTTTGTTGTAGAAATGCATTTTTTGGTGTGAATCATTAGAATGTGCTCAGTGTCCTAATACTATTAGTATGGGCTCCATGTGGTTACATTTGATGTATTTGATCATTCTGTTCCGAAAACAGTACTAGTAACAGGATAAAATAAATATATTCTCCTGTTTTTATCGTAAAACAAAAAATAAAATAAAAAGTAGAAAATTCAATTTTATTGTAAAAATAAAATGAAGTTGCCTGAGATTGACCAGTACTTATTATGAATAGTTAAATATGTGGTTTATTAGACTCAGTGTTGAATCCACACTCGGCGCAATGACTCACAAAGAATATCTTGTTCATTATTCAGCTGTTCTTAACGCGTTATACGTATTTGCATAACAACGTCGTTTTATTTATTATTACTTCTTTTCTTTGCCACCAGAGGGCACCATCAACCATACGTTGACCTATGTATCTTTGATTCTTTTGGGATTTCAAGATGTGTCTCATACTGTGCTACATGTGCTGCATGAAAGCATGCCTAGATAAAAGTCCGGTCCATCTGTGCTCGTCCACTGTCCACTCTATTAGACACATCTACCTTATTGACCCACCTTGTAGATGTAAAGTCAGAGACAGTAGCTCATATGTTGTTGCACAGTTAGCGTAGTCATCCTATAATCCTCCATCAGCGCCCACAGGATGCTGCCTACAGGATGCTGGTGGCTGGACATCTTTGGTTGGTGGACTATTTTCCATTTTGATCACGCTTATCCTGGTAAGGGTTGCATGGGGTTCCAGAGCCCAGCCTGGGATTTATTGGGCACGTCCAAAAGAGCTCCCTAGATAGTACATTTCAGCACCATACTATCAGACCTTTACATTTTCTCACTATGTGGCAAAAACCCAACCCCAAAAAGCTTTCCCAATGCTCCCATCCATACCTGCCAATCCTCCAACCGTTGTTTTAAATGTCTGAAAAAACCACAAGTTGTGCACTCCCCTATGGAGATGTGTCCAAAGTAAGCTGCCCAGTTAGTGGTAGCCCCAATAAAGGCAATGCTGCAGCTGGCTGTCCTTCATGACGAAGCACCCTTTCAATCATTGGAAGGAGTGACGGTTTTTACCATCCTCCCATATTTTTTTCCAACACCTCCTCTTAGATCTCCATTGGGGGCACTTACATGTACTCTGAACTCCTTGTCACCTGCTTCCCTAAGCAGCTCTCCAGCCTCTACTGTGAGGCAGCTGAACTGTGCAGGAAGTAATGGGCAGCATCATTGAACATGTTAATGTGTAGCTCCTCTTTGTGGCCTGGTTCTTTTGTGAGACAATAGAAGGGACAAGCGTGAAGAGGAAACAGAGTCTGTGTGTGTACAGAGTCAGTTCATTAAATCAAGAAGAAAGACTGTGGGATTCATCATTGTCCTATTTGTTTGTGTGTGCGTGGGTGGAGGGTGGGAGTTAGCATGGTGGTGTTGGTGTTAAGGGCAGAATTCCTGGAGGGGTAAATTTAAGCTGAAACATCAACTCAAGTTTAAATTGTTTGCATAGTTTATCTGAACAACCTCATTTCATTTGTTACTATATCGGCATCCATTCCTGCATTTCAGGCCTGCAACACATAAAAAAGCATCTACCACTTGGTAATGAAATAAAAGTGAAAGTACATGTAAGGAACACTGCAATTTTTGTATTTTCATTTTCCGTCTCTACTTTTCTGATTTGGCGTTTATATTTTCTATTAGCCTATATGTGTACAGTCTTAAGAAATAGCACTGAACAGTGTGACAAACAAAGATTTGTTTGCGCTAAAAGGAAAGGCTAGAGTAACTTAAATAACCTCACTGTATAAAGGCAGTGATCAGAAAAGCATCTCAGAACAACAAAACATAACAAGATATTAATAATTTATTTTTATAAGTGCCTTTCAAGATACTCAGTGACATGGTACAACCAAGAGAAGAACATAAAACATAAAACAGCAAGTTAAACAAAAATCCATCACAAGACATGGTAGACCATGAGGCGGATGGGCTGCACCAGCAGGAGACCTCATTTGATACTATCACGACTGTCAGCCAAGAACAGGAATCCGAGGCTACAGTGAACACTGGATCCCTAAAACTGGAAAGAAAACATGATCTGATCTGATCTGACCAATCTCCGTTTCTGCCTTGTATATCTACTTCACCTCTGAATGAACCAGCGAATCTTTGCGACACCTGCCGACAGAATAGAGAATCGCAGTCTTGAAAGGTGCATTAAAAAACGTGATCATTCTTCTTTCTTCAGTGTTTTCGTTTTCGGTAAGTGTTGAAAGTTTTATAAAAGATACCAAGATAATAATTACTGTATTGTACAGTAGTGTACTAATGTACTTTGTAGTTCTGACGTGAAGCCCCACTTAAAAAGAAGCTCGAGTTTGTCTAAAAATCAACACGTGACAATTTGCAGTGTGATACGTGTTCCAAAAACAGGTGGAATCGTGACTCATTAAAGTTGAATGATTTAATGAATGACTCATGAGGAAAGTCTCAACCAGTGAATCAGGATGCTCTGCAGAAGTTTGTTTTCTGCGGATCTGAATATTGCATCGTAAAACGTAAATTATCGAGTATTTTAATACCCATACATGCCACGTACAGTGGTGCTTGAAAGTTTGTGAACCCTTTAGAATTTTCTATATTTCTGCATAAAGATGACCTAAAACATCATCAGATTTTCACACAAGTCCTAAAAGTAGATAAAGAGAACCCAGTTAAACAAATGAGACAAAAATATTATACTTGGTCATTTATTTATTGAGGGAAATGATCCAATATTACATATTAGGGAGTGGCAAAAGTATGTGAACCTCTAGGATTAGCAGTTAATTTGAAGGTGAAATTAGAGTCAGGTGTTTTCAGTCAATGGGATGACAATCAGGTGTGAGTGGGCACCGGGTTTTATTTAAAGAACAGGGATCTATCAAAGTCTGCTCTTCACAACATGTTTGTGGAAGTGTATCATGGCACGAACAAAGGAGATTTTTCTGAGGAGCTCAGAAAAAGAGTTGTTGATGCTCATCAGGATGGAAAAGGTTACAAAACCATCTCTAAAGAGTTTGGACTCCACCAATCCACAGTCAGACAGATTGTGTACAAAATGGAGGAAATTCAAGACCATTGGTACCCTCCCCAGGAGTGGTCGACCAACAAAGATCACTCAAGAGAAAGGTGTGTAATAGTTGGCGAGGTCACAAAGAACCCCAGAGTAACTTTCTAAGCAACTGAAGGCCTCTCTCACATTGGCTAATGTTAATGTTCATGAGTCCACCATCAGAAGAACACTGAACAACAATGGTGTGGGCATGGCAGGGTTGCAAGGAGAAGCCACTGCTCTCCAAAAAGAACATTGCTGCTCATCTGCAGTTTGTTAAAGATCACGTGGACAAGCCAGAAGGCTACTGGAAGAATGTTTTGTGGACGGATGAGACCAAAAATAGAACTTTTTTGGTTTAAAAAAGAAAGCGTTATGTTTGGAGAAAGGAAAACACTGCATTCCAGCATAAGAACCTTATCCCATCTGTGAACATGGGGGTGGTAGTATCATGGTTTGGGGCCTGTTTTGCTGCATCTGGGCAGGACAGCTTGCCATCATTGATGGAACAATGAATTCTGAATGAGATCAGAGAATTCTAAAGGAAAAAATCAGGACATCTGTCCATGAACTGAATCTCAAGAGAAGGTGGGTCATGCAGCAAGACCACGCCCCTAAGCACACAAGCCGTTCTACCAGAGAATGGTTACAGGAAGAATAAAGTTCATGTTTTGGAAATGGCCAAGTCAAAGTCCTGACCTTAATCCAATGGAAATGTTGTGGAAGGACCTGAAGCGAGCAGCTAATGTGAGGAAACCCACCAACATCCCAGAGCTGAAGCTGTTCTGTACGGAGGAATGGGCTAAAATTCCTCCAAGCCGGTGTGCAGGACTGACCAACAGTTACAGGAAACGTTTAGCTGCAGTTATTGCTGCACAGGGGGGTCACACCAGATACTGAAAGCAAAGGGTCACATACTTTTGCCACTCACTAATATGTAATATTGGATCATTTTCCTCCATAAATAAATGACCAAGTATAATATTTTTGTCTCATTTGTGTAACTGGGTTCTCTTTATCTACTTTTAGGACTTGTGTGAAAATCTGATGATGTTTTAGGTCATATTTATTATGAGATACAGAAAAGTCTAAAGAGTTCACAAACTTTCAAGCACCACTGTATGACATGTAACAACAAAATATGTGAACAAGGCATCCATGAATATAAATACAGGGAGATCAATTTAGAAAAAGATGTCACATATAAACCCCACACCAGTTCTTTTTGGCTGTTCTCCTTATGGCGTTTGGGCCGTTTCTTATTGGCCGTGTATGTGTGTGTGTGTGTGTGTGTGTGTGTGTGTATGTGTCAGGAGACAATAATGAAGGCAATGCACTGACCCTGAAAATAGGGTTCAAAGAGTGAAAGGAGGGGGTAAATCAATCTTGTGTATGTGGTATGTGTCACATCAGACACACACTCAACCGAAAAGACATACTCACTTAGGACAGAATGGCTTGTGAGGTTTAATTACTTAACTTTATTCATTTTTGCATGAATCATTTTTGTTAATTACTTAATCCCAATCAGGGTCACACTGGGTCCAGAGCATATCTCAGAAAAAATGAATTCACAGAACAAGGCACCGGCTAATTGGTGTTCAGATCAGACAGACCATGTATGTACATACAAAATCTAGTCTTCCCAAGGAGGTTGGGTCCCTTTTTGAGTCATGGTCCTCGTAAAGGTTTATTCCTTATTACGTTTAGGGAGTCTTCCTTGCCCCCCTCACTGTAGCCTTGCTCTGTTGGGGCTCTGGGCTTAGGTGGCTATAAAGCTACCTTGAGACATTGTAAAAGTTCTTTACGTATATGAAATGTATTACTGATATGGGAGGAAACCCAGACAGACACTAACTGCAGATGAAGATTGAACACTGGTAATGGAGTTGTGAAGCACCTACACCAACAGCTGCACCACCACGGCCCAAACTATAATACATGTGAAGTCTATGGTAAAACTATTTGAGTGGTTAGATACCTACCTTGAGATGATCAATGAGATTAGTCACCTAAAATATTTAAATATTTTATTAAGCTGTATTGGATAGATTATTGGATATTTCCCCTCTTATCCAGAGCAACTTATAACTTATACACTCTAAGAAGGTACAATCCGAACAGTTGTGGGTTTAGGCCTTCTTCAAGTGCCCAACAGTGGTAGCTGGGCAATGCTTGCACCGTTTAACGTCCATCCGATCAACGTCAGATAGCTTTAAGAATTATAATAGGTAACGATCTGTTTTAGATGTTTCTTATTCATGACAGAAACCTATACGAGCAAACCCTTGCGACACCTGCTGACAGATAAAAGAATCGCAGTCTTGAAGGCAAAAAAACAACAGATCGTTTCGTTGTCGTTATCGGTAAGTGTTTCAGATTTTCTAAAAGATGCAAAGATAAGAATTACTGTAATGTACAGTGCTGTATTAAATGTTTTCATATAGTTTCATTAATATTATTGTTCAAAATAAAACACTATGCGCTATCTGCAAATTTTAATGTGAATATTTATAAATATGTTTAAAAATGAAACAAAAAGTGTTTCTCCTAACCTTGTACTGGCTGTATGGTGGAGAGTTCAGTTTTTTCATCAGACCAGGGAATCCTGCTTCTCGCAGTCTGAGAGTCCTTTAGGTGCTTTTCTGTAAACTCCAGATTGGTTTTGGTGCTGCAGTGATGGTTGACCTTCTGGAAGTTTCTCCCATCTGCACACAGGACCTTTGGAGCTCAGTCAGAGTGACCATTGGGTTCTTGGTCACCTCTCTTACCAAGGTTCTTCTCCCCTGATTACTCAGGGGACGGCCAGCTCCAGGAAGAGTCCTCATTATTCCAAACATCTTCCACTTAAGAATTGTGGAGGCCACTGTGCTCTTGGGAACTTTCAGTGCAGCAGATTTTTTGTAGCCTTCTCCAGATCTGTCCTGTCTCTGAGCTCTACAGGTAGTTTGTTCCTCCTCATGGCTTGTTTTTTCTCTGATATGCATTGCTAGCTGTGAGACCTTACATTGACAGGTGTGTGTGTCTTTCCAAATCATGTACAATCAACTGAATTTATTACAGGTGGATCCAATCAAGGTGTAGAAACATCTCAAAGATGATCTTCTGAACATCTCAGAAATGGGAGGAACCCAATTTTACGTCTGAATACTTTTGTCCATGCACAATTTTAGTTTTTCCTTTTTAATAAAGTTCTAAAATTCTGTTTTCACTTTCTCATGATGGGTTATTGAGTGCAGATTGATGGGATAAAACTTCAAGTTTGTTTTATTTTAGCACAACATAACAAAATGTGAAAAAATAAAGGGGCTGAAGACCCGAATTTATTGTAAACGTCATTGTAAGGCATTGTAGTGTCTCTGAAATAGTAGTATAAACCATTAAAATAATCCAATATATAAAATATCCACTTTATAAAACAGGCATATTTCTATATTCATCAGTTATTAGGAGTTTATGTTTAGTCTTACATTAGTCTATATGATGGGAGGCTTCTGTGGTACCTTAATGTAACACAACAAGGACGTTAACATTTAAAAAATATGATTCTAAACCCTGTTTATTTTATCTTAGCAGTATTAGTAGTGCAGCTTAACGAGTAAAAAGTGTTAAACAGTACTGTGACAGTACCAGGCTTAACCAGCTGCCCCGTGGGCACCGGATAACAAATGCCCTGTCACAGGCACAAAGGGCAAGAAAACTGTCAAGCGGGGCAGTGTTTAAAATGTTCAGATGAATACAATGGTTCCAGTGTAGTCCTGCAAAGGGAAAGTTCCCTGACTTTAGCGTTCTTAGGTAATTTAAATGCAAATGCACAATAATTTACAAACTTGTAAGACAAAAGCGGTCCGATTTTCTAAATGTAATCTTTAAACATGTAATACATTCCATTCAGACGTATGAAGACCGTTCTGACTAAAGCTGCAATCAATCAAATGTTGTACGATTTCTTTTATCTTCTATTTTATTTTAAGTTGCATTTACACCCTTATCCAGAGTGAATTCCACTTGTAACGCAGTATTACAATGTACAATTTAAGCAAGTCAAGTTAAATTTATTACTATAGTGCTTTTTACAGTGGTGCAATGTCTCAAAGCAGCTTTACAACTTCAGTAACAAAAAAATAACACACCAAGAAGGAGTTAGTGCAATTCACTGGAACTTTATATGTGTGAATGTAATGATGGATTGGGGAAAACTATACAATTTAATATATACAATATATACAATTTAAAGTGCGGCTCTAGCACCCTGTTGGGACGCCTCTAGCCTGGATACAAGATGAGATACAGTTGGTCCTGTAGGCGTACCGGTTTTGGACAGTATCCTGCAGCACATTTGCACACAGATGTTGCAGATGGGCCTGGAGATTCTGCACATGTGTAGGTTGCCGAAGCTGGCGTTCCAGCTGGTCCCATAAATGCTTGATTGGAGATAAATCTGGTGACAGTGCGGGTCAATCTGGCAGAGACTTGCTGTGTGTGGGCGAGCATTATCCTGTTGAAAAATGCCAGTTGGAAGCCCTGTCATGAGAGACAACGCGTGGCCACAGGATGTACTGTGCATATCACTGAGTTGTTAGTGTCCCTCGTATCACTACTAGGGGTCACCGACTGTCGTGTGCGATGGCTCAGATCATCACACCAGCAGCTGGGGCAGTGTGTCGCTTCACAGCAAGGGCAAGATAGAAGTTCTCATCACGAGGCCTCCATACTCGAACCCGGCCGCCTTCAGATCCTAAACAGAACCTGGATCCGTCTCTAAAGACGATACAAGTCCAGTTCATAGCAGTTTAGGTTTCTTGTTCACGACACCACTGCAAACGAAGGCGACGGTGGCTGCCTGTCAGTGGCAGGACATGTAATGGGAGTCTTGACGACAAATTTCCTTCTGATAAGCACCTGGAAAGGATCTGGCAGAGACAGGGGTGTGTAGTGAAAGTGCCACCTGTGTCTGGATGGTGGATAATGAAACTGTCGGTGGATCAAATGATCCTCTCTACTGGTGGTCAGTCTGGGCCGTCCAGAGCCTGTTCAATGTGTGTGTGTGCCCTCACAAAACCACAGCTCCCAAAACGTCCTAGTAGCTATGTCAGAACAGCTTAGACGACCATCCTGCTTCTCTCAGAGCTACAATGAACCCCCTTTCAAAGCCGTAGAGGCATGTCTAGCAGTCAACGATCTATCAAAGTGGTACTCTACCCAAAAGTAGTCTCTGAGTGACTTTTTGTAGAGGAGTGGTTGAAGCACTTTAAGACCCTCTTGTGGCAAGACCCAGGGTCTAATCAGACCACACCTGTAATCATTTACATATCGGCCCGAGACAGAACTGGGAGCTTTATTTTTTTGTCAATGAGGGCATTAGCCAACAACCCTAACTGAGCAAGGCTTTGGTGACAGTGGCAAGAAAAAAACCCTAAATGGAAGAAGCATCCCAGCTAAAATAGAGAATTGGACACCCATGCATTAGAATTAGCTTCTCTGAAAGTTCAGATGTACATAACTTGAGAAAGTGGTACCTTGCTGTCCAGGACTCTTGACCCAAAGGTTGGGGGTCCCAGCTATGCCAACCTGCCATGGATTGGCCCTTTAACATGGCCCAGAGTAGCCTGCATTGACCCTTGTGTCAGCTGTAAATCATTCTGCATAAGGGCATCTGCTAAATGCTGCAAATGTAAATGTAAATGCATTGTGGGAAATGTAGGAAATCACTATAAAAGGACCAACATGTAGATAAAAATGTTTAGACAATATAAAAAAATGTATGTATTGAAGTTTTCCTCTCTGTGCTCCTCCCATATTCTGTATACTGTCCAACTGGAAGGAACTACTGTATTATTTTCACGATGGCTCCTTGAACGCAAATAATCATTGTAACAGATATTTAAAAAAGGCATGGCATCAATATTCAAAGACCACAGGAAGCTTAATTACCCAGATCACCCTGCATTTTAGTTCGGCTCTAATCAGAATTTAAGTGATCATTAGAAGTTGGAAGCTACTTCATTTTAATGCCAGTAAATGCAAAATCACAGCAGGATGCATTACTGAAGGACAGGGGCATATCGCCTAGATGGGGCTTCCATAATTGCTTGATGTAAATGATCTAGTTTTAATTTCAAAAGTTAACAAGGCGTAACATGGCACATCAGATAGGAAATGTGCATTATGTACTGTATGTATTAGATATATACTGTAGATCATGCTAGGCTGTTAGGAGACGTCTATAAGGGGTATGATATACATTCAACATGGTGACGGGTCTTTAGGGCATGTATGGCCCAGGTGTTTAGGAAGCCGTCCTTCTTTTGAACCAATAGGGTGCTTCAGCTCTCTCTCTCACTTCAGGGGGACATGACTTGAACGCAATAATGTTCTTTACCTCAGATCATTAAACACTGAAAAAGCAGCAGAATGAACTCTTGATGAGTTTTTCATCCCAGGAGTAATGTAACCTCTTAATTAGCTTAGAATTACAATATAATTATTCCATAAGCCTGAAGCCCTGAGAAAATGTCTTTCCATGAAGTTGGCAGCTTCTTGAGCCTTCTTTAGATGAATACAACCATAGATGAACAGTTCAATTTAAACTGAAGAGTGAAGGCAATTTGTAACCCAACTGGCGTAGAGTAGCGGCTATAGCTGTGTAATTCCATGGTTCTGGGATCAAGGTTTGTCGCCCATCTCACGGTTACTTTTTGGAGGTTCACTTGTTGTCCAGGTGCCGTTTGGTTTCCTTCAACTGAGCTGTAGCTGGATTAGCTCCTAAGTGTAAGTGCGCTGTCGCCGCACAGCTTCAGAGATCTCTGGTTTGAGTCTAGCCCAGACTTTGTCAGGATTTAATTGTGTAGTCCATGTCCAAGGAGGTGTGGTCCCTTTTTGAGCCAAGGTTTCTTCCTTATAACGTTAAGGGATTTTTCCTTAATGACAGTGTTGATTATTATTATTATTATTATTATTATTATTATTATTATTATTATGTATAATAAAAATGTAAATAGTTGTGATAATTATTACAATTATTATTACTATTGTTATTA